>RXID01014968.1:0-489361 GCA_005019695.1 Trichopus zeylanicus subsp. travancoricus
GTCTATTTGTAAATGTACAACATGAAACTTGTAATTTTAAATTTTAAACTTTGAAACCTTCAATGACTTATTTGTAAAATTTATTTATAAAATAAATAAAATTTGGACGTATTTATAAAGAAAAATATTAAAAGTGGTTTATTTTTAAATGTAAAAATAGTAAACTTTTAATTTGAAATTTGAAAATTTTAAACTTTCACTGTATTTTCCGTGAAATTTAATATTTAAAATGATTAAAATATTGATTTATTTAAAAAAAATTCAAGGTATCTATTTGTAAATGTACAATATAAAACTTATAATTTTGAATTTTAAGTTTTGAAACCTTCGATAATTTATTTGTAAACTTTACTTATAAAATAAATAAAATTTGGACGTATTTATAAAGAAAAATATTAAAGGTGATCTATTTTTAAATGAAAAAAATAGTAAACTTGTAATTTGAAATTTGAAAATTTTAAACTTTCACTGTATTTTGCGTGAAATTTAATATAAAACATGATTAAAATATTGATTTATTTTAAAAAAAATCAAGGGATCTATTTGTAAATGTACAATATGAAACTTGTAATTTTAAATTTTAAGTTTTGAAACCTTCGATGATTTATTTATAAAATTTACTTATAAAATAAATAAAATTTGGACTTATTTATAAAGAAAGCCACTTCCTAATTAATGACAATCACTCACGAGATTTTATAACATATAGCCTGCCAGAACAATAATAGAAGCTTGCAGCTTGCTAGAACAATATAGCCTAATCAGTAATCAGATAGCAATAGCAGCTAGAAAGTTCAAAACACAAGACAATATAACAAGTTCTGCTGTTATCCAACAAAAGCAAATCTTCAATTATTCAACTAAAAAAAAGGAAACATTCGATTATTCCTTATAAATCAGAATTTGAAGAACATTAATGAAACAATTGTCTAAAATAATATTCCTCATTTCTCATTCAACAAAAGAGAGGTGGATGATAAAAGATATGACAGTTCCTCCTGAGTCGCCAATCCAAAACCTTGTCATCTAACTCTCCCCAGTCTATCTAGCAGAAATATGCACCTACAAACAAAATGCACCAATAGTTATGATAACCAAGCAACATGACATCATTATCATTTTCGAGAAGACTGTTTACCCAATGAAAATTGATCCTAGAGATTTGACGAACTTCCTGCAAAAAAATACAGTGACATTTATTAATGTATTGTTTCAAAATCACATAAAATAAGAAAAACAATTGTCAAGTTTTTAAAAGAAAAACTCACATGGTAAATGCATACTAAAATTTGAAATCATTACGGTAGACCTTCCTCTTCCTCTTCCCCTGCCACGTTCTCCAACATATTGGTTTCCCACTGACTGTTGAGTACTGCTAGATCCAGAAACATCAATTTGTTATTGCAGTCCAAGAGGCTCTTTACACCCTCTCTTGTTGTGTCCCAGCTGACCACATCTACTGCAAACATATATTGTTCTACTTGATGTTTCCATTGGATCCTTAATCCTTTTCTTCTTAGGCCTACCAGGTTGTCGCCTTGAACGTGGAGGAAGTACTTGCAGAGCATTTGGCACAGACACCCAAAGTTGCTTACTTGGCAATGGAGTGACAGGAACATCATATACTCTTTTGTATGTCTCCAGAGTATAGTAGTCATCAACAAAATCAATAGGATCAAGCCGAATATCAAGGAGAGCAACAATACCGTGAACGCAAGGCACTCCTATCAGCTGCCATTGCCTACAGTCACAAATCCTCTGCCTTACATCCACAATTCATTGGCCTGCAGGATCACTGACCTCTGAAATATCATCAGAAAACCTCCAAATACGGTATCCGCCTCGTGCCTGTAAAACTTTCCTAATAAAAGCTTCTATTCTTGGTACTAGCTTTCCAGGCCAATAGGATCCTTCATTTTTTCTTGTGCCAAATTTTACCATTATCTTCTGTTTGATGAAATCAAGTAATTCAAGAAAGGGAAGCTCCCTACCATCCTGAATAAAACTGTTAAATGACTCAAAAATATTGTTAGTCACATAATGACATTTCACTGAATGATCAAAGTGACTTCTACTCCATGCAAAATCATTTATTTCTTTTATGTACTGCCAAGCTGGTATGGATAGCTGTTTAATCCTTTCCATATATTTCACGAATTCAGTAGGTAAAAATGTATTTGAAGCATTAAAAACCAAATTTTCTAACCTTTTCCCAGGGTATGATCTTTTCAAGTTTGCAATCACATGTATGATACAAGCTCTATGCTCAGCATATGGGAAAATATTCTTCACAGTATCAGAAAGACCCTTCTGCCTATCTAAAATAATAGCCAAGCTATTCAAATTTTCAATAACCTGTTGCAAGTTATGTAGAAACCATAACCAAGATTGGTATGTTTCTGCTTCTGCAACTGCAAATGCAACTGGAATTATGTTATTCTCCCCATCAATTCCACAAACTGAAAGTAATGTGCCTTTATATTTCCCTTTCAAGAAGCATCTATCAACTCTCAGTATAGGTCTGCATCCAGTAAGAAAAGCTCTCCTACAAGCATGTAGTGACATAAAACATCTCTGAAAAGACATATCTGGACACTGTGCAATGTGCACAATATTACCAGAATGCCTCATCTCCAACTCTGCCTTCAGCGAATGAAACAAATTAAAAGATTCTTCTTCATTGCCATAAATAATCCTGTAAGCATAGTTTTTTCCCCTCCATGCCTGTATATAAGTCGGTCTGAGACTGTATTTCTCATTCATCATATTCTGTATTTGCTTGACTGTGATTTACTTGTCAACACACATTCAATGCAAAACTTGGTTGCCTACCCATTCAGCATTTGCCATTTTGTTTCCAGAAGTATTGATAGCAATACAAGTATAAACTGATTCCATTTTTCTTATCTGAAAACCTGAACCATCATATCTCTCTGAAGCATGAAGCCTCCATCGGCAATTCGCAACAGCACATCTGACTGTTACTCTGTTACGCTCATTCTTCACAAAACAAAGACTGAAATCTGTACATAATACAGTACCGTCTAAGAGCCAATCTGAATGCATGTACATCTTCAAATATATCTCCTATGTTCAAAAGGGTGTGAGCTCACCGACAAGGGTGCGGGTGAGGCGCGGATGCGGACGCCAGAGGGCATAGATTCGGGCGTAGGTGTAGGTGCAAATCAACACCTAATTAATAACTAAAAAATTTTTTTTAACCGAAATCAAAACGGCCGAAATTGAAATTGAAATTACCGAAACATATTGATTTCGTTAGGTAACAAAACCGAAACCGAAATTTAAAATCTTAAAAAAAATACAGGTAAAATTTTTTTTTAAAAAAAAGCAAAACCAGAAATCAGATCAGAAATTACTGCCAAATCATACCAGACCTTTACGAAGAAAACTTGGGAAAAAAATAGAAGAATTTGATAAAAAATACACTATCACTGAAAACATGAAAACTCAATAATAGCAATGCAAAAGAGTTCAACTAATAAAAATGCAGAAATAGTAACACTAAAGAAAACGGACTCTCCAGTATAAGAGTCAAGTCATTTCAATGAAGTTCAACCGCAAAAACTAAATAATGTTGGGAGAAAGGAAACAACAGAGAGTGTGAGAAGCCAGCAGCAAGGGTTCCTTGACAAAGAATTTGCTTACTACATATCCATTTGGGCAGAAACAAACTGAAACCCCTGTGGTTTCACTTGAAACCTAAAAAATAAACGAACTTTGGACCTGTTTTGGCTGAAATCCATACCCCACATCATTTAATCAGTCCAGGCTGAAAAGCAAATGTTAACACTATCCGAACAATAATTGGGTAGAATTATACCAAGATAGCTCTTATAAGAAAAAGCGATGATGCATTCTAAACTTTAGGTAAAAGGATGAAATAGGACAGCAATTTGGCATACATATATGTGAAAAGGGGCTAATGGACTGGTTTTTCATTGATTATTACAAGGGGAGTTCACAGAGTTGTTGGTTCAACATTTATAGTATATGCTAGTGAGATGCAATTTGGGATGTGATTGTCACAGGCTGAAGAATTTTCTACCGGCAATAATGATTTATAGATAAGAAACTAAGAAGTTATATATGATTGTGAAAGCACACTAAACATAACAACATGAAGGGTGTTCAAATTATCTCTGAGAGTTTTTAGTTGTTTTCTACATTACAGACAACTGTGCACAGACTGACCTGTTACCAACAAAGAGGTTTCGGAACACTTGGTGGCTAGGTCTTCATGTATGGCCTTGCTTGATTACTGAACTTCAATGTCCGAATGAGCACCTTCTTGACCAATCACTTTCAAGAGGTTGGAACATCTTCAGCAAGATAGGAGTTAGGATCTGCCATACACAAATTGTTTAGCACTAACAGTTGGAAGTGAAGAAAAGGAAAATGAAAAACGCAAAGGTCAACCAAGATCAAAATTTCGAAGAGCATCTTAGAGAGAAAAAAAAGAGTAAATACATATGGTTTCTATCTGTAATTTTTGTAGGATTTCCATCCATGTCAAAAATTAACCATTTGAAATCAAACAAAATCAAAACTTTCTCGAAATCGAAAATCCAAAATCAAGAGGAGAATTTTACCTCGTGGCTATCGGAAACCCCTTCTACAGCCTCCACAAACACGGTCCCAAACCCGTCTTCGGATCAATCCACAAAACCTTAAGCGCGAACAGCACCGCCCCCAAAATCCCTGCAAAGTACACCCAAGACACGACCTTTTGCTCCTCCAACCGAAATTCGGCGGAGTTCTCGCCGGCCGGGACTTCGTCTTCGGGGACTTTCTCGGCAGATGACTCTACGCCGCCGATCGAGGTCCCGCTGGAACGAGACTGCGAGAAGAGGCGGGGAGGAGAAGGGGGAGAGGGATTGGACATGGAGCTAAACACAACAAATTAGGGTTCAGAGAGGCGTTGGACGAGTTAGGGTCTGAGGGCATTTTAGTAATTTAACATTTAAATTTTGATTATATTATATAGCGTTAGTCTCATCAAGTTTTGGGTGTTTGGACGATAAACCGGTGAGGACAGAATGATTTTGATTCTGATCCGAAACCAAACTCAGCATTGAGCACCTTTGGTTTCATATGAGAATCAAGATTAAAATTAATGAATTATTTTTATAAACTAATTTTTTTATTAAAATTAATTCTATAATAATTTAAAGTTTCTAAAAATTATTTAATTTTTTATATAATAATTTAATTTAATAGTGTTATAAAATAAGTAATACTAATTTTATAAAAAAAATTTTAAAAGAATACTAATCCTGATTTTAATACCAAATTAAATGTGCCTTGAATTTTTGAAACCATTAGGTCGAATTAGATTTGGACTATTGAATTGAAATTCGAAAATTCATATTAATTGCTACATGGCGATCTCTATTTGAAATCTCAAAATAAATGGAGCCTACAAATATATTTATATATATACCATTATGTAATTATTTAATATAAAAATTATATATCTGAAAATAATCAGATTTTAAAATGTAATAAAGAAGTGTAGAATGAGAAATTGTATATTTTTTACGAGTTAAGAACTACCGGGAAAATAAAGGATCCACAAGTATATTTACGAAGAAATTTGTTATACATCCATTTTTGGTTTTTTTAGTTTATTAAAGGTATTGTTTTTATTTTTTTTCTTTTTTCTATGATAATGATTGTGCCTGGCTTTTTTACTGCTCAATATGTTTATTTTGTAAATCTTCTTAGTAATTCAATTTATCAAAAGACGTAAATATTTTAAGAATCCAATGGGAATATGAGCAACATGTTTATCAAAAGATATGTGATGTTATTTTAGATTTTAAAATTTTTGGATTACTGATTTTTTTATTACAACAACGATTGATGATTCCATATAAAAAGACCGTGATTACATTTATATTATTTTTAAATAAAAAATAATTGTGCATTAGTTTTCTTAAATTATGTGCAAAACTATAAGTTGATGCCTAAATCTTCTGAGTTTTACATTTCAAGGTATTATATTTTAAGGCACCGTTTAATTCGGGATCAGAATTAGAATTAAGATTTAAATTAGTGAATCACTTTTATAAATTAATTTTTTTATCAAAATTAATTCCACAATAATTATAAGTTCGAAAAATTATTTAATTTTTATAATAATTTAATTTAATAATAATATAAATAAATAATATTAAATTTATAAAAAAAATAATTTTAAAAAATATTAATTCTGTTCCTGATCCTAAAATCCAAAAAATCAAACAAAAACTATGTCGGCTTTGATCTGAAATAAAATATTTTTCGTGGCTGCAATTACGCGACTCGGTGTGAAATGATCAACGGTCCCTGGCCCAACTCAAGCAATTTTGTCTCCCAACCGCAACCTGTGACCGATTGGGTCATGTCGTCTGGACCCAACAAGAGTCCTTTTTGGTCGGCGCTAACCGTCTCCGCGGGCCGAATGGAAAGGGACGAGCGCGTCATAATCTCCCTAGCGGGACTGGGCATTTAGGGCTCGTTTGATTTCAGATTAAGAATGGGATAATCCACCTTTTTAGTCCGGTTAATAATTAAATTGTTTTTAGCATATCTATATAATATAATTCTCTTTTATTATTCATTGTAATTAAACTGTTTTATTTGCATAAGAAATTAGTTAGCTCACATAAAATACATGTGAAAATAATTTTGAAAAAAAATTACAAAACTTTCACAAGTCATATTAGTCTCAAAGTTATAAAAATAATCTGACTAATTTTTTTAAAGTATGATTTAATTTAAATTTAATTAGCTAAATTCATCCCGAACCAAATGAATTCTCACCGTTCTCCGCTGGACTTACTTCCATGGCTACCTTTCAACCGCAATTAAACGCCGTCATGCACAAATAATCCGCAGCGTCATGTCGGCTGCCAGTTTTTCTCGGTCCACATCTCAATCTGTCAATTTATGGTCCGAGCCCACCAATTTGCATAATAAAATTAGAAAATGATGACATGGGTTACACAAGTACGTTTTGTTGGTGGCCCACGTCTCAATCTTCCCAATGACTACCAAAGCAAAGTTTTAACTCTCAATTTCGGGTTTAATTTAAAAAATTAATATATTTTGATCTGATCGAAATTATATTAATTTTGATTTCGATCAAAATATTTTTTTTAATTATATTTTATTTTTAAATTAAAAATAGTATAATTTTTTTAAAAAAATTTTAAAAAGACGTATAATTAATTTTATCATAATATTAAATAATATTTTAATTAATTTTAATTAATTTTGATAGTTAATTATTTGTATAGTCAATTTTTCTATATTATTTTATAAAAAAATAAAAAGTAAGGTAAATATAGTAGGAAACCGAAATGCATGATATATATATATATATAAATGTATAAAATGAAAAGAGCTTGTTATTAGTTTCTATTTTTCCAAGAATTTTGATCCATTGACAATAATTGTTAATATCATGTATAATAAATTAGTTTTATATTGAATAATTAGACAAATAGAATTAAATATATATAATGAAAAAATTCATATTCTATCCATTTAAACTTTCGAGACAATTTGGTATATAAATCACAAATTAATCCAAAATTTTCTTTCAAATTGTAAGCTCTCCCTTATGTTGCACTTAAATCCAAATTATTCTTCCAAATTTTGTTATTAAATTAGTTGGAGTAGAGCTTGCTCATATGAAAACTTAATTAAAACCTGAAACTCAAAGACTTATCTACAAGTGAAAGAAGAAAAAAATAAAAAAAATATAATAATTAATGAACAAACATTTTATTTTTTTCAGTAATCATGTGTGGAAAAAGTAGATAATTAATAAAACTCGTGATTTTCCATATATGAAAATAAATATAACCATCAAAATTTAAATACTACGTAAATCATAGAATATTCCTACAGAAAATGAATAGTGAAATAGACAAGAAAATAGATAAAAAAAAAGTTACAAAAAGATTAAAAAAACTCAACACTCGAGCTTAATCACAAACTCTCTTATTCTCTCTCCTGCCACCCTTATTATCATCTCATATATTAGCTAAACATAAAAAATACTCCTAACAAATTTAGAATTCAAAAGGCATGCAAATACATCCGGTTATTATTTATCGGCGGTGCCCAAACAAGAAGCATTGGTCGTGTCCACCTGCACAATCTCACCGACGGCAATTACCTACCGGAGATAGCAAGTGTTCTCTTCCCTATACTTGTACTGTAACCAGGTGGCACTGCTCCCCCACATCTGTTCTCCTTCATGCTTCATCATCGACCCTTCAGCATCTTGTCGGTCAATGAGCTGGCTCACGGTCACCGCCTGACCCTCTACTTTGGAGCCGGTGATACAACCTCACGTTCTCTAGCACAACGTCTTCCATGGCGTTCACTACTGCTATCTACACCTGCAGCGGCGCCTCCACCAAAAGCTGTACCCTCACCAGCGCCTAGTGCCCTTTCGTTAGCCCCACCATCATCCTCTCTTTGTTCAACACCTCCTCGCAAACTCTAAACAGGGCATGGCCAAAATAGGGTACAGGTCGAAACGTTAGAATTTCAGAGCGTCCAGGAAATGCGAATAGAAGAGTAATTGGAATGAGGACAATACCGTCCTTTTGAATATTGGAATTGGAGAATTTGGGTATTTGTTAAATTCTCTAATTTCAGGAATTTGATGATTTTGATGAAATTTTTAATTTTAATTTTCTGGAAATAACTTTTGTTGGATAGTTATAAAACACATGAGACTCGCCTTTTAATCAAAATCCCCCAACTTCGATATTTTGAATTATGGAACCATTGAAATTAGAAATTTAAGCTTTCAAACAACATTTTGATTTAAGATTAGATTTTAGGTTTTAAAAATCTATTATTTAATTTTATGTATTATTTTTATATCATAAAGTATATTTAGTTTGGATGATTAAAATCTTAATTTTATAACCTGGACCTTACCTACTATATTTTTTTTTATATTTTAAATAAATTTTTACTCAAATTTTTTATTAATAATATAAAAGAATACATGTATATAATTTTTTATATTGTTCTTAAATTTTTAGATATTTTAAGTTTAAAGTTAAAATTTAGTTAAAAAATTAAAAGTAATTTGATCAATGAATTGATTTGGTCGAAACAATCAAAATAATGGACGTATGTTAATTTTGATTACAAAGACTAAGAATTAAACCTGAATCAGAATTCAAAACCTTAATCATTAAATTAATTATAATTTCTGATAAAAATATAATATATAAATATGAATAATATATTTTAAAAAATCAAAATTTTAAATCATGATTATAAGAAAAAAAAAAAGTATAAAAAAAATTTGTATCGATATAAGTCAAATCAATAATCCTGTATAACCGCCCCTGGGAGCAATGCCATTCACAAATTATTCGCACATTTCTTGCGGGGGAGAAAGGAACTGATCCGCAGATAAACACGTTACGAAACCTGGAGACAAAGCATATATCGCCCCTCTCATTTATTTATTAATTTCAATTATTGATTTATTGCTACAGTTTTAGTTTTTAATTTCATTATTGATTTTTTTTTTTTTATTACAGCGAAAGAAATAAAGACAAACCATTCCCTTTCATCACTCCACCACGTAACGCCCCTTCGCCGCCGGCCTCCGCTCCGCAGCGCGACAGCAACCGCTGCCTCCCTTCTCGTACGTCTCTCCGCCACCACCACCACCTCCTCCTCCTCCTTCTATTCGTTTCCATTGATCGGTGCCGAGAAGGGCTGCTTCGAGGCGATGTATCTGTGGATTGATTTGCAGGCATCCGTCTAGATGAGACTGCGGAGCTTGAGAGTGTAGAAGAGGTTTTGTGAGGAGAAGAGGCAGCTCGGCGGAGATGGGGCTGATCTCTGGCATGGTGATGGGAACGCTGGTGGGGATCTCGCTTGTTGCCGTGTGGAGCCGCATGATGCGGTACCGCAGCACCAAGCGCATCACCAAGGTTTGGGTCTCTCGATTTCGCCGTCCATGAAATGCTTTGCTGTTTTTTCTTTCTTTCTTTCTTTTTTGTTTTTCGGAGTGGGTTCTGTTAGTTTTTGTGCTTTTGAAAGCGTGGAATTGATCGGATGTTTGATTTGAAAACTATGGCGTCGGGGATCGGCGTGAACTCGTGGTTTGATTTTGATCAGAGGCGGACATTGTGGGAAACGATTGTTAGGATGCCTGGATTTGGGTTAACTATGAAGGGTGATGATAAAATTGCGACGGTAATGGTGGAATTAATATTGTTGGAAGATTTTATCAATTGGAAAGAGTTTAGGGCATAGTTTTGGTTCATTCTAGCTTGATGTGATGGAATGCAGATGCAGATCATAGTTTGGTAGTTCCAGGCGTATGGCTTTTCCAATAAGTGAAATATACTCAAAAAGTATATGTGAGTCCACAAATTTCTTGGTATTGTTTTATTGTCTGTTGCAAGCAGTTTATACTTCTTCCATAAGAACTCTTGGTTCAGGATCATGAAGGGTTATTAGAAGTAATTGCCTGACCATTAACTACAAGCCAAAAACTTTGTGGGAGGCCATTATTGGTAGTATGGTTGCCTGCTTTGTGCCAACATGCACACCCTTCCGCCTGGATATGTGGAATCTACCAGTTTTGAGGAACTCTTTGATGTTTTTAACGTGGATGGAACGTGAGTTATGGGGTTTTGGGGCATCATAACAGTTAAATGCAAGAACTTCTTGATGAGGCAAGGATTTTGATACGGGAGTCCAGGAGGAACCTTGTGCAAATTACGACCCATTTTGCTGGTTTGATGACTAGTCATTTAGTATGATGACAGTTTCTTTTGTTGTTGTCTCAAACTAGAAATTTGAAGACTTCACGTTATTCTATATTTCTATGACCAACCATGTTGTTGTTTTGGTGCAGACTAAGTTAATAATGTGATGAATTTTCCTATATGCTTCACATGGTAATCAAATTTGTGTTTCTCGTCCTTCACAGGCTGCTGATATAAAACTGTTGGGATCACTTGGCAGAGATGATCTAAAGAAACTCTGTGGTGAAAATTACCCTGCATGGGTTTCTTTTCCACAATACGAGCAGGTTAAGTTTTTAGTGTTATTATTCTCTGGCGAGGATTTAAACAAAAATAATATTTTTTGCTTCGATTTTCCATTTTTGGCTTTTAATAAGCACATTCAGAAACTATTTACTGGAAATATTGAGTAATTAGAAGTTAGAAGATTTGCAACAATCTGCTTCTTTGAAATATTAATTTAGGCATGTCTTGTGCTCTTCTGTTCGATGACATATATGCCCTGTATATGTTCCAAAAAGGATTTTAAATGAGCCAGATTTCTGTTCAATTTTACATGATATTTTTATCAGTTGATGGAGTAAATTTGAATTGAATCTTTTTGACTGACTGCATACCATGACCTATGTGTAGGTTCTTGTTTACTCTGGCAATGAAGTTCTTTTATTGTTTGACTTTGAGAAGAGTGAAACTGTTTTGGATATTTATTCAGCATTTTTGAATCTATTAAAGCACCTAAAAGACCTAGAATTTGTGTTCTGTGGATTGTGTTATTTACTCCTTTTTAGCTCAAATACATGTAGTCAGATTGATGCTTCCCTGAATTGGTGCAATTCTGGGTTTGTTCATCCCTCCTTTGGTCTGCAGGTCAAGTGGCTGAACAAGCAGCTGAGCAAACTTTGGCCTTTTATTGCAGATGTGAGTTTTATACTTTTTTTTTCTCTTGGTCCCTAGTTAAAACTAGCTATTAGCTAAATTTTGAAATCTACCTGTTGAATTTGATAGCAAAAATATGATACTGTGCCTTAATTAATCCCTGAATGAAAAAAATACATGTGAAAAGGAATATCTTTCTATTGTTTCTAATCTCACGCTCTCATAACCTCTTGTGGATTTGTGTCCTTGTTTAGCTGGCAATGGGACTAGGCATGCTGATTTCTACAAAATAATGATTGGATAATGCCTTAGTTCTCGAATTGATTGATGCTGTTTTCTGGCTGACTTCTTGTTGACATGTGTCTTAGGCAGCGACAGCTGTTGTCAAAGAATCTGTAGAACCACTACTGGATGATTATCGTCCACCAGGAAT
The DNA here is from genome assembly GCA_005019695.1 of Trichopus zeylanicus subsp. travancoricus. Classification (NCBI taxonomy): domain Eukaryota; kingdom Viridiplantae; phylum Streptophyta; class Magnoliopsida; order Dioscoreales; family Dioscoreaceae; genus Trichopus; species Trichopus zeylanicus. Next base: position 12,112 of record RXID01014968.1, read on the forward strand.
ATCCTCCCTGAAGTTCAGCAAATTCTCTCTTGGGAATGTGGCACCTAAAATTGAAGGTTTACTTCTTTAGCCATGTTCTAATCATGTAGAACTTTAAACTTCTACAATTTCCAATCTTTCAATTGATGCCTTTGAAGAACTTTTGTTTTTATTCCACAATAGTGTTAACTATTAGTAAGTGCTGAACTTTCAAACTGGTATTGTTCTGATACTAGTAAAAACGTCACAAAGAATTTAATATAGATATTATTGTGTTAGTCATTTGATAAATAAAAATTTAACAGCTAATTGAAATGCAAAATATTAGGCTCTTGGTCTTGTGTAATCTATGCTTTAAAAAGCAAAAGGTGAGCATGTCATTTGACAATACGTATTATGGCCTTTTTCTTTCTTATCAAATAGTAACACAATGATGTTTAATATTTAGAAGAAAAGAAACTCAATAATTGTCCAAGGTTTCAGCTAATGTCATTATGCGGGATTATTGCTTGCTTATATAAAATGGTAAGAGAAGGGAAACTTATTTGAGTCAAATTCAAAACCTTGTGTACTTGTTACAACATAACAACATGATAGAGCCATTCAGGTGCATTTTTAGTAGCACCTCCTTGTTTATGCTCTGTGTGTGTGTGCATGCATGCGAAACCTAGAAATTCGAGTTTTTGTGGCTGGAGATTCATATTTTGACCATTGCTTAATTTGATTGGCCTTTGGTTTCTCTTATGATCTACTCAGTATCTGCTATTTTTTCTTAAACATATTTTCTTTTCAAAACAAATTGAAGGAAACAAAATCTTATTAAATGGATGAATACTTTCCTAAATTTTAATGACATCAAATCAACATTATAAATATCAGCTAAGTGTATCTAATTTAATCTAATTTCTGTTTCTTAAACAAAGGCATTCGAGTTCAGAGCCTTAAGGAAGGTCAAATTACGATGGATATTGATTTTCGTTGGGGTGGAGATCCAAGCATCATTCTTGCAGTAGAAGCACTAGTGGCTTCACTACCCATCCAGGTCTGGAAATTGAATTTCCAGTGTACACTGGCAGCTAAAAAAGCCAGTTTCTTTGCTTGGGGGAATGATTCCTTGCTGCAATTCTTTTGTGCTTGACTTTCTCTAATGAAATTTGTTATTGTCTTTTGATTATCTTTCATGGTTCCCTCGCAGTTGAAAGATCTTCAGGTCTTCACTATCATACGAGTTATTTTCCAACTATCTGAAGAGATTCCTTGCATATCCGCTGTGGTTGTTGCTCTTCTTTCTGAGGTATTCTCAAACAGTTCTTGTTGTGATGATGAGATCACCAGATAGAAATATAAGATAGGTGGTTTAGAGAGATTGAAAACTACTTGTTTCTATCTGCTTGGAATAATGTGAACTATCTGTACAAGTTGTAATATCCTAAAACATTACCATGTGTCTGTTGATGGGGGACCAGCTAGTGCATATATTGCAGAATCAAGTGGTGAGCCTACTGCTTTCTGTGTAAGAACATGTTTCTAGCATTCTCCCCTAGTGTCTTTCTGCTTTGCAGTTAATATGGTTTTTCCTAATATGCCTAATGTTTCCAAACCATTGTTCTTTCTTAACATATTGCAACCCTACAAATTCACAGTGGTTGTCATATATCCATTGCAGCCAAAGCCTAGAATTGATTATACCTTAAAGGCTGTGGGTGGGAGCTTGACTGCTATACCTGGACTTTCAGATATGATTGATGTAAGAGTTATTTGATGATTGATTTATCCTTATATTATTGTACTCAAAACATTTTAGCTCAGATGTCTAATGCCTTTCCATGGCATAGGATACTGTGGATTCAATTATTTCAGACCAGCTCCAGTGGCCTCGCAGGATTGTTGTTCCACTTGGCGGTCAAGCTGTGGACACAAGGTTAAGGATTACAACTTTCAACTTTTTCTTCTTATGTTTTCCTAGTTTGATCATCTATTTTGAGTTTAATTTTTAGAGATAATTTCCATTTTACTCAGTCTACTCTTACTCTGGTATCTTTTTCTTTTTACTTCTTGATTTTAGCTATTTCATCAGTGTCTTGAATGTCATCATACTTGTAATTTTACTATCAAAGTGACAGCTAACAGTCATTCTTTATTCATTAAATATGGTGGAAAGGACTTGTCTCTGCTGTAAAAGTTCTTACTGCAGTGAAATTGTTCTTTTGTTCTGGCTAACCTGCTTGACAGCGAGAGCTGCCTATTGTTCTCTGTGAAACACATGGAGATGATAGTAACATTTCTATTGCCATTTGCAGTGAACTGGAGCTTAAGCCACAGGGAAGGCTCACTGTTACTGTTGTAAAAGCAAATGCTTTGAAAAATATGGAAATGATTGGTAAATCTGATCCATATGTGGTTTTGTTTGTACGTCCCATGTTCAAGGTTAAAACCAAAGTTATAAACAACAATCTCAACCCTACTTGGGTTGAAACTTTTGAGCTAATTGCTGAAGACAAGGAGACACAATCTATTATTTTTGAGGTATGGCTTTCTTTTGGAATATTATACCATAATTGCTGTTGTTCTTAGCATCCGATAATTTTTTGGATGTCCTGTTTGCAGGTTTTTGATGAAGACAACATTCAACAAGATAAAATGTTGGGGATTGCAAAATTACCATTGAATGAATTGGAGCCTGAAGTTACTAAAGAATATGAACTAAGGTTGCTTCCGTCATTAGATATGTTGAAGATTAAAGATAAAAAGGACAGAGGGAGTTTGACAATAAAGGTAAGTAGCATCTAAAATGGTACCTACACTATCAGAATACTGTCATATTATTGGTTGTAACCAGGGGTGTGAAAAAATCTTGAGGTTTGTGAAATTTAACTTTGATTTAGTATTTAGATTGTTCAAAACACTATTCAAAATTGACTGGTCAAACAGCAAACAGCTCAATGTTTAACATATTATCTTCGTCTCCTCCTCTTGTCAAAACTCAGCTTTTTGCCTGTTAATGCTAAAATATGCTGATTAGGTCTTCTTAGTTTCCATGCCATAGGATTTTCACTAAATTGCCATCTTTCCATCCATAATTTTCTTCCTGTCAGCGGTTCTACTAACTGCTACACCAACTAATTCCTTTATTTACCAATCCTTCCCTCATCCACATCATAAAATAGTTAGTTGTCTTGGAAAAAAAAGGAAAACTTTGTTGGAGCAATCAGACTAAAGTGGAGCTGAGTATAGATTCATAAATAATCATAGTTAGAATCAAGGCAATTTCTGGGTGGTCTGCATGTGGAATGGGGTTAGTTTAGTTGCAGTTGTTGAGGGATGTGAGCATGGAAATCGGGAGGTGGGAGGGAGGTTGGCAGAGTTTGGGCAGAATGGGGCGTCATTGTGTGGTTAGCTAGAGTATGGGGTGTATTCTCTCTCTTTCTCAAAAAAAAAAATTGAGGGTATAGTGTAGGAAAATATTTACATTGTATGCAGTAGCCAATGAAGTCCCTTGTGATTGAATCCAATCCTGCAGTTGGCATCTAACTAGTCTTGGTGAAATCTGTTGCAGGTCATATATAATGCTTTTACGAAGGTCGAGCAGTTAGCAGCACTGGAACAAGAAAAGAGGATTATAGAGGAGAGGAGAAAAATGAAGGAAGCTGGGTTAATTGGCAGCACAATGGATGCAATTGGTGATGCTGCATCCTTGATTGGGTCTGGAGTTGGCGTGGTGGGCACAGGCATTGGAGGAGGTGTTGTGCTGGTTGGGACAGGCATTGGAGCTGGTGCTGGGTTGGTAGGGACTGGGTTGGGTGCTGTTGGAAGTGGCCTTAGCAAAGCTGGAAAGTTCATGGGTAAGAGTGTCACAGGGCAGTTCACAAGCTCCAGAAGAAATGGAAGCAACTCTAGCTCGGGCCAGGCTGATGCCAATGGAGACAGGTCTTAGGCTGGCGGCACAATTCTGTTAGATCTGCATCTTTCATTCATTGTTCTTTGTTTATGTGTTCTTTTCATACATGTCCAAAGATAGATTGCTTGCATTGGCTATTTTTTCGTTGATTTTCATTTGGAAATTTGAATTTGGGGACGAAAAATATGTGCCATAGCTTCAGGTAAAGCAACACCCATGCTAGGACTGCAAACGGGCCATGATGGAGCCCAAGTTCAGCTATCTACCCAGGGCCAGACTCAATCTGAACCTGAGGGTGTTTACTTTATATTATTATATTTTGGAGCCGAAAAATAGTTTGATCTACAATCTGACGGGCTATCAACAGCTCTAGATGATGCCTCAGTTTGCAATTCATTCAAAGGGAACTTTAATGGACTAACACAGCACGCTAGATCTCTGACCAGCCGGAGTAACTGGTGTTTTCTCGCGAAAATAAACAAAAATAAATAAAAAATGAAATCCTGATGGCATCCACAAAACATGGAACGCATTCAGAGCTTACAAAATTTGCTCAGTCAATTTAAATGAAAAAAACCTAGCAATTTAGTCCAAGGAAACTCATCGCATAATGCAAAAGCCATCATAACCCATCCCAAGGTCCACGATGGTCAATCACAACAAGCTGTTTATGATGATTAAGGAAACAATTTACCTCACTTATTCCAAGACACAATAACAACATGACGATTCTAATGCAAATAACCAAAAAATTACAAGACAAAATAGGCAGCAGTGGCGTGACATCACAAAGGTCACGAGGTCAAGTACTTCTATTAGCATCTGCCAAGCATGCCATCGCTTTGATCTCTCCCAATCAAGAATGAACATACTAGGGTTCCACGTCTCTCCCAACTGTCCATAAAACATTAATTACCAATATGCCCTCGCTCTATGCTGTCATGGCACTTCTCTCATTAGGAGCTGGGAAATCAACAACTCAAAGCATATAAAATATCCTTCCCCAAAACAGAATACACTAATTTCCTGCAGGTCGCTAGAACTTGTATCCATATAGAATAATGCAGCTAGTCCTCCTCGGATGACAATGAGAATGAGAAGGGGGAGAACTTGTACCCGTCTCCCTCGTAGAATTTGTTCTGGAACTCCACCCAGTGAAGCCTCAGGGCATGTAGGAATGCACTGAGCGTTTCCATCACAAGTAATACACCGACAGTAGCAAAGACGAAGACAATGAAGCCAACAATGAGAATGAAAACGTTGTTGAACCTGATAGTGTCACTCCTTTTAGTTATGAAGAAAGGAGAATACAACAGATGAAAGCAGCAGAAAAAGAACTCACCCCCATGCAAGAAGAAGGACCTTCTCATAGAAAACACTGGACAGTTCTGAATGAGCAAGACTACAGAAACCAAATCAGATCCAGTAACCAACAAGTGAAATACAAATTTGTTACACTTGAATCATGACAGAAAATCTGGAAGCAAGCAGTTTATTGTGGTGTAGTTATGTAAGCTACCTGAGAGCCCATAATCGAAGGTATGAAGCAGTATTGGAAACAGCTCCAAGAACAAATTCTATTGTATGTATGAGTTGATGCACAAAAACCTCACTGAACTCAAATTCTTCATGGCCATGTGAACCATGATCAGGCTCCACTTCAAGCAAGCTGTCATCAGCACTATGAAGCAAGGCATAGTCCTGGCCTTGGTGCCTCTGCAGTAGCAAATACGCACATCAGCAATAAGAGGGGACAAAAAAGGGCAGAATGTCAGAACCAAAAAACAGTTTAAATGGTCCATACGTACTTCTTCATGTTGTTTCTTCAAGAGTAAGGGCTTCGGGATCAGCATCCAAGGAACAGATATAAGAGCTAGCGCGAGTAACACAAGCTTATATCAAAATAACAAAATTGTCACTCAAAAAGTAGAGTAAGAGAAACAGAACAAAAGGGGCATGGCAGTTGAGAGGCGCACCTGAACTGTTTTCTGGCCAGGAAATAGTTGATTCTCACCAAGATCATCAGTTGGGCTAAGAAACATGTATATCATTACATGGTATAGATCTGCTTGTGAACCAGTGCACCATTTTACAATGATGAGAAGTGAAAGGTAACCAAACAGGCTGTTTAAGAAGATCAGCTGAGGAATAAATTGGTACCTAAAGCAGAATTCATTGAAACAATAATAGTAGTCAATGATACAAGTAGAAATATCATAATCCCTTTCCATGATACTTCTAAAAGAATAACTTTAAGCAGCCAGATTAAGATTAGAAATTATTTTTTAAGAAATGACGAACAAGGGAAGAGGCATGCCTCATAATCATGATTTCTATATATCCACAAAACACAAGGGAAATGATGCATCTGATTATCCTCATCTTTATGACAATTTCAAAATTTTGTTCTGTTAAACAGCCAGCACAAAGTTGCACTGAGATTACAGTAATGAAATGACAACCTCAAATGGTGCAAATCGTAATATATTCACACATTTGAAGAATCTATTAATTGATATGCACAAGATACCAGGGTTAGCTATGGTTATTCTGTTGACTAAAAAAGTTCATTGCAAATGAGAAGCCAGATAGTAGTATTTCTTTCATTGTAAAAATTGCAAAACAAAAAGTTATTCCAATGACCAATCTTCTCTGAAGCCTGCCATGAGAATGTTCAGAAGCAAACAAAACTCTTGTGATGCTCGAGAAATTATGTTAATTTAAATGCTATTTTGTTCATTTATAAATAAAGTGGTTTGATTAAAATATATCTTTAAATTATTCCAATTTCTTATAAAGATTTTTGTAGAACACTTCAATATTTTCAAAAGGCTCTTTAGTGTTCTCAAATTTGTTATAAAAGACATTATATGTTGAGAAAAATTCGCAAAAACCTTCCTGTCACCTACCTCCCATTGCCCCTGCACTAAATGTTGAATGTTGATCTAAAGCCCCAAAATCAGGGCCTGTGTATTCAAACAATATTTTTTTCTTATAATTGTATAACCTAGTTGGTAATTTTTGCAGACAATTTTGCACCTTAAATTGCATGTTTGACTGTTTTTATCTTCGTTCCTCTTGTTATCCCTCTTCAATCTCCTTGTTTTTCTACCTCAGCCCTTTTCATCGTTCCTTGTTTTTTCCTACTTTCTTTTTATATCCATTATCTCCCTCCCATTGCTCTATTTCCTCTTCCCTCCTTTATAAGCTTAACTGCCTCATCCATTTGTACATTTTCCTCCCCAAAGCATAGTTCCTGGCATTCTGTTTCTACCATTTTCTACCTTCATCATAATCTTCCCTACTGTTGTCGTGCTTGGCAAGATGATTTATAGGAATTTTTTACAAATAAGTACAACATAAAAGGGATTTTGCTAAAATTTTTCTTTTATTAAAACAATAATTTTCTTTTGGATGTATTAATAAATGTCAAATACTATCTAAAAATTCAAAACTGAAAGCCAAATATATTTTCTCTGTATCTAAGTTTTTTTAACAATCAATCATGATTATTATAATAGCAGTAAACACATTTATTGAAATAATTTCACAATTTTATTGTAAAATATGTCATTCCATATAATGAATCATACAATTGTGAGGGGTATATCACTAAATTTTTATATTTGCAAAGTAATGGGTACATGAGAAAAAACATAGGGGATTTATATGCAAAACTATCATCATAGAAGGTTTGGTGCACATTTAATTATTGATTGTAGGAGGCTCTACATACAATTTCATAATTTTTACATGTATTTATTCAAAAATTCTGAATTATTATTCAATAGCATGGGGTGTATTAGCAAATTGTACCAACTTAATTGGCTTATTTACAAAAGATGATACTTAATATTTGCCATCTTGTCTCAAGCCCCCAAAAGCCGCCAAGAGCCCATTCCTTTTTTCTGAAATTTTTATTTTTGAAACTAACATCTATTCACTTAGTAATATAGTTTAGATATATTGTACAATTGAACTATTTCAATGCTACTAATGGACAATGTGGTACCAAAAAAGCTTCTACTACAATCAGAAATTTTACTCACCAGATATTGAGATTATTTCTAAAGAATTTAGCATTGAAGTAGCTTAAGAAAATGCCAAGGTTCATTTGTGCTACTCCAAGAAGGATTGACATCTTCATCTTCAAAGAGTTGAGAAATGGCAACTCACTTCGCGTGCCGTGCCATGCAGGATCAACACCAAATGGATATGTCGGTCTCACTTTCTCTAAGCCCACAGAGGTGGCCTCGCTGGATACAGGCATATCATCAAAAGAATCATTAGCGCACATGCTGCATAAAGGTAAACACAGTTCTGATGAGATCTTGTGTACCTGCAGGAAGCATCACGGCATGCATATGCAGATGGACCAAAAAGTTCAAATGGGACAGAGAAAAATTCATTGTAGATCAGCCCAGTGTAAATGGAGAACACTGACATCATCATGAGCACATAGCGGCCACCAAAAGTCATTTCCATGATGTCCCCAAGCTTCTGCTAATTCAAAAACCATTCCTTGATGAGAGGAAGGTCCCTCATAAATGGAATGACATGATGCAAATCAAGTGAATGGCAGCAATTAAGAAAAATCAAAAGATTAAGGAAGAAGCATGGAAACTTAAAGTAACTAGCAATATTCAAAGGGCATCATCATCAATTATTGTGCCTAATCTGATAAAATTGGAAAGTACAATTCATTTACTAGATAAGCTAAAAATTCCATCATCAAATATGAAAGAAGGCTGCGACCTACGACTGAATCAAATATTTTGGCTAACAGAATTTCAATTTTTAATCATTCAATACTCAAAAATGACCCAAGTCAGACAAAAGAAATGTAAGGTTGGAAACAAATAAAGGGTTTGATATATAGCTGAAGGGGGGCAGTGGTGATGGTGTAAGAGGAAAAAAGCTATGATGGGGATTAACAGTGGGACCAGTGAGCAGGAAGCAATGCAATGCAGTGTCATGGTGAGGCAAAGGGAGCAGGCATCAGCATGGGTTTATTATTGCAAGTACATGAGACAGGTCCACTGTGACTACTACAGTCTGCCACAGCAAGTTACTGAAAGCCACTCTGAGCAAATACCTGTTATCTATATAAACAACTATCCACTCAACATGAAAAATGGCTCTTAGAATTTTTCAAATTGCTTGTGACAATAAATTTTGTCACAAACAGCTTAAAACTATTCAAATTATGCAACACCCAAGTGTATTTGAAGGGTAATTGTACATGGATGAGAATATGAACAGAAAGCTGCCTAATAAGGTGGTATTTCCTACAAAAAGACAAACATTGTAGCACATAAAAAATGCAGAACAAAGCTGTCAGATGTGTCACCAAGAAACAAGTGGCATGAAGAGGAAATACATAGAATGATAATGAGATATGAGACAAAACTATGAAAAAAAAAGGAAAAATCAGAGGACATATAAAAGAAAGAAGTATTGTTGTTCTAACCTGATTAGATAACTTCTTCTCTCGGATTATAAGAAGCAATGTTGCAGCTAATAAGCACAAACCATGGCCCCAATCACCAAACATCACAGCAAAAAGGAAAGGAAATGTAATAATAGTATATACACCTGGATTTGCTTCTTGATATTTTGCCACACTGCAGCAAGTTAGACCAATGGATTAAAATATAAAAATTTCTACAAGGTAAAAGCCTCCACAGAAATTAATTAATGTTTCTGTAGAAGGAATCAAATGTTTCAGCATAAAATGATAGTATGTCCAACCATGGATATCATATTTCTTGAATTTAAATACCAAACAATCGTGAAACACATCCACCCAAGCAAGTTTGTACAACGCAAGGGACAAAAAGGGGCAGGGAAGAGAGAGAGAGAGAGAGAGTATAACGAAAATTGGAGCATACAACAGATGATCCTGTAGAGATATTGTTCGCTATAGCTGGAAATGCAGAAAATGCCTTAAAGCTCAAAAAAAGAAATAATACATGTTCACATAATCATGAACATGACTCTTTTTATCAAAAAAAGGTGAAAAGTGGTCAAGTTCATGATTCTATCAATAGTACAAACCAAATTTATAGGAACCAGAGAAACCCTTGTGAAAACTTAATGAAATAGATAGGACAATTAATTGTTTCTAAAGCATGTCTACAAACATACAAGAAATCTAGTTTCTGACAACTTAGTTTCAAAATGTATACTTTGAAAAATATTAAAGACAGAAGTAACAACAGTTTTAGATCTATATCTTAGTTGAGTAAACTAAATGGATATTTTATGGTGCATTAGATTTTCAAGTGGGGAGATATGAGAACATAATATAACTTACATTTGATGATTTCTGAAAAGAGTTTTAAATGCTTAAATGTTGACAGATTAAATTTCTCATGAATGTTAATTGGTATAAGAAAACATCAAGAAACTAAACATTGACTGTTTTATCTCAAAACTAATAATGATAGATGTTCTGTTGCTATAAGGAGACCTCCTCAATGTTTTGTTAGTTTGGTTCTTAAGTCCAATAATTTTCAACATAATTCGCTTTCAAAAATCCAGAAAACCATGTTTTCCCAATGACTAAACCTAGTTTATCTGAAATCCATGTTTTAAAAATTCTGTTCCTATGAAACAGGGTTTCTATCTTTAGCATTTAGTTTGGTCTCTGGAATTTTGTAAAGTCAAATTACCCCAAGAAGTCTTATGTGACAGGTACAGGAGCTCACCCATATGCATCAACTATTTCCTGGAAAGCATTAGTAAATTTGTTTGTCCGGAAGTAGGAAGGTGGGAGTTCTGTTGTATGCAGAATCTGAAAAATGGAACCAACTTGAGAATTGCTATCCAAGGTAGCACGCTGAAGTGCATCCTGAATCTGTACAATTAAAGCCATCAGAGATAATGAGCTTTATTGGAAGGGTAGATGTAACTTTATTGAAAGAAAAGAGGGAAGGAATTGATCATAGTAGCAAGCTAATACCTGCCCAGTTGCAAACACAGGGCTCCAGCCTTCCGCAACTAAGCATTTTTTTGTAACATCAAGGCTCAACATGTTTAAAGTGTGGTGAACAGATTTCTCTCTTCTTACCTGCAGCATTTTAATTTCAGTGAGAAAGTTTCTATTATGCCTATATCCTTTTGACTAAATGCTTATAATCCTTCAATCAAAATCCATCCTAGCTTCAGTTATGATTCAACTAGCTTTTTGTTCGCATTATATTATCACGTATAAGCTCACCAACTGATTCCACTTCTCAAACTGGTGGGCAATATTTTTCAATATATTATCACGGTGAAACAACCCAACATCTATAGTTGTCTTCAGCTCTGTGATCCTCCCAGACACCTGAAAAAAAATTGAAATACCAAATATTCAGCTATATGTCAGTATATAACCATAAACAAGCAGAACGTAATGGAAGCTTATTGCAAATAATTTGCATTATAACAAAATCCAAACAAAATCAAATAGAGTTCCTCATAATGTAGGTGGGATTTGAACAAGACAAAAAATATATGAAACAAACAATTGTAAAAGAAAAACAAAGAGTTCCTCATTTACAAAAGAGTTCTCAAGATGAGCTGTAAAGCCAGGATCATGTGCAGAAATTGCATGCGACCAAAGTTGTTTTCTGTTTTTTCTTTTTTCTCTTTTTGAGGGAACACAGGATCAAAGCTAATCTTATATTCTACACAAGTAAAAAAAAATGAAATAAACATCAGCCTTTTTCAATAGATGCCCTATCTGCTACCTGTTTGTTCTAATGAAAATACAAAGGGGTGTGTACCAATAAATAGCTTTTTTTTTTTAGGATTTATTACAATTGCCTTCATGAATTTTTTTCAAAATTACATATAACCCCCTCAAATTTAGATAATTACATATAACTCCCTAATTTCCCATGATACCTCAGTGATAAACTTGAATTGCCATCATTCAGGATTTTCAAGGCTCTCAAGCGCAAATAGGAGAGAAGAAAGATACATTTTTTTCACTAATTCTTCTTTTCTTTTTCTTAGCTTTTTAAAACGGATAACTTAGGAATTTCAAATCTCTAGTTGACCTTAACCAGAAATGGTTAAGAAGATTTGTTACATTTATCTCCCTAGGAAGGTTTTTGAAAAAAATATTAAAAATGTAGGGAGTTATATTAATTATTTAGAATTGGAAGAGTCATACGTAATTTTGAAAAAATTCAGGGAATTATTTATAATAAATCCTTTTTATGGGTCAATTACATAAACTCTTTAAAATCTTACTTAATTGTCTATTTCTTTTCTAAATTTAAAAAATTGCACATAACTCTTTGAAATTTTGTCAGATTATATATTTTCCCTTGAAATTTAAAAAATTACATATAACTTCATGAAAATCTTTTCAAATTATGTATTTCTTCTCGAAACTTAAAAAATTATAATTTTTTGGGTTACTCAATAAATTGAAAAAATCTTTTCGATTATAAATTTATCATTAAAATTAATAATGTTTACAAAACATATATTGTTTGACATCGTTTAAGTTGAAATGAAAAAATAAAAATACTTCTGATCAAGTGTTGATTAATATAATGCAGAATATAAATAAAAATTAACTCAAGATTTGATTTATACTAGATCTCAAATATGGTTTAAATTGAATTCTAATTCTAGTTAAAATCGAATAAAGATAAATTTAAACTAAGTCATGATAAAATTATCATTTTATATTTCGGATTTAAATTTAATTTAAGATCAAACTGAAATTGATTTAGACCAACCAAGAACAAAATAGTAATTTTACATCTTAAATTGAAATTTAATATGAGATAAACCTTTTAATCGAATAAGAAATTTTTTTTTGCAATAATAATATAACTACGAAAATCTTTTTTAACAAAGTTAGGAGTATTTTCATTTTTTTACTTCAGTCCAAAAAGCATTCAACGATATATTTTAAAACATTTTTTATTCTAATGATAAATATATATATGATGAAATTTTTACAATATATCAAGTAATATAAAAAAGTCTTAAGTTTTAAGTTTCGAGGACAAATATGTAACCTGAAAAAATTTCGCAGAGTTATATGCAAATTTTCAAGTTTCAAAAATAAATATGCAATTTGGTAAGATTTTAAGGAATTATATGCAATTTTTTAAATTTGGAAAAAAAAATATAATTTAGTAAGATTTTAAGGAGTTATATGCAATTGATTTTTTTTTTTTTATATTTGTGTTACTAACCTGCTAAAAGGTGCCCTTAAAATATTGTCCACAGACCACATGATACTAATGGTTGTAGAAGTAAACAAGCTAGGGCACTACAGGTGAATCAAAAGGCTTGTCTTGCAAAATAACTATAGATTGTTTATAATAGCATATGAAATTCTCAAATGGCATTGTTTCACAGGTCGCTTACAAGTGGAGAGCCTTTGATGATGGACTAACAATAGTCTACTTGGATAAGGCTGCAATGTTCTATTGATCATCAGTGCTATTTAATTTCACAAACCCATTTACATATTACAAATCTTCAGATATCATCTAGCACAAAAAAGTCTGCGGTTGCTTGAGTTACTAATGCTTGCCCACAAATGTGAAGTAAATGGTTAATGTTGGATAATAAATAAATATAACCAACAGGGAATAGATAGATCATTCACTTAGCAGAAAATAAAATATATAATTGCATTGCCATAGGAAATACAACCAAGACAACAGTACAAACCATAGGAAATTTTCTGTAGAGTTGAAGCAGCATGCCCATAAAACATTTCATGAACACAGATGCATTCAGCCAATTAACAAACTAAAAAGAAGAGAGGGCATAATCACTAGAAGTATTGATAAAGCACAACCATTTCATATCGTTAAATATCATTTAAACATAAAGAACATATTAAATATGCATAGGAAAAATAATCTAGTTAGAGCACAGAAAATATCATACAATATAAACAAAAAATATATTTCAACAGTTGAAAACAAAAATACAAACCTCCTCAATCATTTGCATCTGTTTGGCATAGTCTTCTGTAAATGGATAACGGTTCGCTCCAAAAGCTTCACAAATTTTTAATATCTTTGATTTTGCTCTTTCACCCGAGTAGAACACCACAAACACATTTTTTGCAACCTGTGAACCATATCCTTCTTAAGGAAAATGGGAACAAATTTATACGAAAAAGAGCATAATTGTGATTGAATATGAATATGCTCAATCATAGATGCATTGTTCTTGAAAATTAAAATTATTGAAACAATGTAAAAAGACTATTCTCATTAATGCATGATCTGAATTTTCAAAACAAAACCAAGTAATGATCTTCTTCGTATTCTGGAAACATCTGCCAGAGGAGACTTTTGGGCAAATGCTATGTTGAACAGTTCCATTGATGAGCAAATGGCTTGTGAATTGAAGCACAATGCAACTGCATGAAGCTTCTATAAGTACTGTCTTAAGGCTGTTGTTTATGTTCTCCATTGTTACCAATATCAGAAGGATAGTATTACTCATAACTCATATGTAGCAAATGAACAGTTCCAAATGATAAGATAATACATATAATCTGTTCAATGAATACCTTAGAGCAGTAAATAAAATAATAGTGATCCAGAACACCTATTTGCAGAAAAAAGTAGATAAAGTTAACTATGCATGGTCATAAGAAAAATTAATCATTTGTAAAACGTCTTGACAATTGTCAAACTGGAATTCACATCAAGCTTTATAACATTGACCTTCTCTCCAGAAACTGGATCAGTAACTGGATCATCAATTTCAGCCTGCTTGAGAAACATGTTACCCCTAGTAGCACGGAAGAGAATTCTTTCAAAAGCCACTGCCTTCTCTTTGGGCACCAGACCAGTAACAAACCCAAGTTTTACTTGCTTTGATGGATCTGTTGACATTTCCTTGGAAGAAATGTAAATATGAATTTTAGTTTCATGGGATGGAAGTTAAATACAAGGTTTGAGATAATTCTTCTGTCAAAACCAATACCTGTTCTAACAACAAGGGGCTGTCAAAGGAACCATCACCAGCTTGACATGTTTCAATCTCTCTCTGCTGTGCTATAGCACTACTTTGAGCAAAGTAAAAGAATTCTTCAGCCTGAAAGAAAACCAAAGAAAGCAATGAAAATATTTGGTTAGAAATATTCAACCAAATGGGGAGAATTCTTCAGCCCAAGGTTACTCATACGTGGGAAGACAACAGAAAGCAAATAACAACTTGCGATAAGGTTAAAAACCTGAACACACATTCATGCCTCACAACAGATCATCAATGCTCAAAGAAAATTCCTTTACACCATTATCTTTTGCTAGCCCACTACAATGAAATAAACATGAAACTAATTATCTTGCCAGCATAGCAACTGTTTTCTCCTAACCCCTCTTTTCTATTGGTTAACTAAAAATGTGACCATGAAGTATTGCTGCATCCATATATGAACAAAAGAGAGGACTGCTACGCATGATGTTGTATTGCCAATATGGCTACAGAGTGCACATAAGCAAACTCAGCCAAAGCAGATGACCTAGGGTGGTACAGGTAAGAACACCCCATACAAGAAAGTGCTACTAAGAGTCAAGCTTAAGCTTGATTTTGAAAGGAGTTGGATACTTTTTAATAAATTTAAAAGGAAGGTATAAATCTAGAGATACACACGAACCACAGAAAGCATTATTTCTAAGGAATCTACCAGTAAAATTGGAAAAAGCCCTCACCTTTTGGAGAACAAGCTTATATTCAAGAAGCTCATTATAAGTTCGCTGCAACTTCTCATTATTGGCATTAACTTCAACTAGCTCAGCTTCAAGCTCCCCAAGCTTGATCTGTAAATGTACATCAATGTTCAAAGACATTGCACAACTAGCATCGCAAGCAGTGTTTTATAAAGCCATGTCCTGAGTACTGCAAATAAAATAATACCTCTAGGTCGTCAAAATCTACATGGTTCAGACCAGTGGGCAATAATGTAGGAGATATTCCAGCCTTCATCATTTGTTCCCTGAAAAAGCGTAGCTTCCTTGCCATCTCTCCAGATCTTTTGATCTGCATGATGTCTAAATGAGGACAAGACATACATAAATGAACAACTATTAGGCTTTATTGTCAGTCAATAATTTACCTGGACCACTATCCTTGGTGAGTTCTCTAAGTACTTTCATAATTTTGAGGGAAATGTGAGAAAAAGTGCACATATTCTTATATAATTTTGGTATACTCAATAAAGTTTAACAGTGTTGTGGAGTGTACATGCAGTTCACATATTCCTATGCTTGTCTATGGATACCCACCATCCAAGAATCAGTCACCAAGAAGGGCATATCCTCGACTCAACTTCAGTAGTTTGTACAGGCATATGAGGGAACTCATCTTTTACAGAGGCATACAGAAAATTGGCCAGTTTTGGAGTATACAAGCAAAAAAATCTGAAAAAAAGAAAATAAAGCTAGAGAAGAATCTTGTTTAATTTTTTTATAATTCAGGCTTTTCCACAGTCAGTAAAACAGCTGTTCTCCATCATCTAAAACATGTATTATGGGTTGTTCAAAGGGAATATTATTGCTTTATCAAAAATAAATTAGGAATTACATAACTTCATTTCCATATGCACCATCTCTGTAATCAAAATAAACTACAATCTTGAGTACAAAATACATTTACCTGCATCGCATATGTTCTCTGGAAGGGAATATTATTGCTTTATCAAACATAAATTAGGAATTACATAACTTCATTTCCATATGCACCATCTCTGTAATCAAAATAAACTACAATCTCGAGTACAAAATACATTTACCTGCATCGCATATGTTCTCTGGAAGGGACTTTTATCTGCATTTAGCTGAAAGGAGACATATATTCCAAGTGTAAGTCTTATTTATGACTGACAGGAAACATAAACAAACTTGAAAATTTACACTGAAAAAAGCATTTTATGGTTCATATTTGGATGGATAACAAGTACAACTATCACTTTGTCAATTATAAAATGAAAAGGTAAGCTGGTTGGCAGATAAAGTAGCATATGCAATTAAAATTTAAGCAGAAAAGGAGGCATCCTAATTTTAGGTGCCATTTCTCTCAAAATCAAAACGCCCTGAACTTCAAACAGATCAACCGGGGGAAGGATAAATGAAGGCTCTAACAATAAAGACATTTTGATTGCAGTGGTTCCCTGCCCCCCACCACCCACCCCAACCCCCAGAAATTAAAAAATTGGTACGCCAGAAAAATCGAAGACATAGACAATATTGAGTTGGTTAATGGTAATCATTGACAATGAACAACATCAAAAACGAAGGGGTTATGCCAAGGAGATCCATACTCAACCGCCAAGTGTTGATGTCAACAGAAGATATGAAAAGAATTCTGTCACCGATCCCCGTACACAATGATTTGTATGTTCTAAGTAAACTTAATCAAGAATTACGAGTAAATTCCGCACACCAGCAAATATTGATACGCATATCGACCCAAATCAGTGGTCATTCGAGATCTTCTATTCAAACTATGCTCAGTCGAACAGGAGGTGATACTTATTGCAACTAAAGATATATAAATCAACCCAATTAAAAAACTAAAAATACCGTCACAGAAATCATAACGAGTTCGTACTCAAGCATAAGAAATCACTGCATTCCAAATCAACCTCGATAGAAAATCATTTCAAAGATACAATCGAGAGCAACGGTTCGGAACATAACTCTAGGGCCTAATTGATCAAAATTAGGGAAAAAGAGATTGCAATTACATCTTTGAATTGGAGAAGACCAAGGTCGCCGAGGTAGGAGATGGTGAGTTGGGCGGACTCGATGGGGATGATAAGCTGCACCAGCTGCATCTCCTCCGACCGCATCAGATCCATCGACGGGCAGCACCCGCCCCCTCCCTGCCGATCGTGATCCGTCATTATCTCCTTTCTCTCTCCTCCTCTGTTCTTCTACCTCCCGATCGCGATCTCTCGTCGGCCTCTAGAGCGCCGCCCCTGCGCTCTTCTTCGAGATTGATTGGTCGGGAGAACGACGACGCCCCGATCTTGTCTGCAATCCACCGCGGTG
The DNA here is from genome assembly GCA_005019695.1 of Trichopus zeylanicus subsp. travancoricus. Taxonomy (NCBI): domain Eukaryota; kingdom Viridiplantae; phylum Streptophyta; class Magnoliopsida; order Dioscoreales; family Dioscoreaceae; genus Trichopus; species Trichopus zeylanicus. The sequence continues at coordinate 30,022 of RXID01014968.1, forward strand.
ATTGATCATAAGAAAGATTTTAAGTTTGGGTTTCGTTTTTTGCTCCGCACCCAGCGAGTTTTGGTTTCGGCACCCGCCGAGTAATAGCGATATGTTTCCATCATTTTGATGGTTTCGGCTTTAGTTTGGATGATTTCGATTTCGGTAAAAATATTTTTTTTAATTATTAATTTATATTAATCAGAATTGGATTATATTTTAATTTTATTTTAATTTAAAATTAAAAATATAATAAAATTTTTTAAAATTTTCAAAAAATTATAAATAATTATAAATAATTTTATCATAATAATAAATATAATTTTAATTAAATTTTATATTTAATTATTTAATGGGTAGATCAATTTTTAAATTTAGATATAATCATTATATTTAATACACTAAAAAAGATTTTACCTATAAACCCCTACGTGATTCTAGTTTGGTTTATATAAATTTCTTAAATAATTTATATTTGTATTTAACGATTTTGAGTACATACCAACTTTAATTGGTCAGTAATATTAACTCCTGATATTCGACATAAATTTATTAAAAATAAATATTTAAAATCACTTGCATGTAAATAATAAAGATAAAATTCTAACATTAATATTTCGACACTTAGTTTTTATGTATTAACTAAGATTTTGAATTTCGATTTCAGAATCGGTTTGGACACATAAATTAATGCGTTTCAATCAAAACCATTTCCATTTCAGTTTCGATCAAAATTTTTTTTATTAATTATATTTTAATTATTTTTTAACTTCAAATTAAAAATATTATAATATATTAAAAAAAATTTGAAACAGTGAATAGTACCATACACCAAAAACCCATACACGTGAATAGTCTCATGCACGTGAACAATATCCGGCAAAGACCGGCTAGGGCGCGAGTTCGTTGGCGCGGGGGTTAGGCCAACGAAGGCGCTGAAGCCAGGCTGGCGATGGCACTGGCGTAGGTGCGAGGGCGGTGCTAGCTTGCAGGCGTGAGGGCTAGACTGGCAAGGGCCTGAGCCAGTGAGGGAGTAGTGCTAGGCTGATGAGCGCGCAACTGTGAGCGCCAAAGGCTAACACAAGGGTGCGGGTGCGGGGGCCAGCCCTGCGAGTGCGCGAGCACGGGGCATGAGGCCGGTGACGGGCATCAGGCTGGCGAGTGCGCAGGTGCGTGCGCCAAAAGCCGGTATGAGGGCGCAAGCGTGGGGGTCAGGTCAACAAGAGTGCGAGTGCGGACGTGAGGTCGACAAGCGCGAGAGTGAGGCTGGCGAGGGCGTGCAGCTAGTGCGAGGGTGGGAGGGCGCGGGTGCGGACATGAGGCCAGTGAGGGCACAAGCGAGTGTGTGAAGCCTGCAACGGCACGGGCGTCAGGCCGGTGAGCCCGCTCACGCAAGCTCACGGGTGCAAGCATTAGATGTCGACGCGAGGGCGCCGGCAAGGGGGCTAGGCCGGTGAGGGCGCGAGTGCGGGCATGAGGCCAACACGAGGCCGGTGAGGGCTTGGGTGCTGGCGTGAGGACGGCGAGGGCGTGGGAGCAGGCGTGAAGTTGGAGCGAGGGAGCGGGTGTGATGCCTGCGAGAGCGCAGGCGTGCGGGCGGGCGCCAAGCGGGCAAGCACGCTTTTGCTCGCTCTTGGGCACGGGCGCCAGAGGTCGGTGCGAGAGCGTGAGGTTGGTGACGGCGCAAGCGCCAGGCTGGTGAGCGCACTCGCGTGAGTGCGCGAGTGCAGATGCCAGATGTTGGTGTAAGGGCACGGGTGCGATGCCGACGAGGACTCGGGCACGGGAACGAGGCTAGCGAGGGTGCGGACGCTATGTGGGAGAACTCGTTCGCGCTTGCGCTCGGGCGCGGGCTTCACCGGCATTGAACCCGCGCCCTCGCACCGGCCTCTAGTGCTTGCGCCGTCACCTACCTTGTGCCCGCACCGATGTGGGCACGAGGCCAGTGACGGTGCAGGTGCTTGCGCCAACGAGCGCGCTCATGCGAGCACACCGGTGCGAGCGCTAGAGACCAGCGCGAGGGCACAGGCTCGATGTCAGGGAGGGCTCGGGCACCAGTGGGAGGTCGGTGAGGGTGCAAGCGCGAGGTTGATGACGGCACAAACGCCGTGTTGGCGAGCTCACTTGCACTCGCGCTCTCATTTGGGTGCGGGCGCCAGAGGCCAGCGTGAGAGCACAGACATGATGCCGGCAATGGCTCGAGCACTAGCGCGAGGCAGGCGAGGGCACGAGCGCAAGCGCGAGGGCAGCGACAGTGTGAGCGCCATGCTAGGGAGCTTGCTCGTGCTTATACTCGGGGGCAGGCTCCAGAGGCCGACGTGAGTGAGCTTGCTAGCCTAGCGTCCGTGCTCTCGTTAGTCTCATGCCCACTCCTAAGCCCTTGCCGACATCGAGCTCACGCCCTCATGTTGAGCTCTGACGCTCTTGCGAGTGTGGGCACGGGCACAAGGCCGGTGACGGTGGGAGCGATAGACCGGCCCCCACGCTCTCGTGAGCACACGGGTACGGGCGCCAAACCGGCCCTCATGCTCGCGCGAGCATACGGATGCGAGCGCCAGAGGTCGACGCAAGGGCGTGGGCTCGATGCCGATGAGGTCTCGGACGCGGGCGCGAGACCGGTAAGGGCACAAACATGATATCGGCGTAAAACCAAAACCAAATTAACCAAAATATTTCGCTCATAACCAAAATCAAAATTTAAAACCCCGATTATAACCATCGGAGGCTGATGCTTCTAAGCTGAGCTTTGAAATCCACTCTTCTTCAACCGTCGGATTGTGTCGCGTGGTGATATTAGGTGCGTGTTGATGACAATGTGGGTGGGAATATCGAATCGTTTAAGTCGTGATGTAAAAGATCCAGAATGATTGGATCCGTTCGCCTTAGGAAAATGTAGGGATACATGGAACCGAGCGCGGCGCAAAGCAGAGAAATGAATTGCCAATCTGTTTCTTGACCTCGAAACCGACCGATATACTCGGAACCTGCGGAGGAAAGTCTTGGAAACTTCGGGAAGTAAAATCTACGTCCATTTGTTTAGATAAATTTAACTTTCTTAGGAATTGAGGATTTAAAATTCTTCGAATTTAGCTGTTATATTTAAAATTTTGAAATATTTTTATTGTTTAACTCTGTAATTTGATTTTTAAATTTTGATAAGAGGTACGAAACAACAATAATTCAGCTATGTTTCAAATAGAAAAATTTAATGTATAATTCCTAATTGGTGTTCGGATAATTCTGAAATTCGGAATTAAAAAATTTATTAGTTCTAGTAATTCTATGGAATTAACGTAGTTAGTGAAATTAATAAATTTGATATTTGGATGAATCTTTTAAGATGAAATTGAGTAATTTTTAATTTTAATAATTTAGTTGTTTAGTTTGAGAAATAGAATTAATAAAAATTTTCAATTCCAATAATTTTATTGTTTGTTAATATTTTTAGATTACATGGGACATGCTGATACATTGATGTTTGTGTAGTTTGACTATTTACATCAAGTTACCGAGTTAAAATTGATTTTGTTCTAATATCAAACTATCCAGGTGGGCTACTATATTTTAGAAATTACTCCACCGACATAAAGAATGTATGCTACCTAGTTCGAAAACTTAGAAAAAATCTTATCGAACTAAAGCAACTCTAGTTATGGTATATCCGAGATCCGATGAGTCAATTTTAGATGGATTAAATCTCTAGAACCATTATTAAAAGATCAAGATACGAAGAGATTCATTGAGCAAGTTTTGGCACGAATCTCATTTGAAATAAAGGGCTAAAATCACCTAAAGACAATATAAATAGAAAAAATATACTAAAATAAGAATTAATGTCTATTTTTTTATTTTTTTATCTATAATTATTAATTTGGGCGTCGGAGTAATCACTATTAGAGAGCTCCCAAAGGTTTTTTTTTTATAATTTTCTTTTCTTGTAGATAAATGGATTGGTCTAATAGATCAAGGCCTCAAAGAGTCTCTCGTACTGAAGTCAGTGGTAAATGAAGTTTCATTAATAGTTGGTATTTTCATTGAGATTCATTTTGTTATTTCATTGCAGATCTAAAAGATTTTCAGTAACCCTTAGGCTATATCTCCGAAAAGTGTGAGAGCTTTTTACTCCAAAAATTAGCAGAGGGCAAATGTTGCCAACACTTGTCGAATCTCATAACTCCTGGGGAGGACTTGGTGAACAAAACCACCAGACTACTTTGATAACTCAATAATCACCACTACTCCATCCTCGAGGAGCTCCATTATCTTCTATTTCTAAGGTATTTACTGGTCCCTTCTATACAATGAATCAATAGGAATTTTAGACATTAGGAATCATAGTTTAGTAGATAACTTAGTTATTGGAAGTCCAGATGTAAGTTATGCAAAACCTTCAAGCTTAACAACTAAAAAACCAAGCTCAGATTAATGATGCAAAATCTTTTAGCTCAATACAGGAAATAAAAAGTACAAGCTCAGCAAGTTCTCTCGTCGAACCAACAATAAAGGACAAATCACATCTAATTAGACGAGCAATACTATCTAAGTCACCAAACCCAAGCCATTAGGCACTATCATAGTTAATTCATTGATTTTTCACTTTAGTATTAGGTGTCGAGAGAGCCCAAAGAGTCTGATCTCACATATGACCCAACAAATAAGGCCACAAACAACACATATGCAAGTTGGGTTTCAATTAGAGCAAATGAAGGGATCTACAAAGAAATTGTACCATGATAGCTTGAGAAAAGTCTTGGACAATCATTTCATCAAATTATTCCAAGTATGATACACCTTTAATTTCTGAAGTAGCATATTTTCTACTACATCCGAAGTTCAATTGGCCTTTATATGAGATGTACAATGGCTCAAAGGACCTAGTGGATAATATTAACACCTTTTGAAATATCATAATGCTATAAGGATCTTGGACTCAATTATATGTAAAACATACTAATAATGCTACAAGGCCTAACCAAAGCTTGGTACATTGAATTGCCGAGATACATAGTATATATTTTGATGATCTAGCAAATAACTTCATTGAGTAGTTTATCTCACTAAAACAGAAGGAAGGAAAAGTCTCAAATGATACCTAGCTCAATTTAATAAAACCATATTAGAAATAACCGAGTTAGCTACATCATCCTTATAGTGGTCATAAATAAAATTTAGCAAGCTAATGGGGCTTATGAGATGTTGTGCTGATCTCCCAAGTGCTTAACTGAATTCATCCAATAGGCAAGAGAGAATATTAATGTTAAGGATGTAATGTCAGCTAAGGAGCCTAAAAGGAGCAATAAGCCAAAGAAAAAGCACATAGAAATAAAGCATCTTGAGCCCAAAAAGTAGCGCACTGAGCATAAGGAATGTTGAGGTGATCTTCATGCATACACACCTTTAAAAAACTCCAAAGCCAAATTATTGGCTTTGTGAGATCGATTCAGTGGTCCAAAGTAGCAGAGACTTCGTGGAGCGACCTCGAATCATAAATCAAAATGTATTTTAATTTGAAGTGCATTATCATGTGTTATAGGAGTATTAACTTTCAACATGCATCAACCCCTATTGTTAATTATCCCAATAATTATTAAGAACCTTTCAAATTAAAAAACTTAGTTAATAAAATAGTGATACAAAAGAAAATAAAAAAAATTATTTGATTGATTTGAGAGAGATAGTACATGGCTTAGGTAAGAACATATCTTCACTTTATAATAAAATTATAGAAAATATGAGAATAATGAAAGAAAAGATAAGATAAAAAGTGAGAAAGGGGCTTTAATGTGCACTGCTACTCCGCTCTCATATGTTGAACCATGTGACGTCCGACTTGGATGGGTTTTGACTTGGTCTTCGAAGGATGTTGATAACATACTGATGAGTAAGACTGATTGCCTTGACTTATATCAGTTAACCCTGTTAGAATTTAAAATATTACTAATGACTTTCTACTTATTGTTAGTTAACTTCTTTTGATGTTTAATTCAAAAGAATGATTAGCAGTTTTAGTTTTATTCTAATTATTTTTAATATGATAATTAAGGGTTTTTTAGGGATGTTGTCAATCAAATTTGGAGCACCACCAATGGCCTTGGAGCATGTGCTGACTTAACTTCAAAAAGTACGTTGTCAGTGACTTCTGGAGCTGACTAGTTTGAGAGGTACATTATTAATAGTTTCTAGGATTGATGAGCTCAAAAAGTGCATTATTAATGCCTTTTAGGATTGACTAGCTTGAGGGGCATGATATTAACTACTTCTGGGGTTAACTAACTTGAGGGGTGCACTATTAATTAATTCTAGAGTTGATTAACTTTGAGGGGTATGTCAACAACTACTTTTGGAGTTGGCTAGATTGATGGGTGCATCATCAACTGCTTCTAGAGTTGACTAGCTTAAAAGATGCGTCATTAATTACTTATGGAGTTGACTAGCTTAAGGCATGCGTCGTCAACTGCTTATGGGGTTGACTAGCTTAAGGGGTGCGTCATCAACTGTTTTTGAAGTTGACTAGCTTGAAGAGTACCTTATCAATTGTTTTTGGAATTGACTAGCTCAAAGGGTATGTTATCAACTACTTTTGAGGTTGATTAGCTTGAGAGATATACCATTAACTACTTCTGGGTTTATTAGCTTAAAGGGTGTATCATCAATTACTTCTGGGATTGACTAGTTTGAGGAGTAAATTATCAACTTCTTCTAGGGTTGACTAGCTTCGAAGGATGACGAATAACTTTATGCATGTTGTTCTTTGATTTCTTCAATTTGGTAGCATCACCAATGATTTATAGGATTAGGTATAGCTTTGAAGTATGACCGACAGTTTTGAGTGTTTTGACAATTAACTTCTTTTGTTTGGTAGTGACATTATCTACTACTTATGAAGTTGAGTGAAACCTTGGAGTGCTACTAGAGGCTTTTGTAGCACACACAGTGAAACTCACTTTGACCTAGTCTAGTTTCATTTGGACTAACTTTGGTTTAAATCAAGATGGTAACATCACCCATTATTTATAATCTTGGAGTGTTGTCGAAGGCTTATCACACCCAGTAGGACTCAATTTGAGTTAGGTTTGACATTCAAAACTCGATTTCAATTTGAGTCTGATTTGATTCAATTTGATGTTCAAAACTTGATTAAATTATGATTCACTAACTGCTTCTTGAAAGATAATGATATGTTCTAATTTTCTCTTCCTAGAACTTTCAATGATTGGATTCGCACTGATACTTAATAGTATGACCAAAGGGGAACCATGCGAAACATCCATCCTAAAATCATTATTTGTATTGATGGCAATTGTTCCTTTTAAATTCAGTTCATCAAGCTTAGCATAGATTTTCAGAAGAACATTTATCAAATACTGATGATTAACTTTAGTGGGAGCAATACTAATTTTGATCTGAGTTTGATTTAATCCAGTCTAATATTCAAAACTCAATTTTGACTCGAGTATGGTTTTATTTGATTCGAGTTGAGATTGACTTTGTGTTGGACCCTTATCGATTTATTAACGGATTCTTGATGAATCCCAGATCTAAACCCTTAGCAGGTTCTTATTGAATCTTTAATGAATTTTGAATCCGATCCTTAATAGGCTCTTGATGGGTCCTTCTTGCATCTGACCCTAAATGGATTCTTATTGGATTCTTAGTGGATATTATACCCCATACTTGATGAATTTTTTTTTGGTTTCAACCCGGTGATGGATTTGAGTTCTACCCATATTGGATCCCCATTGGGTTTAGGCTTATATCTTGATGGACTTTGGTTCATTTGGCTGTTCATTTAAGTCAATTTATCCTAACTAAGTCTAATGTGATTAAATTATTTTATGTTAAGTAATTTGATTTGAGAATCTTTGGACTGTTATAATAGTTTTGGGTGAGCCTGTGGACCACCTTTAGATGTGCAAGCTCGAGGGATGACTTAGAGGTGCGAAACTAGAGGGCTAGCTTGTGAGCTTGAAAGCTTGCTTAGAGGTGAGAGTCTAATGACTAACTCGAGTGTGAACCTGAAGGTTGGCCTATAATTTCGGCAGACCCAAATATTGGCTTAGTTTTGGTGGGCCCAAAAACTAAGATATAGTTACAGCAAGGTCGAATACTGGCCTATAATTGCGGTGACATAAAGGCTGACCTATGTTTGAGCCAATTTTTACCATAATCAAATTTGATTGAAATATAATTAAAATTGAGGATTATATGTCATTAAATTTTAACTTAAATATGGATCTCAGTCAAATTTAAATCGCGTTTGAATTTGACTGAAAATTGAGTTTAATTTAGACATGAATACTTAAGAAATGCTGGCTTAAATCAAATTGGGCTGAGTAAGTTGCATACTTGGATCCAAAATTTATCTGAAATTTGGACCAAAATGACAAATGTAAAAATTTTATAAATAAACTTTGAACTGAATAAATCTTTATAAATAGGTTCTTGATAGGATTCTTTTAGCAAATAGGTCATTACAATAAGAATTTTATAAAAAAAATCCAATAAAATTCTAAAATTACAAATTATTCTTGAAAAATTTAGGATTTATAAATAAATTCTTCAAGAGATTGATAATTATAATTTAATCCTTATGAAATATAGTTTATAAATAAGCCCCTCCAAAATTTCTTATTTGCAAATAAACTTAACCTTTCATAAATAAATCACTCAAAAATTTTTATTTACGAATAAATCTAAATTTTGTTTAAAAAGAACTCTGAAAGATTTAAAATTTTATAAATGAGTTTTTTTTTAAGAAAGTCCCTTAAAAATTATAAAATTATAAAATTATCATTTAGTCTAATTTTTTGAAAAAAATACAAATAGCCCCTCTATAAATTTAATGTGTAAGACGAATATAATTTTCAAATCATTATTATTTATAACAATAAATACTCATTCACATTTTGTAACAGACTTATCTAATCTCAAATCATCCGTATCCATATCTATCTACACACATATCTATTATTTAAAATTTTAAAATAAAAAAATTAAGCATCAACTAAACTTCATCTCTTCTAACTTTATATAAATTCTTTTAATACTTAAAAAAAAAAAGAGAGGAGATCATAATAAAAAGAGATCAGAACTTGGGGACAAGAATCTAAACAAGTTAAAAACCAAGCTTCGGGAGATTAGTAGACTTAGCTTTTCTTTTTTCTTCTGTTATCCCTACTCTGTTTTTTGGTTGTTTTGCTCTTGAAGGGACCCAAGTATCTCCATTGAAGGCTACATGATCCCAACCTGTACTTGTGTTGCCCCCTTGCCGGAGCCCTAGCCTCACCGAAAGTCATGACGCTGCAACACCCACTCCCTAGCCCGTGAGTCCAGCGCCCTAGCCTTGCAAATCCGGCACTCGCCTGGCCCTAATTCGATGCGTCGATGAGCTTTGTGCCGCCTCCAGCCGTCCTACTATCAAGCCCGTGCTTGGAGCTCTTCGCTGCTCCGCCGTCCTTCCCTCCGAGCCACCAGCCTTCATCCCATGCCTGGCCTCGGAACCCACTGTTCTCATCACCATCTGCCATTGCTCTGGCTTGAACCCCCTCACCCACGCTGACCTCGCCACCACTCTAAGAGCTCTGAGATGACCTAGCTCCACCCCTCATTGGCCGTACGACGTCCTGCCCCGATCCGACTCTGCCTCTCGCCGGCTAGGCCCGGCCTGCAACCTCTGACCATGAGTTTTGCCTCCCCAAGCTCCGCTTGCCGCTCTCCTCACCACCCAAGCCGCCGTTTGCCCTTAATTGAGGCCGGATCCATCCACGAGAAGAGGAGGAGGGGCGCTCCTCCGCCTTGGCGCCGAGAGTTCCCAGCAAAATCCCACCGGGAAGAAGGCCGGGCCACTAGGGCCCGATGGTGTTTCAAGCAGAAATGAAGAAGACACCAGAGAAGAGGGAGGTAAGTGAAGGAAAAAATAATAAATAAATAAATAAATAAATAAAGAAGAAAAACTTGTTAGCAAGAAAAAATTAAAATAATCCAAATTCGGCCAAAAAGAAGGATAGAAGCTGATCTATGAAAAATAATAATAAAATAAAAAATTTGAAAAAAAAAAAGCAGAAAGAAAGCATCACGCAGGAGGAGAAGATTCAGAGAAGGAAAAAATCGGTTTGCTTCATGCTAGTGGCCACCTACGGTTGTGCTTGTCTCTGTTGTATCCATACCTATACAATTATTATTTTTATTCTTATAGCTGCCTGCAGTCCTTTTATATAATGATAGACCTCCACCATCAATTTAGGGCTAGTTCGTGGGTTTACTTGAAAGTCAATTCTATTTTAGACCTTGTTCGCAAGCTTGTTTGAAACCAATTCTGAACTTAGGTTAACTTATGAGTTCACTGAACGTCTATTCGATATAAGACTAGTTTGTGAGCTCATCGAATGTCTATTTGGAGTAAAACTAACTTGTAAACTTGTCGAGTATCTATTCAAACTAAGGCTAATCCACAGGCTCGCTGAATATCTATTTAGATTAAGATCAGTCCGCAGGCTTGCTGAATATCTTTTGGGCTAAGTCCAACTTACAGACTCACTGAATATCTATCTGGACTAAGGCTAACACATGGACTTACCAGACGTTTATTTGGACTAAGGCCAATCCATGGGCTCACCGAATATTTATTTGGATGAAAACCAGTTTGCGAGTTCGCCAAACGTCTATTCAAACTAAGGCCAGTTCACATGCTCGCTGAATATCTATTTAAACTAAGATCAGTTTATAAGCTTACTGAATGTCTATTTGGATTGAGTTCAGTTCGCGAGCTCGCCAAATGTCTATTTGGGTTAAGTTCAACTTATGAGCTAACCGAACATCTATTCAGACTAAGCCTAGCTTATAGGCTTACCGAATGCCTATTCAAACTAATGGGTATTCCGTAGGCTCACTGAATGTCTATTTAGACTAAGGCCATCTCATAGGCTTGCTGAATGTCTATTTAGATTAAGGCCAGTCCACGAGCTCACTAAATATCTATTCTGATTAAAACCACCTTTCGAGCTCGCCGAATATCTATTCGAATTAAGACTAGTTTATGGGCTCGCCGAACGTCTATTCGAACTAAGGCTAGCTTGCGGGCTCATCAAACATTTATTTAGACTAAGGTCAGCTTGTAAACTTACCAAACGTCTATTCAGATTAAAAATAACTTGTGGCCTCATCGAATGTCTATTTGGACTAAGATCAGCTTGCAAGCTTGCCTAATGTCTATTTGGAGTAAGGTTAGTTCATGGGCTTGCCAAATATCTATTTAGACTAAAATCAGCTTATGAACTCGTCAAATATCTATTTAGAGTAAGGCCAATCTGTGAGCTCGTTGAATGTCTATTTAGATTAAGGTCAGCCGACAGGCTCGCCGAACGTCTATTCAGACTAAGACCAGCTTGTGAGTTCACTGAATATCTATTTAAACTAAGGTCAGTCTGCTGGCTCACCCAAATTCATCATGACTGTCTGAGGGCTCTCTAATTAAATCAATTAAACTAAATTGGTTAAATTAAAGTGATTTAATCACATTTAATAGATAAAATCATATTGATTTAAATGAATCACTAAATAAACCTAAGTCAATCAAGTTAATGGACTAAATTCAAATTAAACTAGACCAAAATCCAAATTGAGTTAATCCAAATCAAATTAGTTCAGACTCAACCCCAATCAAGTTTAAATTGATCAATGTGAGATCAAATTAAATTTAAATTAAACTCTAATTGGGTGAAACCAGATTCAAGTCAAACACTAGTTAGGTTAACTCAAGTTTAAAATAAACCCTAATCGGGTCAAGTTGAACTCAAATTCAAACAAAAACCAGGTTGAACCTGAATCAGAACCTAGTTGAGCATGGATCAAAATAAAGTTGAACCTGAATCGACTTGAACTAGAACCTAGGTCCACTAAGGTTCGAACCTAAATTCATTAAGGATCCATTAAGAACCTATTAAGAGTTTGATCTAATATCCATTAAAGATCTATTAAGATCCTATTAAGAGTTAGATCTAAAATCTATTAAGAACCCGTTAAGGGTTGGATTAAAAATCCATTAAAGATCTATTAAGAACCCATTAAAGATTGCATTCAAATTCATTAAAAATCCATTAAGATCTCATCAAGGATCAGATCCATGATACATTAGAGACCCAATGTGAACCTATCAAGATTTGGATCTAATATCCATTAAGGATCCAATAAGAACATGATAATGGCTCAACTCAAGGTTGAACTCAACCCAAATTGAATCAAATCAGACTCAAATTAAAATTGAGTTCTGAATATTGAACTAAATCAAATTATACTTAGATTGAAATCAATGTGGCTCCTACTAGAGTCAATGATTAGTAGTTGACAAATGTTTTTTTGAAGATTAATGCCAAGCTTGCTAAATTGAATTCGTTAATGCAAATTGAATACTCATTGTCAATGCCAATAATGATTTATTTTGGGAATGGATATTTTACATTATTTCACTAGTTATACTATAAAGCATTAGTGCAAATCTCAATCACCAAAGATTCTGGGAAGAAAGAACCAAAGCATATCATTATCCCTTCGGAAGGAGTTAGTAAAGTATAATTCAATCAAATTCTAAATATTGAATTGAATCGAATCATATTTAAACCATAGTTAAGTTTGAACTTCAAATCATGCAAATAAAATTAAGGTAGACTTGAACTCGTTTAGTCAGTTAACTACAACGTTTGTTCAAGCGAAGTTATTACCTACACTTTATTGGCTATGAAAATAATTTAAACTATGAAGTTATCATCAACGATTTATTGACTATGAAAATACTTTAAAATCTATAAAATTATTGCTAATGCTTTATTGGCTATGGAAACACTTTAAACAATTAAATTGAACTAAGGTAGACTTAAACTCGCTTAGTCAATCACGTATAGTACTTTATTCAAATAAAGTTATCACCTATACTTGATGGCTATGAAAATACTTCAAACTATGAAGTTATCACCTATGCTATCAGCTATGGAAATACTTTAAACCTCAAAGTTATCGCCCATGCTTTATTAGCAATGAAAATACTTCAAATCTCGAAGTTATTACCTATGTCTTATTAGCTATGAAAATACTTCAAACAATGAAGTTATCACCTACACCTTATTAGTTATAGAAATACTTTAAACCATGAAATTATCGCCTATGCCTTATCACCTATGAAATTATTTCAACCATGAAGTTATCACCTACGGCTCATTGGCTATGAAAATATTTTAAATTATAAAATTATCGCTGACACCTTTTGACTAATGAAAACACTTTAAATCACAAAGTCATCGCCAAAGCTCGAAGTTATCGAAAATACTTCAGGCTAATCTTGACAAGTCATCGGTAATATCATCCAATAAAGTTATCACCAAAGCTCAAAGTTATTGGAAACACTTTGAACTTCTCTCATCGCCTTCCATGTCCTGTTAGACAATAGCACTAAACCAAACTATCAACATCTGCCAACGATCAAATCAGAATCGACTTGAACAAGACTCCACATGGTCTAGCATGCGAGAGTAGGACAATAGTGAACATCAAGCTCTTCCCATTTTCTTTCTTATTTCATATTCAAATTTATTAAAATGTAAAGTGAGGGTATGCCCTTGCTTAAGCCATGTATCATTTTTCTCTAAAGTTAATCAAAATATGTTTTCTTCTTTTCTTTTGTGCCTCTATCTTTATTAGTTAGGTTTCTCACTTTAGAAAATTCTTGATAATTGTCGGTGTAATTAACAATAGGATTTTACATCTGTTTGAAGTCATATTTCTACAATACTTGATTGCACATTCAAACCACTATATTTTTAATTTATTATTTCGAGGTTACTTTTCTAGATCTTCTCTATCTCAGGTGGTCAATTTCAATCCCACAAATTCTGGTAAGTTTGGTGGGATATGACTTCTCCTCCAAATATAGAAACCTAATTAATATAATAAAGATGTTAATGAGATAGAATTACAATTAAAAACTGACCAATTATATTCTTTCTTGCAGAAAAAAGCATCCAATAATATCAAGAATTTTTTTTATGGCAAAGTACACTATCATCCTGTGGGCAAGAACGGCTGTGCATCTACCTTAGTCAATGGTCGTTACAGAAGCAGCTAAAGTTTAAATCAAGTTTGGAACTATTTTCGTGGCCATTTAGTTCGAGAGAGCACCTACTATCTTGCTAATTGAGTTTGCAGTCATGCAAGATCATCCCACTTTTCACATTCCATTAACGAAAAAAAAGACCTAATATTATCATTCCGAATGAGAATGGTCAATCTGATGAGGAGTCAAAAGCTGAGTCTGAACTAGCAAGAGTGTCAATCTTCTAGAGACTAGGCCCAAAATAAAGCTTAGTCTTTGATTGCCTTTACCTGACTCCTGACAAGGGGCAACCAAAGGTAAGTCTGGACATGTACAGGGACGAAGAAGAATTTATCTTAATTATCACAAGCAAAGGAAAAGTTGTTGAAATTTTTAGCCGATTGGGGAAGCCTACCCCTTGAATGAAGACGATCATTACCATTCCCACCTTTAACCCTTTTGCTCCATTAAGTGGCCTAGAAAAGAATAAAAGTAAGTTAAGGGGGGCACAATTCTACCTCGAGACTATGGCAAAATGGTGGATAACTAAGCAAAATGACAAAAGCTGCTATAAAACTACAATCTAGTATGAGACTCCTAAAAAGGAGACCGCCTATACTGTTAGAGTCATTTTTCATCATGACTTTGAAAAGAACCATGAGCCCATGCCTCAACAAGCAAAATGCCAAAAGAAGTCTATACGAACAAGGCTTACAGATAAGGAGATTCAGGAGGAAAGGGCCCTTGGGAGCTAATCTTTGCTACTACGCCAGAGAGAAGGTGCAACTACTCACTTCATAAGCAAGCTCCTGAATGAGATAACCCAATTGATGGGAGAAGTTAACCTTGACCTAAAACACACCAAATCAAGACTTGATCCTCAAGATATAGATCATCATGTTCTGATAGAAGTTTTGATCATAATAGAAAGCTCTAATAAGAAAATGACTATAGAAGAGCTACGGGAACAACTGAGATAACAAGGGAAAGAGAAAGATGAAGCTCAAAAGAAAGTTATGGAATTGATGGAGATGATGATACAAATGAGATAAAAGTTGATAAGTTAGAGCAATCTTAACAATTATCTCAAGAATCTACAAAAGCGGTAGAAGACACACCCCTCATTGATGAAATCCCTAAAAATATAGGTCCCTCACAAGCATCTCCTCCACTAGCAAGGGATACCCAATCCCCCATCTTAGAAATTTCTACCAATATGGAGCTGCCAATGTACATTTAACAGAAAGTGCAACAAATGGTGGCTACATAACTGAGACAAGGAAATGACATGTGTATGATGAATGATGCAGTTAAACCATATCGTGGTTATCACAACAAAGTACTATATCTTAAAGGATAATACAGTGTCTAAGTTCAAATAATTTAATAATATTGGTGACCCTGAACAACACATATCTCATTTTGTGATTCTATGTGGAGACTCAAGTAATAACCCCTCATTATTACTATGCTAATTTTTGGTAAGTTTAATTGGAGTGACATTTGAGTGGTATGCTAGTTTGCAGCTAGAGTCTATACAAACATGGTTGCAAATGAAAGAAGCTCTTCAAATTAGATGTAGGGGAGTTAGCCACAAGGTGACCATTGTAGACCTTGTTTCAACACCAAAAATGCAACAATGAATTAGTTATGGAATACATCACATGGTGGAGAAATCTTAGCATTAAGTGTGAACAATCTATAAACCACTTTGAGACTATAAATCTAGTCCTTAGTAATATAAGGAAGAACTAGATGACACCTCATCTAAGTACCTCTTCTATTCATACTTTCCAAGACCTCATTGTACAGATCAGAAAGTTAGAAAAAATTGGTCTCCCAGTCTTACCTAGTTCACAAAATTCCAAAATAAAAAAGGATAAGGCAAAGTGAGAGAAGCCCTCTAAAAATATGAAAGTAGCATTTGCAACAAATGAATACAAGAAATCTAAAACCCCACCATGAGTGTAGGTAACTCTTAGAAACTACCAACTCTTGGAGGAGATGGGGAAATAGAACCATTCAATAATTTTCAACAAAGACCTAAAAAAAAATACTCTTTTAAAAAGAGAGAGTGGGAAAATCTTTAAAGATGCCTTAAAATTCTGAAATGTAAAAAGCCAAATCAAGCTAATAAAAAGGATCATTCAAATTACTGTCCTTACCACAGAATGTTGGGTTATACTAGTAAAGACTACTTTGTATTCAAAGAATGGGTTGAAAGGTAATACCAAGAGGGCAAGCTAATTCAAAGTCAACCTTACTTAAAACACCCACCGAATACGTCAATCACATTACTATGTTCGAGGCACATGACCCACTTACTAAATTCCTCTTTAAAGAAGAATCATAGCGTACACTCGAGCAGGAGTACTTATGGGATATCTACATCTCTAAAAGGCTAAAGAAGTTGATAAAGAAGATGGTTAAAAATCCTAAAAAGTCTGAGATGGTGATAAAGAAAGGTTCCTCAAAACAAGCTCCTCTACCTACCCAAAATATCAAAAATAAAAAGAACAAAAGCAAGAAGAAGAAGCTAGTTCAGTTGGATGGATACAATGTCAAGAAATCAGTCATCCGAGAATATATCAATGTGCTGGAGGAATACATTCAAGGAGAAAGGAGCCAAGTAACTCTTGAAAAAATTCTTCCATGACAAGTTCAGAGCTCTATTAGAGGACCTTGTTGCAAGAGATGAAGAAAGTAAATTTCCAATGGCAATGTGCTCCACCATATTTACTATCAAAGGTTCACAATTAAGTCGATCCCCATCCCATCATTTTAATAATGATAAAATTCAGGACACAAGAAAAGAAGAAGTTAATAGATTTATTGGGAATGTTATTGATGAAATGCGAGATCCCATGGGTTCTCCTTGAAGATTGCCTCTGAGACAACTTTCTTAGAGAGTGGTTTGCCCATGAATATGATTATGACATGCTCAAACTATAACTATATACTATGAAAGAATTAGTTATGACTAACATAAAATTTGTCAAAGGGCAAATGCAAATGTTGAATAGATATATGCAGGTTATAACTGCCAACATAGAAAGCTTGTCAAACATGACTGCCATACTCTGAGGAAGTTGAGAAGATAAAAAAAGTGCTAGCAAAGAAGTAAAGCCATTCAAAAGACCTTGTAAGAGTGGTGGAGAATCACCTACCAATTCTCCCTAGGATTAAAATAATCATTTATGCCAACTACTCCAAAGATAAGTCAAGAAAGTCAGACACTATCAAAGATAATTATCTGAGTTCACAGCTTGTTATCGCATGGTGACTCACATATATGAAGTAAACACTAATGAGCAACCATCTCAAATATTGTCAAGTGATCTAGCAATAGATAGTTAACCCATTAGATTTGGTAAAGTCCCAATCCTAGAACTTGTGGAAGGGTGCTCCCTACCAACTTTAGAGAAATTATGTATATAGGACACATATTGAATGTGACTCTATATTTGAATCAAAATAACTCTATGATTGCTTTGGGAGATCCTACATTAGCAAGCGCCAATAGAAGAAGCAAACATTTCAAGACAAGATTAAGTAAGCTAATGCTGAAGCCCACTCAACTCTTGTGTCGAGGCAATCTAAACATCTATGAAAGAAGTGTCCTAAATATAAAATCCTAAAGAATGTCATGTCAGCTGATGAAATAGAAGGGTTTATCCAAAGAGTCTTTGAAAATCTCTCTATGAGGAGGCCTCATATGGCCAATTCAAATATTCAATGGGTTATTATCATCCAATCACATCCTTCAAAGATGTCCAAAAAACTATCAATTGGGGGCAAGGATCCACTACCTCTTGATGGGTGATCAATCTTGGTAGTGACTCTGAGGAATAGTTTTATTAGTCTTATGATGCTAGAATTCAACTGAGGAATATAAACCAAATACAACTTAGGGGTGGTAAAGTGCTACCCCCAAGGCAGGCTCTAGTGTCGAGGGATAAGAATATCCCTAGAGACAAGGATAAAGAAATTCAAATAAATAAAGATGTCAAGCCTTCACAAGTTGAACTAACACCCAAGAAGGTAGAATATAACATAGTAGCTCATTTCAAGAAGATCCCAACTATGCTAAATATCTTTGATGTCCTAATGATGACACAAGAACTCAAGGACACATTTGTACATATTTTGCAAAACCCAACTAATTACTAGACATACTTTGTTGAATAGAAAATGAATGAGTCTTTATATATTCGTCACCCTTCTACTATCACTTTCACAAATAATAACCCACTACTAGAGACAACAGACCATAATAGGCCATTATATGTCATTAAGAACATTGATGAGATCGAAATCAATCACATCCTCATTAATCTAGACTCTTCAGTTAGTTTGATGACCCTCCACATATTAAGGACCTTAGCTCTAGATGTGTATCACCCATAATCTAAAATTATAATCATCCAAGGGTTTAATCAAAATACTCAAAGAGCTTCTAGAGCCATAACCATACCTCTAAAAATAAGAAAATTGATGACTAATGTCAAGTTCTATGTAATTGACACTGATGTGTCCTACAAAGTACTATTAGGGAGACCATGGTTATATAAAAACATGGTGGTGTCCTCAACCCTACATCAATGTCTCAAATATTTTGAGGATGGTGATGAATGTTGAATTGATGGAGATGTATATCCTTTTGATATTCATGAGATACATTATAATGATGCAAAATACAACTGAAAATCTCATATTAATAAAGGGTCTGCTTCCATCAGTCAAGTGAAGATGATGATTGCTAGTCTAATCTTTGTCCATCCTCATCTAGGAAGTGGCACATACTACTCAAATAATGAAGCCCCACCATTCTGTCTGGGTGACTATTCTTCTGATGAAGATGACAACAGAGGTCAAACAGAGAGTTCTCTCCTTATTACTAAAGTCCAGAAGACTTACTTAAGCTACTAGATGAACTAAGTATTAATGTTGTGGAGGAATTAATAGCCTTCTATGTTCCCCTATGACATAAGAAAGAAAAGAAGATATTACTTTATGAGACAATCCCCTATGTCTCAAGTATGTATGAGATCCTGAAAACTAAGGATCTAGAAGATGATGGTAACTATTAGCCAGTATTCATACCTAAGTATTTTTCAAATGCTCTTCATCAAATAGTTAAGAAATTTGACTACAAACTTTAACAAACAAAGGAAGAATATCATTTCTCCAAAAATCTATGGGATCCACCTCAAAGGCATGCTTATATCCCCAGAAGAGGAAATAAGAATTTCAAAGGATTGGGCTACGTCGCTCCAAGTATCCATGCATGTCTTATAGTTGCTATTAAACCTCTGTCCGATAATAAGGCTGATTAAACATCCTTAATAGCTTTTGATACATGAGCTATATGCATCGAGCTAGTCATGGTTCTCCAGGTCTCATAAGAAAATAAAGTTCTCAACAAAACTTCATTAAGACCAAAAGAAAGGGGCATGATATAGCTGCACTACCCTCGATCAAGTCCTCATGATGAATTACTTGGTGAAGACATGACCCTCAAACCAAAAGATGCTCCACTAGAACTTGAGGATGGGGGCAAGCTACAATCAATGAATTGATAGAAATCAACCTAGGTTTAGAGGAAGATCCTAGACCAACTTTTGTTAGCACACAACTCTGAGAGGAGAGCCAAACTCAACTCAAAGTAGTACTCAAGGAATATATTAACTATTTTGCATAGAGTTATAAGGAGATGTCTGGACTAGATCTTGAAGTTGTATTCCACAAGCTGCTCATCAATCCCAAATTTTTGTCTGTCAAACAGGCATTTAAAAAGATAAAACTTGACCTAGAACAAAAAGTGATAAAATAAACAAAAAAATTGATCGAAATTGGCTTCATCAAGGAAGATAAATATCTAGCTTGGATTGTAAACATTATGCCAGTAAAAAAGATAAATGACCAAATCTGCATTTGTGTGGACTACAGGGACTTAAATAAAGAATACTTAAAAGATGATTTTTTATTACTCATAATGAAAATCATGAACGATAATATAGCCGATTTTGAAATGTTCTCCTTTATGGATGGTTTCTCTGATATAATTAAATTAAAATTCATTTTGATAATAAAAAATACATGACTTTTCAAATCCTAATTAATATCTATTATTATAAGGTAATGCCCTTCAAGCTTGAAAATATGGGTGCCGCTTATCAAAGGGCCATAACTTGAATTTTTGATGACCTTATACATAAACTAGTTAAATGCTATGCAGATGACTTGGTCATCAAAACCAGGTCTAAAGACAAGCATATCTAAGGCCTAAGAATAGTTTTTGACCGTCTTAGAAAATACAACCTGAAAATGAATAATGAAATATGCCTTTGGAATATCATTAGGGAAGTTCCTCAGATTCATTGTCAGGCATCGAGGAATTGAAATTGATCTACCTAAAATTAAAACCATCTGGGTATGCCACCACTTATCAACCTAATGTAGTTGAGGTCACTCTAAGGTCAACTTGCATATATAAGAAGGTCCATTGCAAATCTCTCTGAAAAATGCAAGACCTTCTCTAAACTGATGAAGAAGGATATTCTATTCATTTGGGATCAGGAGTGTCAACAAGCTTTTAAAGAAATTAAGCAATATATATTAAAGCTGTCTGTCTTGCCAACACCCCTATCTGATAAACCCTTGATCCTCTATATAACCACAATGGAAGGATCGCTAGGGGCACTTTTTTCCTAAAATAATAATGAAGAAGCAAAAATGCACTCTACTATTTAAGTAGAATGCTAGTGGGGGTAAAAAGCAACTACTTTCCCATTGAAAAGCATTGTTTGGCACTTATATTTATAGTAAAAAAGCTTAGACATTATTTGCTCTCTCATCAGGTTATTTAATATCCAAGGTTGACTCCATAAAATACTTGATGATAAGGCTTGTACTTACTGAAAGGCTAGCAAAATGGCTTTAATTCTCATAAAGTATGATATCAGTTCACTCCTTAAAAAGCAGTTAAGAGACAAGCCCTTGCTAATTTTCTCACAACTCACCTAGTGCCGGATGACTCTCCATTGAACTGCAAATTGCTTGACAAAGAAATTCTTTTTGCCAAAGAAGAAAAACCTTACTGGAAGCTATATTTTGATGAAACATTATCCATCAAATCAGGAATTAAGTCGAAGCTTTCACAAATTAAAGTGGGCATTAGACTCGTATTTGTCACTCCAAGCAGGGACATTTTATGTATCCCTATTGCCTTTCAAAACTATGTATAAATAATGAGATTGAATATGAGGCTCTAATTGTAGGATTAAAAATGACCCTTAATATGGGAATATCACACCTACATTTCTTTGGTGACTCGCAATTGTTCATCAGTCAAGTAGGAGGTGGATATAAAATTGATAAATTTGAGCTCTTAAAATACCATGAAAAGACTCAAGAACTTATCAGACAAATCGCATATCTCCAAATAACTAAGGTTCTCCAATCCATCAATGCAAAAGTTGATTCCTTAGCCAAATTAGTCAATGCATTGACTAATCTTGATCGAGAAAAAATTCTAATAAAATTTCATAGTAGACAAGTGATAAACTCGGGTTTCAACATCAAATATGAGAAGACTAAATATAAATTAATAGAAGAGATCACAAATTAGAGAATACCATTCATCAACCATCTCAAAAGAGAAGAACTCCTAGAAGATAAATCCATAAGGATGCAACTCAAGAAGAGAGCCGTGCGCTTTCTGCTTATTAGTGATATTATTTCTAAAAGGTTTTTGGACCAACTACTTTTGCGCTATTTTTCAGACAAAGATGCCAAGAAAGTTATGTATGTGGTGCATTCTGAGATTTGTGGGGCTAATTAATCGGGCCCAAAAATAATAATGATAATGAAGATTAAGCATATGGGTTACTATTGGCCTATGATGATGAGGGATTGCATTAAATGCAAGAGAAAGTGTCATCTGTAACAAATTCACATGGGCTTCATCCATCAGCATCTAAACCCTTTGCACCTAACAGTATCCTTATGCCAGTTCCAAGTGTGAGGTACAAATATAATTGGTCCAATTGAGTCATCCTACTCCAAAGATCACCGCTTTATATTAGCAACAATTGATTAGTTCTCTTTATGGGCAGAAGCAACTCTATTGATAGAAATAAAAGTGGATACCATCATCCACTTCTTTCAAGAAAATTTCCTATATCAATTCAACATTCCTCTAAGGATCATTTTTGATAAAGAACCATCCTTCAAAAACTTTAAGGTAGGACAATTTACACATCATCACAAGATAAATTAGTGATATTCATCTACCTACAATGTAAGAGCAAATGGCCTCACTGAGATATTTAATAAGACCTTTCCAAAATATTGGAGAAAGTCATTGCTAGAAACAAACGAGATTGGCACCAAAAATTTTTCGAAGCATTATGGACTTTCTGCACCATATATTGAGCTCCTACCCAATCAACACCGTATGCATTGATATTTGGGACTAAGGCAATCTTGTCATTGGAGATACAAATTTTTCCCATCAAAATTACTTTATAATAAAAAATTACTAAAGAAGACAATATTCGTCTTCACCTAGATGAGTTAGACTCTTTGGATGAAGCAAGACTTGCAGCTCAACAAAATCTACAAATGTATCAAGCATAAATGTCTAGGGCCTATAACAAGATGCCTTGGTTCATAACTTTTCAAAAAGGAGAAATAACATTGATCTTAAAAAGACCCATAATTTTGAATTGAAGTAAAAGAGGGAAATTTGAGGCTAATTAGAAAGGCCCTTATATTGTTGAAATGATATTTGAAGGAGGATCCTACCAACTGATTGATGATAAAGGAGAAAGACCCATACCATCAATCAACACCCGATTCCTAAAGAGGTCTTATGCATGAGTCTCTGGGGTAACAACAATAAAACAAAAGTGTCTATATTTGTCTATAATAGAACGTCCAACTTTCTCAAAAAGGAATGCTCAGTCAAACATACACTACGTTTCTCAAGGTAAAATATAGATACAAAACTTCATTCATTTTGTGTGACAATTGGATCCACATTCCATAACACACTAAGTCCATTCTCATATAGCAACATTAAATCCACTTTCACGTGCTAAGCTAAGTTCACTCCCACGTGGCAATATTAAATCTATTTTCACATGGTAAACTATGTCCACTCCCATATGCTAACATTAGATCTACTTTTATATGGTAAACCAAATCTACTTTTATGTGACAACTCAAGTCCACTTTTACATAGTAAACCAAGTCCACTTTCACGTGACAAGTTAATTCTACTTTCATGTAGTAATTAAGTCTACTTCAGTGTGGTATCTTAAGTCCAATTTCATGTGGCAACTTAAGTTCACTGTTGCATGGCAATTCAAACTCATATAGTCTACTCCTAGGATGTTAACATGGGGGCAGGTGATTGAAGTTTATTTGCACCCTCTCCTCTCGCCCAGAACTCAAGAAGAGGTAACAAAGGGGATAATTTATTTGAGATGATTTTTAATATAATCAAATTTGATTAAAATATGGTTAAAACTGAGACTTGTATGCTACTAAATTATGGCTCAAATGTAGGTCTTAGTCAAACTTAAATCGCGTCCTATTTTGACAAAAAATTGAGTTTAATTTGGACTTGAATTCTTAAGAAATTCGGGCTTAAATCAAATTGGGCTGAGTGAGTTGGATATTTGGACCTAAAATTAAGTCCCCAATTCATCTAAAATTTGACCAAAATAATAAAATATAAGAATTTTATAAATAAGCCCCCAGACTGAATATATCTTTATAAGTAGGTCCTCGGCCAGATCTTTCTTACAGATAGGTTCTTGAAATAAAAATTTTACAGAAAAATATAATAAAATTCTAAAAATTACAAATCAATATCTTAAAATTTAGAATTTACAAATCAACCCATCAAAAGATTCATAATTATAATTTAATCTTTATGAAATATAGGGTTTGCGAATGAACCCCTATAAAATTCCTTATTTGCATGTAAATTCCTATAATTTTAACTTTCTATAAATAAGTTTTTCAGAAATTTTATTTATGGATAAGTCCAAATTTTGTTCAAAAAGGACTCTAAAAGTTTTAAAACTTTATAAATAATTTTTTTTGTAAAAAGACCCCTAAAAATCTTAAAATTTGTAATTTAGTCTAATTTTTTGAAAAAAATTGCAAATAGTCCCCATTATAAATTCAATATTCAAGATGAATACAACTTTTATATCACTGTTATTTATAATAATAAACACTCATCTATATCTTTTCACAGACCTATCCAATCTCCAATCATCCATATCTATATCTATTTACACATATCCATTATCAAAAATTTCTAAATCAAGAGATTGAGTTTCAACCCAATTTCATCTCTTCGGACTCTATATAAACCCTGTTAATACCCAAAAAAAAGAAAAGGATTAGAGAGGTAGAAAATCATTGGTCGGAGCACCAAATCAAGAGATGAGAACTGAATTAGAGAGGAGGAGAAAATGTGAGTTCTTATCTTTCTTTGTTCCTTTTCTTTTTTTTCTTTATGTCTTCTTGGCCTGGCTTCTATTATAAAGGATCTCATTGCCATCATCACATTGAGCTTTGCCTACATGCTACTTGCTCCCACTCGAGAGCTTCATCGATCTGCCTGCAACCATCTACTCTTTGTGGGTCTTGTACTCAAGCTGCAGCCTAGTTGCTTACTAGTGGCTCTGTCGCTATTGAGTCACTCCTATAGCCCTATAGCCACCTGCAGGCCATCCTATTGCCATCCTCCATTGTACCACGCCCTTGCAACCTCTCACAGTGAGCTTCGTCATCGTTAGGCCACTTTTGTATCCGTTGCAGGTCATTCCACCACGATCCTCCTGCACCTCAGCCTCACCTACCCCATCACCTCTCACCAGCGAGGCCCGACTTGTAACCTCCTGTCACGAGTTTTGCCTCACCGAGTTATGCTCATCATTTTCCTCATCACCTCTCACCAGTGAGGATCAGCCTATAACCTCTAACCACAAGTTTCGCCTCCCCAAGCTTTGCTCACTGCTCTCCTCACCACCCAAGCAAACGTTTGCCCTCAATTAAAGCCAGATCCAGCCACAAGAAGAGGAGGAGGGGCACTTCTTCACTTTGCCATTGGGAAGAAGGTCGGGCCACCAGGGCCCAGTGGTGTTTCGAAAAGAAGTGAAGAAGACATGGGAGAAGAAGGAGATAGGTGAAGAAAAAAAAGAAAAAATGAATACATAAAGAAGAAAACTTGTTGGCAAAAAAAATAGGAGGAAAATTTGGCCAAAAAAAAAAGGAGAAGTTGATTTACTAAAAAAAAATAAAAAACAAAAAATTTCAAAAAAAAGTAGAAGGAAGGCCTCAAAGGTGCGTTGAAGGGGAAGATTCAAAGGAATGAGAAACTGGTTCGCTTCATGCTCGCAGTCACTCCTAGCCTCACTTGTCTCTATTGCGTCTATGCTTGCACAATTATCATTTTTATGCTCACGACTACCCGCAGCCCCTCCTATGTAATGACAGACCTCCATCATTGACGTAAGGCCAATCCATGGGCTTACTCGAAAGTCAACTCTAGTCTAGGACTAACCTGCAGGCTTGCTCGAAACCAATTTTAGACTTAGGTTAGCTTGTAAATTCATCGGACATCTATTTGAACTAAGCCTTGCTCGTAAACTCGCCAAATGTCTATTTGGACTAAGGCCAGCTTGTGGGCTTACTGAATATCTATTTGGATTAAGACTAGTTCACAGGCTTACCAAACATCTATTTGAATTAGGACTAGCTTATAGGCTCACCGAACGTCTATTCAGATTAAAACTAATTTGCGAGCTCGTTGAACGTCTATTTAGAGTAAGACCAGCTCACGAGCTTGTTGAATGTCTATTCAGATTAAGGCTAGCTTATTGGATCTAATAAGAATCCATTAAGGGTCAAATTCAAAATCCACTAAAAAATCCATTAAGAGCCTATTAAGGGTTAGATCTAAAATCCATTAGATATCCATTAAGAACCCATTAATGGTTTGATTCAAAGTCTATTAAACATCCATTAAGATCTTATCAAAGGTTGGACCCAAGATCCATTAAGGACCCGATGAGAACCTATCAAGGTTTTGATCCAATATTAATAATTCAATAAGAACCTAATGAGGGTCCAACACAAGGTCAAACTCGACTCGAATTGAATGAAATCAGACTTGATTAAAATCAAGTTCTGAATATTAAATTGAGTCAAATCAAACTTAGATCAAAATTAGTATTACCCCAATTAGAGTCAATAATTCGTATTTGATAAATATTCTTCTAAAAGTCAATGCTAAGCTCGGTAAATTGAATTCATCATTGCAAGTTGAATATTCACCGTTAATGTCAAAAGTGATTTTGGGAGTAGATATTTCACATGATTTCCCTAGTTATGCTATAAGGTATTAGTGCAAACTCAACCGTTAAAGGTTCTGGAAAGAAGAAAACCAAAAGGAGTAAGTGAATTATAATTCCATCAAGTTTTGAATATTAAAATAAACCAAATCAGACCCAAATCAAAATTGAGTTCTAAATATTAAACTAAATTGAATGATATTTAAATCAAAATCAAATTTTGAATATTAAAAAAAAATCAAATTGAATTTAAAACCAAACTGAGCTTGGATTTTAGACTAATCTAAAGTAAGGTAGGCTTGAACTCACTTAGTTAATTAGCCACAATGTCTTATTCAAATGATGTTATCTCCTACGCCTTATTGGATATAAAAATACTTCAAACTATAAAGTTATTGCCTACGTCTTATTGACTATAGAAATACTTTAAACGAAGTTATTGCTTATGACTCATTAGCTATGAAAATATTTTAAATTATGAAGTTATCACCTATAACCCATTGGCTATGAAAATATTTTAAAATCATAAAGTTATTGTCTATATCTTATTGGCTAATGAAAATATTTTAAATAATTAATTAAACTAATATAGGCTTGAACTTGCTTAGTCAGTTAGCTACAATATCTTATTCAAATAAATTTATCACCTACGCCTTATTATCTATGAAAATATTCTAAACGAAGTTATCGCCTATGCCTTATTAACTATATAAATACTTCAAATTACAAAGTTATCATCTATACCTTATTGGCTATGAAAATACTTTAAACCATAAAGTTATCACAAATACCTTATTGACTAATAGAAATACTTCAAATAATCAAATGGAACTAAAATAAGCTTAAACTAACTTAGCCAGTTAGCTACAATATATTGTTCAAATGAAGTTATCACTTGCATCTTATAGGATATGGAAATATTTCAAACCATGAAATTATTACCTACGCCTTATCAGCTATGGAAACACTTCAAACTATAAAGTTATCACCTATACTTTATTGGCTATGAAAATTTTTCAAATCACAAAGTTATCACCTATATCTTATTGATTATGTAAATACTTCAAACTACAAAGTTATCGTTTATGCTCCATTGGCTATAAAAAATTTTAAAATCATGAAGTTATCACCTATGTATTATTGGATATGAAAACACTTTAAATAATTAAATCAAACTAAGGTAGGCTTAAACTCACTTAATCAGTCAGCTATAATATTTTATTCAAATGAAGTTATTGTTTATGTCCCATTGGCCATGGAAACACTTCACAACCTCAAAGTTATCACTTATACCTTATTGACTATAGAAATACTTCAAATCTCGAAGTTATCAACTATGTTTTATCGGCTATAAAAATACTTCAAATTTTAAAATTATTACTTACACCTCATTAGCTATGAAAATACTTCAAATCATGAAATTATTGCTAATGCCTTATTGGCTAATAGAAATACTTCAAATTATAAAGTTATCACCAAAACTCAAAGCTATTAAAAATACTTCAAGCTAATCCCGATAAATTATTGGCAACACCATCCAATGAAGTTATCGCTGAAGCTCAAAGTTATTAATACTTTAAACTCCTCTCATTGCCTTCTATATTTCATCAGATGATACCATTAAACTAAATTATTAACATCCACTAATGATTAAATCAAGACCTACTCGAGCTAGACTCTATATGGTCCAGACATGGGAGTGGAGTAGTGCAAGCATCAAGCCTTTTCAATTACCTTTCTTATCTCATGTCCTTTATGAATTTATATTCTTTAAATTGTAAAGTGAGAATATACTTTTGCTTAAGTCATGTATCTTTATTTTTTGTAATCAATCAAATTATGCTTTCTTTTTTTCTTTTATATCTCTATTTTATTAACTAGATTTTTTACTTTAGGAGGTTCCTAACGATTGTCAGAGTAATTAATAATAGAGACTTATGCCTATTGGAAGTCATATTTTCACAATACTTGAATGCATACTTAAGCCATCATATTTTTTATTTATTGTTTCAAGGTTACTTCTTTGGTTCTCGCTATTCCAAGTAGTCAATTTCAATCCCACATCTTATAGTTGTGATAAACCCAAAGATTGGCCTATATTTACAACAGGCCCAAAGTTTGGCCTAGTTTTAGTTGACTCGAATATTGGCTTATAGTTGCAGTAGGCTCAAAGGCTGACATAATTTTGATAGTCTCAAAGGCTAGCCTATAGTTGTGGTGAACCTGAAGGTTGGCTTATAGTTATAATGAACCCAAAGGCTGACCTATAATTATGGTGGGTATGAAGGCTAACCTAGTTTCGGTAAGCCCAAAGACTAGCCAATAGCTGTGACAGGCCCAAGATTGTCCTAGTTTCGATGGACTCAAAGGATGGCCTAAAGGCTGGCCTAGTTTAGGTGAACCTAAAAGCTAGACTATAGTTTCTGTGGGCCCAAATGTCGGCCTAGTTCTGATAGGCCCGAAAGCTAGTTTATAGTTTAAGTAGGCCAAAATGCTGACTGATTTTGGTGAGCCTGAAGTCTTTTGATTTTAGTATGCTCGAAAGTTGGCCTGTAGTTTCGACGGGTTCGAAAGCTTACTTATAGTTTTGATAGGCCCAAAGGCTAGCTTATAATTTTGACAAACTCGAAGGCTAGCATGGCTTTGGTGGACTCAAAGACTGGCTTATAATTATGGTGGACCCAAAGGTCGGTCTAGTTTCGACGGGACTGAAGACTTTTCTAGTTTTGGTGAGGTCGAAGGCTAGCCTATAGTTGTTGCAGGCCCTAAGACTAGCCTAGTTTTAGCGAATCCGAAGGTTAGCCTGATTTTGATAAGTTGAACACTATCTTGATTTGGCAGACCTGAAGGTTGGTCTAGTTGTGCAAAGCCACGGGTGACTGTGATGGAGATAGAGGTTTGTCAATGCACAAGGAACCGTGGGTGGTCGCAGTCTTGATAGAGTTCGTCAGTCATACAAAGGACCATGGGTGGCCTTGGTGTTGATGAAGTCTCATCAATACACCAAAGACTGTGGGTAACCATGGTAGTGATGGCACAAAAATCAAGGCGAAAGGATCCTTCTTGTCTTTTTTTGTTGCTAATTGGATCTCTCTCTTTGTTTTTTTTTGCCAACAACTTTTTTTTCTTTTTCTTTCTCCTCTTCTTCTTTCTTCTTAACCCATGCTTCCCTTTTCTTTAACAAGGCTACAACAGCCCAAATCGTCTCCTTGGTTGAATCTGGCCATAACCAATGACAAGAGGTGGAGGAGAGGTGGCAGGATAACCAAGGACTCTGGGGCCAGGTGCTAAGCCAATGCTGGGTGGTTCGGCATCGTACGACCTATGAGAGGTGCGGATGAGTTTGTTGAGGTTGGTAGATAGGCGGCCGGAGGTAATACAAAACTTCAAAGTGGAGCACGAGGTAGCACGTGGTTTGGCATCACACCAGAGCAGAGCTTGTGTGGGCGCAGAGTGCAAACTAATTGACAGGAAGGCATGGTAGCATGCAAGCATGAGCTGAGGTGGTGAGGCAGCACAGGAAAGGTGGAGGCAACTCAAACTCTAGCACAGGCTAGTTGGATAACCCATTAGGAGGGATTGACATGACTTCTTCTTTGGTGAGATGGTCTGTTAGGGTTTGTATGGCCATCTTGTAAGTGGTCTCTAGTGTTCAGATAAGTGGGAAGACCATTTTTAGGGTTGAGGGTTGGCAGGAGGTGAAGCCAAGTGCTACAGCCATAGAGGGCCATGGACAATGCAGGTTAGGAGCAAGGAGGTACCTTGACCAAGGATGGAGGAGGGGTAGCAACAAGTTTGAAGAAAACCTTGTGAAGGCACAAAAGAAAATGCAGCAATCAAAGAGAAGAAAGGTAAGAATTACACTTCTCACCTTCCTCTGCCTTCTTTATATTTCTTTGTCCGTAGCTTCTTCTATAATCGCCTCCTCTCTTCTTGTCTCCATGTCCTCTTCACAATGATGGCTCCTAATCCTTTTGCTCTCTCTTTCTGTTCTTTTTCTTGCAGGCTCTCCAATAATTTATAGGCCTCAAGATGATTTGGGATCAAATATTAGATTGGTTAATTTTATTGCGTGATTGTGATGGGATCTTGATATCTTTCATTAGTTTTATTTTGAAAATATGTTGGATTTTGATTGTATTTTGATTGAATTTTTGTATTTTGTGATTGGCATGTAATACGTTAATTATGACTGATAGGAGCAGGGCAGTAGGTTCCTCGACCAAGGATAGGTGAGGGGCAGCAAAAAATTTGAAGAAAACCTTGCAAAGGAACACAAGAAAATGCAATAATCGAAGAGAAAAAAGGTAAGAATTCCACTTGTTCACCTTTCTTTGCCTTCTTTATAATCCTTTGTCCATCGCTTCTTCTCTCATTGCCTCCTCTTTTCTTGTCTCTGTGTACTCCTCTCAATAATAGCTCTTGATCCTTTTGCTCTCTATTTCTATCTCTTTGCTTGCAGGCTCTCCATCAATTTATAAGCCTCAAGAAGATTTGGAATCAAATATTTGATGGATTGATTTTAAAATATGGTGTTATTGTGATGGGATTTTGATATCTTTGATTGGTTTTATTTTGGAAACATGTTAGATTGTGATTGTATTTGGATTAGACTCCCATATTTTGTGATTGACATTAAGTCAGCTTGGAGTCCTCCTCTGAGCCTAAGTTGATCTTCATCAGTTCATCGACTATGGCTTGCCCCCATTCTCAAGTTTTAATAGAGCTTCTTTTGGCTTGAGGATTATTTCTTTACCAAATGATTTATCATGTCGAGTGAGGTTTGGTGAAGGTTCATCTAAGGGTATTTTAGATACATCATACCCTCTTTCTTTTGGTTTTAATGAAATTCTACTGAGTATGTTACCTTTTTGTGATGTCTAAAAAGTCACAGCCATCTCAGTGCACATGTTAAGGGGTATTGATATTATTTAATCATCCTAAATATCAGAGAGAGGTTTAATAGTGATATAAGACATGTATGAGTATTTGGAGTAATATAACCTAGTCCTTTGGTATTCTTATTTCCTCTTCCAGTAATGTAAGCACGTTCTTAGGGTAGACCCAAAAGAAATAACTCTCTCTCTTTGTTTGTGCATGTCCACATCTAGATTTGTTGATTATCTGATGAACCTAGTCTAGAAAATATTTAGACATGACTATTAGTCGATGGTCACTATCATCTACTAAATCTTCTATCCCCAGTATTTCATGTATACTTGAAGCACAAGGGATTGTCTTGTAAATAGTATTTTTTTTTTCTCCTTTGCATCGTGAGGAATATAGAAAGTCATTAATTCTTCAACCACATTGATGCTCAGCTCATTTAATGGCTTAAATGAGCCTTTTGGACCTTTAGTAATAAGAAGAATATTTTTCCTTTAACCTCTGTCATTATTTTCACTAGAAGTATAACCACCCAAACAGACTTACAGGGCTTCTTCATATGAAGAGGCTAGGTCAGAATTGCTTCCTAAGTGAGGAGAAGCAAAGATTAAGCTAGCAATATTTTGTTTACTTGACTGATGGAAGCAGACTTCCTATCAATGTTAGATCTCTGATAATATTTTATATCATTATAATATACCTCATGAACATCAAAAGGGTGAACATCTCTATTAATTTGGTATTTTTCACCATCCTCAAAGTATTTGAAGTATTGGTATAAGGTTGATAGTACTACTTTTTTTTCATATAGCCATAGCGTCCCTAGTAGTGCTTTATATGATGTATTAGTATCATTCACATAAAATTTAGCATTTATCATTAACTCGCCTACTTTCAGAGGGATAGTTATAACTCTCAGAGCTCTTTAGGTGTTTTGACTAAACCTATGTATGGTTATAATCTCAGATGATAGATGACACACATTTAAAATTAGAGTCTTAAAGTTTGGAGAGTCATCAAATTGACTAAGAAACTTCAGTCAATCAGGATGTGATTGATCTTGATTTCATCGCTATTCCCTGTGATGTATAATGGTCTATTATGGTCTGTTATTTTAGGTAGTAGGTCATCATTTATGAAGGTGATGATGTGAGTTTGGCATATATACAAAGGCTCCTTCATCTTCTCTTTAGCAAAGTGAATTCTGCAAGATGTAAACTAGTGTATCCTTGAGTTCTTATGACAATATCAAAGTATTAAACATACTCAACATAGTAAGGATCTTCTTAAGGTGGACTACTATATTCTATTCCACCTTTTTGGGTACGAGTTCAGCTTGCAAGGGCTTGATGTCCTTATTTATTTGAAAATTTTTTCTTATCCTTAAGAATATTCTTGTCCCTAGGAATTGGAGCTTATTTTGGAGGTAGCATTTTTCACCTTGAAGTTGTATCTAGTTTACTCTCCTTAGTTGAAACTTGGCATCATAAAACCAATAAGGTTCGTCTTTGGAATCACTCCTGAGGTTAATCATGTGACAAGAGGTAGTGAATTCTTGCCCCTAGTCAGTAATTTCCTGATTGATAATCATCTCATTCAACATCCAAATTAGGCACATGGGGTTTTCTCATAGAGAGGTCTTCAAAGATTCTCTAGATAAATCTTTCTACTTTATTTGCAAGCATAACCTTCTTTAAACCTTTATATTTAGGATGTTTCTTTTATGAATATTCGTATTGGTTTGACTATAGATATTTAGATTGATTCGACATGAGGGTGGAATGAGCTTTAGCATTAGCTCGCTTGATTCTCTCCTGAAATATTTGCTTCTTCCTTTGGTGCTTACTGATGGAGGGCCTTCTAAAGCGGTCATAAAGTTATTCTAAATTAGACATAGAGTTATATTCATCATCTGTACCTTATATGCATAATTTCTCTAATGTTGGTAAAGCACATCCTTCCATAAGTTCTAAGACTGGGACCTCACCAAACCTAACGGGTTGAGTATTTGTTGCTAGATTGCTTAATAGAGGTTAGGATAGCAACTCGCTGGTGTTTACCTCAGATGTGTGAGTCACCATGCGATAAGAGGTCATAGACTTAGATAACTCTCTTTGATAGTATTTAGGTTTCTTGACTTGTCTCTAAAGCAAATAGCACGAGTGCTCATTCTGATCCCAACAAAGGTCGGTAAGTGGTTTCTCATCATCTTTATGAGGTCTTTTGTATGGTTTTGTCTTTTCTACTAGCACCTTCTCAATTCTCTCGATTTCCTCACAAAACATGGTAGTCATATATATCACACTTTACATGTGGGCAGCTATAACCTTCATATGCTCATTTAACATCTGCATTTGCCCCTTAACAAACCTTACATTAATTGTAGTTATATCTTTTATAGTATCCAACTATAATTTGAGCATACCATAGTTGTACTCATGGACAAATCACTTTCTAAGATAATTATTTCAGGAGCAACTCTTAGAGAGACCTGTGGGATCTCTCATTTCATCAGTAATATCCCCAATGAATCTATTTACTTCTTCTTGCCTTGTACCCTAAATTTTCTCATCATTAAAGAGATCAGAGATCGACTTGGTTGTAAACCTCCAATAGTAAATAGGCAGAGTACATTACCATCAAAAGTTCACTTTCTTCATTTCCCATATCAAGGTCTTCTAGTAAAGTTTTAAGTTTGTCAAGGAGAAATCCTTCAAGAGTTACTTGACTTTTTTCTCCCTGAATATATTCATCCAGATCATCGATGTATTCTTAGATGGTTGATTTCTTGACATTGTATTCATCTGACTAAACCAACTTCTTCTTCTTACTTTTGTTCTTCCTCTTTTTGATACTTTGAGTAGGTAAGGTGGTTTGTTCTGATAAGGCTTTCTTTATCACCATCCCAGACTCTTTAGGATTTTTAGTTATTTTCTTTATTAGTTTCTTTAGCCTTTTTAAAATATAGACATTCCACAATTGCACTTTTTTAGGGGTACATTGTGCTTCTTTTTCAAAAAACTTTCAATAAGTAGTTCATGGTTCTTAAATACAGCAATATGATTAATGTGTTCAGTAGAAATTTCAAATAGGGCTGCCTTCAAGAGAGTTAGTTTGCCTTCTCGATATTGCTTTTCGCCCTAGTCGTTGAACACATAGTAGTCTTTAATGGTATGCCCCAAGACTCTATGGTGAGGATAATATTTTGGGTGATCTATTTTGTTGGTCTCGCCTGACCTCTTGAATTCTGGCAAAAGAAGGCCTAACTTTAGGGCATCCTAGAAAATTTTACTCACTTTTTCTCTTTTGAAAGAATATTTCTTTCTGAGCCTTTGTTGAAAGTCATTTGATCATTCTGGTTCTCCATCTTCTCTAAGAGTTAGCGACTTCTGAGGATTATCCTTGTTCATAATGGGGTTTGGAGGTATCTTTTACTCAATTACTATAAATGCAGTCCTCATATTTTTGGAAGGTTCTCCACGCTTTATCTTTATTTTTTTCTGACTTGAAACTTTGTGAACTAAATAAGGTTGGTGGGCCAATCCTTTCTAGTTTCTTAACTTGCATGATGAGGTCTTGGATGGTATGAATAGAAGAAATGCTCAAATAAGATGTCATTAATTCTTTTCTTATATTACCGAGAACCAGGTTACTATTTTAAATTGGCTTATGGGTTATTCACACTTAATACTGAGATTTTTTCACCGTGTAATATAATTCAAAATTGACTTATTATCACGTTTCAGTGTTAAGACAAGATCTACAATGGTCACTTTATCACTGACTCCTCTAAACTTGATTTAGAAAGTCTCTTTCATTTGTGCCCAATTTTATATAGATTTCGGTTGCAAACTAGCATACCATTTGAATGCTATTCTTGTCAAGCTTATTAAAAATTAGTGGAGTAACAACAAGGAAATATTTGTTGAATCTCTACACAGAGTCACAAAGTAAGTTATGTGTTGTCAAGATTGCCCATGCCATTGAACCGTTTTGAAACTAGGTACTGTTAGTCTTTAGGATATGACACTCGATCATAATGACTTTGGTATAGTTTGTCAGCATTATTTACCCTACTCATTTTACTTTTTTGTTTTAACTGTGTAATTACCTTTCATTATACCTGTTATTATATATATACTGAGAGTTTCATATTATTAAAGATCCCTAAAATTAGGGATTATGCATCTCTTACTGGAGGAGGTGCTTGCGAATGACCCATATTTTTGTGGATCTCATATACAAGAGATTTGCTTTCTGCCACCTCTGTTGCTTGAGATGGCTATTGAGATTGTTCTAACTTATTGAGTTTTTGACTCATTTGTAATATCACCTTCATCAACTCTATGACCTTCTTTTGAGGTTCATTTTTCTCTTTGCTTTACTGTCTTAGCTGTTCTTGTAGTATTTCTATAGTCACCTCTTGATTAGATGTTTTAGTTATGACTAAAGCTTCTATTAGAATACGATAGTTTATGTCCTGAGAATTGAATCTAGGCTTTGGGTTGAGACTAACTTCTCTCATCAATCGAGTCATTTCATTCAAGAGTTTAATCATGGAGTGGGTTACCACACATTCTCTTTGGCGTAGTAGTAAGGATTGGTTCATAAGGGCTCTCTCCTCTTAGATTTCTTCATCAGTAAATCTCACTCAGGCTGCCTTCTTTTAGCATTTTGCCAACTGGGGTATAAACTTGTAGTCCCTCCCAGAGTCATAATGAAAAATAACTCTAACAATGTGTGTGGTCTCCTTTAGTGAATCCTCGTACTGAGTTGTAACTTAACAGTAACTCTTGTGATTTTATTTAGTAATTTGCCCCTTTTTTTTCATAGTTTTAAAGCAAGATTATGCCCCCTTTGGTTTGCTCATACTCTTCTTTAAATTACTTAATAGAGTGAAAGAGATAGAGGTAGGGATGATGATAACCGACTTCATCTGAAGGGTAAGTTTTCCAAGTCGGCTGAAAATTCTAGCAACTTTTCTTTTACTTGTAACAGGCATGATGAGCTCTTCTTCATTGACACCTGTATATGGATTTGCTTTTGATTGCCCCCCATGAGGAGATGGGTGAAGTAGCCAAAAATTGAGCTTCATTTCAATCTTATCATCTAGAAGACTGATATCCTTTTTAGTTGAGGTGTGACTTCTAAGTCCTCATTCGAATAGTTCTTCTTGTTAGGAATGATGACATTGGGTCTCTTTACCCTTGATGGAAGATGAAAAATAAGCTAGTTTTACATAACAGCAACTTCAGTTGATGCAGTAGTAGGTGCCTTCTTGATCTGGACAATCTAAGAGATGGTCTTGAACTTGATCTAAACTTCACCTGCTTCTATAGCAACCATTAACTAAGGTAAATGTACAACTAATCCTGCCCCAAGGATGATTGTGCATCTTGGGGTAGAGATGTTTTTTATTATTACCATTTGATTTTTTTCTACAAAGGAGAATATAATTGATTAGTCTTCAATCATAATTCTACCTTATTAGTATCTTTATCATATTAACTAGGTTTCTACACCTATAGAAAAAGTCATGTCCCATCAGATATGTCAGGATTTACAGGATTAAAATTGACCACTCGAGATAGCGGAGACCCTGGGGAGTAATCTCGAATCACAAATCAAATTTTATTTTAATTTGAAGTGCACTATTGGGTAATGTGGGAATATTGACTTCCAACAGATGTAAACTCTCGTTATTAATTACCTTGACGACTATTAGAAATCTCCTAAAATGAAAAACCTACTTAATAAAATAGAGACATAAAAAAGAAAAAAAAACATTTGATTGATTTTCAAGAAAGATAGTACATAACTTAAATAATGACATACCCTCATTTTACAACAAACTTTGACATGGAATTATAGAAAAAATATGAAAGAAATAAAGAAAGAGAAAGAGAAAGAGAAAGAGTAGAGACGAAGCTTTGATGTATGCTGCTACCCCACTCTCCCTGCGCTAGACCATATGACATTTAACCCAAATTGACTCGGTTTTTGGCAAATACTAATAGCATCATCTGATGGGATGTAAAAGAAAATGATAGGATTTTGAGGTATTTCTAATAACTTTAAGCATTGGTAATAACTTCATTATTTGAAGTGTTTATGTTAGCCAATAAGACATCGGTGATAACTTCATTTAAGTTGGAATATTTTTATTAGCTATTAAGACATAGATGATAACTTTGTTGACCTTAAAGTGTTTTAATAGCCAATATGACATATGTAATAACTTTATTTGAAGTGTTTTCATAACCAACAAGACATAAGTGATAACTCCTTTTGGTTTGGTAGCATTACCAATAGCTTATAAGGTTGGGTATAGCTTTGAAAATTGCATTATCAATAACTTTTGGGATGAACTAGTTTGAAAAAGTACGTCATCAACTACTTTTGGGGTTGACTAGCTTGAAAAATACACCACCAACTACT
Source organism: Trichopus zeylanicus subsp. travancoricus (assembly GCA_005019695.1). Classification (NCBI taxonomy): domain Eukaryota; kingdom Viridiplantae; phylum Streptophyta; class Magnoliopsida; order Dioscoreales; family Dioscoreaceae; genus Trichopus; species Trichopus zeylanicus. Next base: position 67,783 of record RXID01014968.1, read on the forward strand.
TGTAGAGTTGACCAACTTGAAAGGGGGGGTATCATCAAGAGTTTTTGGTGTTGACTAGGTTAAAAGGACGCATCATCAATTACTTCTACAGTTGACTAACTTGAAATGTGGCCAATAACTTTAAGCATATTATTGGTTAACTTTATTAATTTGGTAGTGTCACCAACAACTTAGAAGATTGGATATAATTTTGGAGTGTCACCGATAGCTTTGAACGTGTTGGCTGTTAACTTCTATAGTTTAGTAGCGTCAGCAATGGCTTACAAAGTTGAGTATAATTTTGAAGTATAACCAACAATTTTGAGTGTGTTAGCAATTAACTTTTCTTAAACAAGGTGTTATGGCTCATTAACTAAGCGAGTTCAAGTTTACCTTAGTTCAATTTGACTTAAAGTGTTAATAATGCTTTTGTATTGGCTTAGCTTGAAAGATATATCATCAATGACTTTTGGAGTTAACTACCTTTGAAATGTACCAACGGCTTTAAGTGTGTTGACAATTAATTTCTTTGGTTTGATAGCATCACCAATGACTTATGAAATTGGATATATCTTTGAAGTGTTACTAAAGGCCTTTGTAGCATACCCAACAAGACTCAATATAACCTTATTTAGTTTTATTCAAACTAATTTTGGTTCAAGTCAAGGTGATAATATCACCCGTTGTTCATGGCTTAGAGTATTGCCAAGGGTTCAATACACCTAGTGGAACATGGTCCGACCCTATTTAGTTCCATCAAGACTAATATGGCTCAGGTTTAAGTTTAATTTCATTTGGCTTGAGAAGAATTTGACCCTATATTAGACCGTTGTCGAGTTCAAGTTTGTATCTTAATGGATTTCAATTTAAGTTCAAGTCAACTAAGTTTAACTTAATTTCAGCTCAGCCTAACTTAATTCTGGTTTGACTTTTAGTTTAGTTTAATCTTGATCTTAACTTAATTTTGAATTGACTCGATTTGAATCTGATTAGGGTTGGGTTTGAGTTTATTTAGTTTAGGTTAATTCAATTTGGATTTTTTTTGGAGTCCAACTTGATTCGAGTTTTAATCCATTTGTTTGATCAATTTAGGTCTATTTGAGCTAATTTGACATTGTCCATTTATTGTGATTGAGTTATTTCATATTAATCAATTTGATTTGAGGGCTCTTAGTTATTTATGATAATTTTGGACAAACCTATAGTCTAACTTTAAATATGTGAACCCGAAAGTTGACTTAGTTTCCGAACTCAAAAGCTGACTTAAAGGTGTAAGCCTAAGAGCTGACTGGGTGCGAATTCGAAAACTAGCCAAGTGCAAATCTGATGACTGGTTGAGGTGCGAGCCTAAAGACTAGTTAGATTCGAACCCAAAGGCTAAATAAGTGTGAGCCCGAAGACTAGTTGGGTGTAAGTCCGAAGGCTATCTTGAATACGAGCTCGAAGGCTGACTGAGTGCAAACATGAAGGTTGGCTGGATGGAAGTCCAAAGACTGCTTAAGTACAAACTCGAATACTGGCTTAAATACAAGCCCAAAAGTTGGCTGAGTGCGAACCTGAATGCTAGCTGGATATGAGTACAAAGACTGGCGAAGTACGAGCCCAAAAGTTAGCTGGGTGTGAGCTCCAAGACAGGTTAAGTGTTAGCCCGATTGTTGACTTGGATGCAAGCCCGAAGGTTAGCTAAGTATGAGCCCGAAGGCTGGGTTGGATATAAGCTCGAAGGCTAGGTGAGATGCGAGCCCTAATCTTAGCTGAGTGCGAGTTGTGAGCCCGAAGGCTAACTTGGGGATATGTTGCCTTCAATGGACCACAAGTGACCGCAAATAGTGTTGAAACTTCATCATCTTTGAGGGACCGCATGTGATTACGGACAGTATTGAACATTCACCATCTTCAATAGGTTACGAACCATGTCAAGAGATCACCGTCTTCAAAGTCACAGACGGTCACAGTGTTAGTGAAATTTCGTCGTACAATGTTGATAAAATTTCGTCGAAAATCAAAATGAGAAAAATCTTCTCTTTTTTTTTTATTACACAATAATTTTTATATTTTTATATTTTTTGTATTTTTTTTTCCCCTCAAACTTGAAACTGTGTCCTATTTTGGCCCGATTTTTGTACGACAACTTTTTCCACTTTTTGTTTATTTCTTCTTCAAGTTCACCCGAAACCCCTCCAACCCTTTTCTTTCTTCCCACGTCTAGGCTATGGTGGCCCGGTCCCTTGCGGGGGGGCGATCTTGTCCCCCCATCTCACAGCCGGATCTGGCCTATAGTGGCGACAGGCCGCTGCCTGATGCGGGCATAGGCGACGGCCTGGTGGCTCGGCGATGGTGGAAAGGAGGCCAGCTCAGAGGTGCTCGGTCGATGGTGGCTAGAGCTTGGCCTTCTCAACGGCGGGCGAGGTAAATCCAGCGAGGGGCAGAGCTTGCGGTCTTGGAGGCGGTGGCGGCTTACGGGCTCGAGCAGTGGCTCACGGGCGGATGCCTAGAGGTGAAGGCTGGCTGGCAAGCGAGGCGAAGGTAGAATTCCGGTGAGAAGGGCACGGTGCTCAGGCAGAGGAGGTCAAAGGTAGGTGCAGACGTAGTAGCCGCCGGTGAGCTTGATGGAGGGCAAGTAGGTGCCAGTGACGATGTCCTCCTTCTAGACCTCGGAGACGTTGAAGAGGACGAGAAAGCAAGAGGAGTTGGTTGACAGTGCTAAGCAGGAGGTTGAGGTTGCCACTACTGCACAAGGGTTGGCTGCAGGTAGTAACCCATGCACGGGTGGCCAAGGGACACAAGGAGCCTCATAGCGAGGGGCAGACAATGGACGATGAAACGCTCACCAAAGAAGAAGAAATAAAGGGGAACCTGAAGCAACTAAGAATGAAAAAAATTGACATGAGAACTCACCCTTCTCCTATTCGTTTCCTTCTTCACGTTCAGATTTTGGTCCTCCCATTTGTAGTTTCGAATCTTCTTTTTTTATTTCTCATCTCTCTTTTTTTTAATCAACAAGTTTATATAAGATTTGAAGAGTTGAAGTTGAGTTAAAAAGGATCTTCTTTGTTTGAATTTTCAAATAATGGATATGGATGTAAATAAATATAAATATGGTTTATCTAGAATTTCGATGAACTTATAAAGAAATTTGAATAAGTTTATCTGTTGTAGAAGATGAATTTTGAAAGTTGTACTCATTCCGAATATTGAAATTATAGAAAGGTTATTTACAAATTTCTTTTGAAAAATTGGACTAAATTATAAATTTATAAATTTTTAGAGGCTTTTTTTATAAAAAAAACTTATTTATAAAGTTTTAAAACTTTCAGGATCTTTTTAAACAAAATTCAAACTTATTGATAAATAAAAATTTTGAAAGACTTATTTGCAAAAAGTTAAAATTTTAGAAGTTTATTTGTAAATACAAAATTTTGAAGGAGTTTATTCACAAATTCTGAATTTCATAAGGATCGAATTATAATCATTAATCTTTTAAGGGATTCATTTATAAGCACTAAATTTTAGGGGACTAATTTATAATTTTAGAAATTTATTAGACTTTTCTATAAAAATCTTATTCTAAGGATATATTTGTAAAAATCCAGCTAATAATTTATTTATAAAGTTTTATTCAGTGCAAGAACTTATTTACAAAATTTTTATATTTTATCATTATGAGTTAAATCTAAGATAAATTTCAGACAAAGGCATACTGTTATGGCTAAATGAAAATGCAAAACTATAGGATAGCTGCAAATCACGACACTTAACCCCACGCCTTCCCTGATAATATGACCTAAGCCTCTTTCGAGAGACCTAAGAAAATAAGGCCTTGATTGCGGTGGAAAGAAGACTATGAATGTCATTATATTATGATGCAAATATGATTCTCAATTAAATTAGAATTGTGATTAAATTTGATTAAAAATTGAGCTTGATTTGGACTTAATTGTTGAGAAACTCCTGCTCAAATTAAATTTAGCCTAAATTAGCTAAGTAAGTTAGAAATTTGGACCAAAATTAAAACTCATTAAAAATTTGGGCTAAAATGAGAAAAAAACACTTTTACGAATAAATCACTATACTAATAACTTTTTACAAATAATTCTCTAATTGGATTTTTCTTACAAATGGATTTTTGAGATTGAAAATTTTTATGAAAAGATTCATAATATTTTAAATTATAAATTGATCCCGTAAAATCTAGACTTTACAAAAAAAATTTCAAAGATTGATAATTACAAATTAATTTTTATAAAAATTTAGGGTTTACAAATAAATACTTTAAAAATTTATATTTATAAATAAATGTCTAGAATTGTCATTTTTTATAAATAAATCCTTCATGAAACGTTAAATTGTGAGTTTAATATTTCTTTGGATCGCTGGTATGGAAATCCTGTAGGCCCGAGGCTTTATTTTTGCAATCATTTTGGATCACATGCATGAATACACGATATATCTGTTCTCAGGCGAACATGGTTTAATTATGTAGATACGTCCGTTCTAATTTTTATTGAAATTGCTGCGCAAAGGTTTGTTTTGCAAACATATTAATTCAAATAATCTGGTAATTGTTCTAGGCTTTGTTTTGCATCCATTTTGGGCCATATGCATGAACACAGGAGATATCTGTCCTCGAAAAAACATGGTTAATTATTTGGATATGTTTGTTCCATTTTTTCTTCAAACTGCTGCACAGGTTTTCTTTGGAAACATATGAATTCAACTAACTGCATAATTGTTCTAGCTTTTAAAACAAGTAATTCTGGACTGGCACCATATGCCTGAGCATTTGGAGTTATGTGCCTAAGTTAATTCGTACACTTTTTTGCTATGTTTAACTTCCCCTAGTCATGTAGGTTAATGAGATTCACCTTCCTGTCTCCTATACTCGTTCCATGCATGATTACATTTGTATGCTTTTACTTAGGAGCGACTGCTCCTTGTATGTTTTTTCTCTCATGAGATATATTTTGATGCGACTTCCCAATGACATGCCAAATGATAGTGAAGTCAAATACTCTATGATCCATTATTTTCACTAAACTTCAGTAGCTGTTATCATCCCTTTTTCTAGTAAAATATAAATTAATCTTTTCTTTCAAAAATCAGCTCGAGGGTGTTGTATCTCGTGGAACCAAAATTTTGGTATATAATCTGTGGATGAATGATGATGGCCTCCTCGAATTGAATTTTGATGATGATGATGAGGTATCTGCTATTTCTATGATCTGCAAAGAGTTCCATAGGTAAGGTTGACTCTGTGTGCATGTGTTTGTTTATTTTCATGAAATAGTTAGATGATATTTTACACCTTAGTAGACTGAATCTTTCTTATTTTAAATGAAAATATCTTCAGTATTCAGGATTCAGTGTGTATAGTAACTTTCTGATAGGATAAAATTGTACCTCTGTTTCTATTTTCTTTTCAGACGCGAAAAAACTTTTCACTTCAAGAGCTCTGAAATTTCTCTCTTACACGAGCATACATACAGCTGCTTCATGGTTATGCAACATTTGGTTCATGGAAGACTTTTTGGTCTTTTGTACTCATAAAGCGAGTTATTATTATCTCTTATCAGTTCTTTTATTTTTTTTGCAGGACATATTTTTGAGGGATCAGACAGACGACAGCGGAGATCTCTGGAGGAAGTCCCATAAGGAAATAAATCATTCACATATATCGCATACCCCGATGTACTCATTGCGGGTAAGTTTATCCAATTTGGAATTTTTGCACTTCAGAAAAATATGCTTAGCATTTCAAATTTGCACATATCCAGGCATATCTTTCTGATCTTTAAGTCCAAAAATTCACCTAGTTCCAGATTATATTAAGAGGGAACCCTGTTGAGCAACTAAACTTTGCCGATGAATTGAAATTATTGCTATTTACGATTATGTCTTCACTTGGTAACTTCTTTCTGCTTGGCGGGTGCTTCGCTGGTAGAACTTCCATTTGCATCCACAGGCCTCTCTATGCGCATTGCTGTTTTGGTTCTTATGTAGGTCTTAAGATGTGGTTTATATCTTTGCTGATTCCATCATTAAATTTTCCCTTCTGTGTCATTTTAATTTTTTTCTGGCGGATATGCAAAGATGGGAGAATTATTTATGTACTGCTAAATGTTCTTTTCTAGGTCAACGGAAATTTGTTATCTTATTATGAAGTGTTTCCCATAAATACGGTATCTTGTTATGCGCCTCCATGCGACTTGAGGCAGCACAGACAATCTGGATGCCATGACGAATAAGTTGAATTGACCTTTTGCTTTCACTCTAAATTTCTGACAACCTTTGAAGTTTTGTATTTAACAGATCCTGATAAACTTATCTTGAGAATCTCAAGTTTTGAACTCGACTGCTTTCCAATCTTTTCTAACAGTGGTCTTTCCCTAATCACCTCGGGACTATTCTGATGAGATATCTTGGTTTAAATTCTTATGATTTTGGAATGCATCTGTCCCTATATACTTGAATATTGATATGTTCGATACCTTTGTCTACTTGCATATTAGGAAATGTAATTCTTGCTCCGATTATGCTGTTACAAATTGTTCCAAAAAGAAAAAGGATGGTCGTTAATATCCGAGGAAAATGACTATTGCTGTGATGAGGCTTCAAATGTTACCCCTATGAAGCGGGTAGGTAAAAATCCTAAATCTGTATCCACCTTTCATTTGTTCTGGTTTTCTGTTATTTCCATCAAGCTGAAATTTCATCATTTTATCATGCTTGTATGATCTGTATGTTTCAGATTGCAGAAGTGAGTAATCTGGTTGCATTTGGTGATGACTACCATCACGAAGCATTCCCTCCTTTCCTCTTGATTGCTTTCAATCTGTTATCGTTGACGAAGCAAGAATTATTTATGCAAGCAGATATTAGGATATATGGACCCATAATCTGAGTTCACTGAGAGAAACAATTAGCACTAATTGTCAAAATTTAAGTAATCAGGTCATGTTTTAATTGTATAACCAAAGTTAAATGGAGGTCATTGTTATGACAAATTAAGAACTCAGACACATCTTACGATTACTTTTTTGTTCGTTATTCGGGAAAAATAATTGTCATCTGATTGGATATCAACCTCAAAATTCGGATTTACAGAACAGGCAGAAACAGTCCAGTAAGTTCACTCTCTTGCACTGAATTTTCAACAGAAAATTGTCTCACTGTCTTGAACTCATAGGTCTCTCAGGAAATGTACAATGTGAATTCCAAGCCAAGCAATCAGTCCGTGGACATCCTGAAGACTTTGATGGTACAACTATTGGTCATGGCCTTGCTACAGTTAATGGTAGAGTGTACTCTCCAAACTTCTGCAGTTATTTGGCTACCATATACTCCTCAACTGCATCAATGGAGTACTTTATTTGGTTGCACAATTCCAATTATTCACAACCACAAGTGTTAAAAAAATGTTTAGAGCTAGAGATAAGCAAGATAGTCATGGTGTCAAACACTCGGCAACATAGTCATTATGGTGATTTAAAATGGATGAAATTTAGAAATTATTAAAGAGCAGGTCATTGTTGATTATATTTTACTCTTAGGGAAAATTGCTTCAATTTGTGGTATCTATAAATTACTTCCATGCTTCTTTTACTTTCTTATAACTTGTCCATTCTCTGGTCTTTTTCAACAAGATTAACGTTCGCTGGACATTACTTTTTCGCCTTTTTGTTAGAGTTATATTTCCCTTCTTTGCCGCTTTCAAATCAAAGATTGACTTCATCTTTTGAAGGCTCTACTGCAATTCCTTCTGCTTCAGCTTATCCCATGGTTTCTGCTGACCAATCTGAGGTGAGAATTGAAGACTTCTTTAAGAACGTTAGCGTAGCTGGTGTATCAGCTTCTTTTCAGCAGAGAAATTTCTTTAGCTGTTTATGTTCATTTTAGCCTTTTACACTTATCTGCTCCCTGCTAGTATTCTTAATAGATGATACAAATTTTCCACATTGTTTTACGTCAGTATGTAGTCTAATTGCATGAATGAACTTTTGGGGGCTTTATTAAACTCTCCTGTTCATGATATGTCAACAAATTCTATGTCTGTATCCTTCTAAAATATATTTATGATCTGTCAAACCATTTTATGGAAAAGGCTCCGGAACAATGGTGTGCACATTTTGGGTGTAAGGTTGACAGCAAAATGCATAATGACATTGCATGTTTCATTTAGCAAATGATAAAGGTAGATAAAAAAAAGACTCAACATTACACGCTCAGGCTCATAATGGGCATCTTGCATAAATTTTATTCCCGTTTATGATCTGGTTATGGTCTAATAAAATGTAGGTGCTCTATATATATATATATATATATATATATATATTTGAGCAAAAATCCTTTTAGGACTATTTTGGATAAAAATTCTACCAACTCATTTTTGACACCGGAGACTTCAAATTGAAAATCCAAACTATTCACAATATATTATAATCCAAACCATTCTCCAGTCTGTGCCGACTACCATATATTATAATCCAATATTATATGTTGGGTACAATTCTTTGTCTTTTTTTTTGTTAATAGAATTTCATCTTCAAATTATGATTAGTTTAGAGAAGGCATATCCTATTTTTGCTTCCGCATGGATAAGATGAATCAGCTTTTGAATGTTCATATATCTAATTCCTAAGAACATGGAATTTTGCATTCTCTAGGCTTTATCTTTCCAGAGATTCCCTTTGCTGGCTTTCAGGTACTAACACAAGATGCCGGTTTTCTCATCCTCACTCTGGCGTCTTATTTTTGCATCCTAATCTAAATTTTCCTCAATAATATGATATGATTTGACTGCTCTTAATTCAACTACATGTATTTCCTTTCACAAATGCGTCTTGAAAGCTCTTTAATTTTTTGCCAATAAGCAAATTACCTTGAAAGCTTGTATCGCGAGACTTGAAATACTCGCAAAGTAGTCTCGTCACTCAATTTTGCTCATTTAATCTGAAATTGAAGAATCAGACTATGTGAACATTTTTTAAAGAAAATTATCAAAAAAAATTTAAAATTTTTTGAAATTTAAAATCAATTTTTTTTAAAAAAAATTGTCAATTAGTCCTTCCATCATAGTTTGTTAGTGCGTTTGCCTCTCAAATATTTTCTACGTACCTAAAAGGTGTGTAGGATAGTGAAATTATCTCATTATCCTTATATATATTAATGACACAATGATTCTCTCTTGTTGCTAGTCAAAAAGATTACAACATTGATTTTCGCACTATCTATAGAAATTTGGGGAGGATTTTGGCATCATTAATGTTGCTTAATGGTTTAGGATTTCTCTAATGTTGTTGGCCAAAGAAGAAGTTTAGGGAGAGGTTTGGGGAGATCTATAGGATGTAAAATCATTATTCATTTTTCTATAAATTAGAGATTGCCATCATATTGTCCTGAGCATAAAAAGCTTGTTCACTATTGTTACTTCGAAGAGGATATTTATGTTCTAAGCTCGTTGACATTATTTTCTTGGGATTTCATCTTCAATGAGATTTGCACAAAATAGGGCATGCACAACATCCATCGCAGTAAAGAACAATATATACAATTCAAATTATATTGACACCCAAAGAATGTGATGGGTGAAATGAAATTTTTGTGTATCTTACTCTATTTTTCTAAGGTTTATTTGCTTATAAAAGTTTGCTATGTTTACGTTTCTAAGTACATCTTGTGTAAGGGTTTTTGAAAGCTTTATTATGTGTTTGTGAGATTTTCTATTTATAATAGTGTATTTGGACTTATTTATTGAAAAAATATATTCATACTTTGGTTTTCAATGTTATTTTTATACATAATGTATATATAGAGTACATAATCTTTTACTATTTTGGAATATATTATATATGTCTACTATATATAATTTTCTATATCTATAATGATGCTTATTGTTTTAAATATTTATACATAATTATATATTAGGTGAGGTATTTATATTACTGTTGAAATGACTATATATGGTACAAACTATTTATTATGAGGTGAAGTGTTTATTATTTTCCTTTATAATTTTGATGATGACCAAATCATGTATTTGATACTATCTTGAGCATGTATAATAAATAGCTAAGTCAAGTTTGAAATGGAGATTAAGGTCATTTGGAAGTCTCAAGGATAGATGAATTTAAAGATAGATTTAAATACGAGGTGTGATGGTGAATCAATGAATGAAACTTGAAAAATTGAAGATGACTTGAACAAGACCCAAGAGATCAAGTTCAATATCGACTAGGTTTAAATTTTTATTATTTCAGTTGAGTCAAGGATTTATTTTGAGATTAACTTTTGGAGTTTTTGGCTAGCACTCAAATAAATTTTGGAATGCCTTTACTAACTCATTATTTAACCCAAAGTTAGCTTAAGATGATGTCTACTATGAAACTGAAGTTACAGTAAAAATAATAATTTTTCTATTAATATCGAACATCCGAATATCATGGTTTAGACATCCAAATGTAGCAGAAATAGTTTTGAATTTTCTGATACCCTCAGATGCTCGAACCCCAGGATCGAACGCTTGAAGTTTGGAAGTTGTAACTTCTAAGAAAAATTTATGCTCAGAGTTCAGATGCCTGAAGAATTAGTCGAATGTTCAAATCTTGTATCAAGCATTCAAACCTGTGACATCAACTTTAATGACTAGTTCAGTTTTGACTGTTAGGATTGCTTCGGATGATGATTGAACCTTTATAGTTCAAACGCCTGAACTCGACAAAGATATCCAAGGATGATTTTCAAATGGATAATTCTTACTCTAATGATTATATAAAGGCATGAGACGTCTTGCTCAGTGGGAGAATGAGGTTTTCATATTTTTAGAACATGTATTCCCCTCCCCAAAACCTTCTAACCCCAAAAATGCTCCAAACCTTATAATTTTAAGCAAATCCTCAATTGGCTTTACTCTTATCTTGAGAGACTTTATAATGAGTTTCAATTATAATTTTTTTTCTCCTTTTTATTTGTAAACACTCCTAGGTGTTAGAAGCGAGGGTACAATCGCTCCAATATAGCGTGTCATTTACTCAGTGGGAGTAAGGAGTTGTGTGGGTGTGTTTTTACTCTAAGAAAGTGACAATCTTGGTTTCACACAAAGGAATCAATACTTATAATTGACAAGTGGATGTTAAGGTTTGACTTTGCCTTAAAAAATAACATCATAAGTGGAGTGATTGAAATTCTTAGGATTGAGGTAAAGACCATAAAATAAGAGCAGTCAGCCTCCAAATCACGTAAAAATCATAGTATATTTTTTTTATATCTGTTTTATATTATTGCACTTGTGATTGATTGAAAATTGATTGAAATTGCTTTACACCCCCCCCCCCCCCCCCCCCCCCCCCCCCCTCTCTCCCCCCCACCCGCCCTTCTCTCCTCTCTACCCCTCAAAGGTTATCAAAATGGGCCAACATTTATATATGGGTTGAAATGGTATATATAAGATATAGTATTTGTATAGATGTTGAAATGATTATATATAGGTAAAGTATTTATATATGAATTGAAATACCTCTGATGAGGTAAAGCGTTTATAAATCAATTGAAATAATTATATATGTGGTAAAATATTTATATATGGTGATTTATTTATATTGGATTAAAAGTATTTATTTCTGCCACAAACTGAGTAGATATTCTTTATTTATATAAAACAACAAAGATTTCAAATGTTTTATATCTGAAGGAGCTCTAATTGAATATGAGGGTTCATCATCATAAAATGCAATATCCATTATAAATGCATGGGATAGTGTCATACATGGCTTTGAGCAAAAACTTTTCAATGCAAATCATTTTAAGAATGAGATTTGAGATGATGCCTTTGTTGATAACTAGTCAGACAAGGTGATAGTGCAATGTAAGGACAAAAACTACAAAAAAGTGCATCCTTACATCCAAATAAGAAAATCTCACGATGTTTAAAATTAATACATGCAATCTTGTACATATATGTGGCGTGCATATAACCACTAAGGCATATTTGAAGGCATCAAAGAGATGGATGAGTTAGATTGTGCAACCTAGGTTAAAGCCAAGAATCTACTAAAGATTGTTGACGCAAAGGGTGATATATGGAACGAGTTCGGTGTGCAATTGAAGTATAAATAAGATTAGTGTGGTAAGGAGAAAGTAATAAATCACTCCATGGAGTGAACATTATGTTGTATGATCTTTTATTATGGTACCACAACATGCTTATGAAACTAATATAGGAAGCATTGTAGAGATTGAGAGTGATGAAGAGTAATGCAAGCGAGTATTTTTTTTAGTTTTTTTCTGTAATTATTGGATTCAAGTAAAATTGTAGACCTCTTCTATTCTTCGATAACACACATCTCTTTCACAAGTATAGTGGCATTCTATTGAGTGCAATATTGAAGGATGAAAATAAAGGTAACCCTTTTAGAGTTAATTTTGTCCTATATCTTTAAAAATTTTAGTATTTATACATTATTTTTAAGAAATTATTGGTGTAGTTATTATTAAAATATTATTTTTATTATATGTACATATCCTGAGTGTTAGTTTCGCAATAGTGAATGTGAAAATCGATGCAAACTGGACTTAGTTCATCCACCTCTTGGTTATGTAGTTTTTGGTATGGGTGTAAAAAATAATCACATTTGTGTCAATCTAATCAAAAGAGCTAATCAACACAACAAAGCATGTTATAAGAAAATTAGTTGACAATACCATCAACTCCTTCATCCATAATTACTTCACATAGATAGTTGTAGAAAATGTTATATGAATCCCATAATCTTTGTGTCAAATATCAACAAACTAAATGATGATAGGGAATTGCAAATACATTCTTCAGTGATAAAGAAAAGGTCCAAGAAGCCAAGGAGGCAAACTGAGTTCCAAGCTTTTGAAGTTAGGCCCTTTTGATGTGGGTGATGCTAGGAGATTGGCAATAACCATAAGAATTGCAACACGATCATCACATATTAAAATCCACTAATGTCACTACTTTATAAATTATTCTAGTTATGTATTATATCTTTTGCTAACGTATCATGAGTTCTGTTTATGTATTCCATGTTTTGTTAATGTATCAGAATTTAAGTTTATATATTTGGAGTACTATTTATATAGCTAAAGATTTATTAAAAATATTTATATACCAGCAGTAATATTTATATATTAGACGATCTATTTATATATCAGAATCTGTTTATAAATTGAAAATTCTTTTTACATATCGGGAGATTTATTTCTATATCGAGAGAACTATTTATATATTAGGAGATATATTTATATATCAAAAGACTTATTTCTATATTAGGAGATCTATTTATATAATGAAAGATCTATTTATATATCAAGATAAACACTTCTAAGATATATTACAAAATAGAAATACAAACACTAATTAATAAAATTGAAAATGGTTAGCTTGATTCCATGAACAAAGAAAATTTCTATATTGGTTGTCACATTTCAATGACGCCTCATATGTTAGGCCATGTTGTAGCAATGATGAGGTCCAAAAAACACTTGCATCATATTGTCTTCTCATTTGAAAATTGATGAACCGAAGGACTTATGTCACATAGTCGTATGAGCTAAAAACCATATGACATGCCACATAGATTTAATCATTGTAGCCAAAAACTATCACACATAACTAACTCAATGTGCATCAGTAAGAAAGGTGTACATTAGATTTTGGCAGTAACAGTCATCGACATGAATGATATTAGAGGTTGTGGGGGTGTTCTGTCCATGTCACTTAAACAAGAGTTTCTTGAATTGAAGATACTGCAAAATTTGTATAAGGTCAATTCATAATCCATTTATATTTTTATGTTCAAATGCATATAGAACAATAAAAATATACAAAAAAAGTGAGTAGTACCACTTGCCTAATGGCACCTTGGTATTTGGTACTTTTAGAGAAGAGTAATGCTTGTACTCATCATTTTTGAAGTTCGCTACTAAAAAGTGTCTAGTTATTGGGATGATGGACATGAAGACCATTTTTTTTCTTGTATACGAAGTTTTCATTAAAAAAATCTCACACAATATTTAGGGCCTCCTGCAAATTTTCAGCACATTGTTCGATGGTGCACAAAAGTGGAAGAAATGTATCTATTCAATTTAGTCTTCACTCTATGTCAAAATATGTGAATGTAATTACTAATGACATCTAAACTCATGAATTCTTCTAAAAGAAACTTGTCGAGATCGAGTTGTGTGGTAATTGAATCCAAAATTTGACCATATGCATAACTTGATGGGACAAAAAAAAGGATGTATAAGATCTAGTATAATATAAACACTTCTATGCATGCATAAACAATTATGTTCATATATAAATATTTCTACTCACATATAAATATTTTTATACATACATAAATAATTTTACTCATATATAGATATTTCTACACATATAAAAATAATGTATAAAAACTTTTATCCACACATAATTATTCACGTCATGTCATAAATAAAATAATTAATATATACTAGCAATTTACGTCATAGAACCATGCATGTTAGTACTCCTTAGCTTCAAGCATCTATGCATAGAACATAAAACTCACTCGTCAGCCTTCAACTCATTGACGAACATCTACACCACCAGCTTGTTGCAGGGTCTATATGATTGAGCCCCATAATACTAGAGCTTGAGAAGGAACCTGGTGCATCAAGCCCTTAAGTTCATCAAATTTTGCAAAAAATAATGAATATCATAAAATTTTCAGAAAATCCTCGTTGTTCTAAAAACTTTAAAAAATCCTTCTTTCCATAAAATTTACTAAAAAAAGCTCAATTTTTAAAAATTTAAAGAAAAGTCTTGTTTCTTAAAATTATGAATAAAAGTTCTTGTTTCTTAGAACTATGCATAAAAGTCCTCATTTTCTTAAAAATTTGTATAAAATTCTCATTTTCTTAAAAATTTGTAGAAAAGCCCTTAATTTTTTAAAAATATAGAAAAAAGTTCTTATTTTCTTAAAAATTTGCATAAAAAAATTTAATCTTCTTAAAAATTCACAGAAATTTTATTTTTGAAAAATATATAAAAACCCTTGTTTTCTTAAAAATAACTAGAAAAGTTTTGATTTCATAAAAATTACAAAAAAAATCCTCATTTTCTAAAAAATTTGCAAATAAGCTAAAAAACCCTTGTTCTTAAAAATTGTAAAAAAAAATCTTTAAAAAGGAACCCTTATTTTCTTAAAAATTTTATAAATATTAATTTTACTAAGTGTTGTTTAAAAATATTTATGTTTTTTATATTTTTCATATAAAATATAACAAAAAATTTGCCTACAAAATTAATTATTTATTTCAAAACATATCTTAGGGGTTGGTTATATGTAATAATCTCTTATTTATTTCAAAAAAATAGAAAAGGTATTATAAGTAGAATGTGTCTAATGCAAATAAAAAAAGAGTACTTTCCTACAAAATTTTTTTAAAATAAGGTCTTTTCTGTAATTTTTAAGAAACTGAGGTTTTTTGCAAGTTTTAATAAAACAAGAATTTTCTGTACATATTTTAGAAAACAAGAACTTTCATGCAGATTTTTTTTCAAAAATAAGGCCTTTTCTTTCTTTAATTTTTCAAAAAAATAAGGGATTTTGTGCAAATTTTAAAACAGTAATACTTTTTTGCAAAATTCAAAAAGTCGAGGCGTTTTTTACAAATTTCTCAGAAGGCTAGTGTTTGTTGTAAACTTTTAGTGAAGTGAGGACTTTTTTACAAATTTTAAGAAAAATAAGGGTTTTATGTAAAACTGAAAAAGTAGATTATTTTCCTGTAAATTTTTAATACATCAACAGCTTCTCTGTGAGCTTTTAAAAATATGTGAACTTTTCTGTAAATTTTAATAAAATGAGGATTTTTTATAAATTTTTAATAGAATGTGCATTTTATTCAAATATTTAAGAAAATCAAGATTTTGTGTATATTATAAATAAAAATAAGGATTTATATGAAAATTAGCTTAAGGATAAAAACAAAAATTTTGCTTTAAAATTTTATTAAACTTCAATAGGAGATTATAGGTTATAAAGTCATAAAGGAAATAGGTTATAAATAAACAACGAAATTGCTAGGGATTGCTCATAATAGAATATATCTCAAGGGTCATTCGTATAAATTGTAAAAATAAAAATAGAATGATTCTCTTTTTAATTTTCTTCCGACATTATAATAAATCTCATGATTTTATAGAGATGTAAGATTCTCAAAAAATAATCTAAAATATTTTCATAAGAATTTTTTTCATCTAAACAAAAAAAAATCATATTAAATTTCAATTTCTATTAAATTTGAGGTATCCGAATAGGTCCTTAAAAAGTGAAAGAAAAATAGAATTTGATCGTAGGGGACTCGAATGTGCATAACAAAACGACACATGGTCGAGTAAAAATGATTTGACTAAAGTAAACTGCTGAATTGTTCACATGGCAAAAATCAAATGTAGAGTTATTGTGGCTCATAGAAATGATTTTTGTGCCTAGAATTACTGTTACTGCTGCGTTGCGGTAACAGAAGATGAGAAAGAGAAAAAAAAACCTAAATAACGACACCAAGGAAGGCCACGGCAGCAACAACAAGGACGGCCAATTAGATATCCTCAACACAGAGATGGCTCCTGCATTTTGTGGACCAATGAAGACATCAACACTGTTCCTCATTTCACCAACACCGACTTGCTCTTCAGTGGTGCTAGAAAGGGAAACATGCAAACCAAAGTCTCTTTCTGGTATATGTGGCCATGGACGAAAATGATCCGAGTCCAATGATACATATGGGTCCATTTGAATTGAGATTAACGATACGAACATCATATTCATCCAAACATCATATTCAATGGCATTGTGACTTACATATGTGAAAATTTTGTATATATTCAGAGGCTCATATGCAAAAAAAAAAAAAAAAAAGGCCTAAGGAAATAGAAATGCACAACAAAGGAGACGATGCAGGTGATCATGGAGGGAAGTGGAGGGGTTTTTTATTTGGGATCAGAATCATCTGACCTCATTCTGGTCTCCGTTCAAACCCTAATGAAGCTAGGCTCCTCCCTTTAGTCTCCTACCACCATCTTCTCGTTGTCTTCACTTATGATTAGGAAAAAGAAAAAAATTCAGAACAAAAAAGAGAGAAGACGTTGGAAGACGGAGTAGAGTTGTAGGGAATCCACATAGCTCATCAGAGTGGCCAAAGGTGTAATGGTCCCAAATCATTAGAAGCAATCACATGCTCTTCTGACCTTTTTTTTTTATTTTTTTCTCCTTTTTCAAGTATTTTTCTTTCTCAAGGCCAAAAGGCTTCGAGGCCCTTGTAGAACCCTAGTTATGCATGCCTACAATTGTTGTTGTTGTTGTTGTTGTATCAGAGAAGCTGCATGCATGGCTTCATAACATGGTACCTGCGGTTGGTTTAGTATCACGAAAGTCTACTCTATTATGAATGATAAAAATATATTATATTGTTGTGGATTGATTTGTAAATAAATTAAGTGGAAGGGGTACGGTTGTGTTTTTGGGGCCCGAGGGTGGAGTGGGGGATTTATGCCTTGCTGGTCTGCATGAGGCAACGTAGAAATAATGGAGGTCAAGAATAGAACATTGATGGATATTTTAATTGCCAGCCATGTGCTTGCATTTTGTCACTTGAGAGCCATATATAGTGGCCATCAATTTTTCTGTTTAATGGAATTGCTACTACTGTGTGGGCTGCCGTCGTGTCCACGTCACTAATGACTACTTGGAAGACTCTCTTAATCAGATCACTGTTTACTAGAAAATTTTCAATTAATTGTACGAGAAAATCAATGGAGTGAAATGATCTTATTTTTTTTTTATTCAAATTTAGTGGTTTCAATTTGGAATATAATTGGATTAAAAGCATTTTTACAAAATGAGATCGCCACGTTTTTCAATCTCAAACCAAATGGATTCCAATTGTCTTGTGAGTCCAATCTCACTATTAATGAAAGGGTTCGTCTACGTGCGCTTTATTATGAACATGTCAAGCCATTGTATCATGGGCAATAAAATTTGAGCATGCCATCATGCGATCCACTTATATATTGCCAACGAAAGAGATCCAAAAATATTATGTATTATTGATGATATAGTGCATTCTTGAATCAATTTAATCAAGGTTTAATAAGTCAATTCAAAATCAAATTTTAAAAAAATTTATTTTTAAGATGATAACTTTTAAGAAATAATTGTGTCAAAATTTTCAAAATTTAGAAATATTATTTTTGATAAGTACAATCCATTAAGGTATTAATAGAGGTATTTTTACCTTTTTTACATAAGATAACATATTCTCAATGTCTAAATTTTATAATTCTTTTCTCTTCTGAATTTTATTATTACTATTCTCTCTCAAAAAATGATACTAACTTAAGTATCAGAGAAGTCGCTGTACTCAAATATCTCTCTCACAATGTCTTCATCTTGTGAATCTCAATGAAAACATCATTGCTAATAAAGTTAAATTTATCATCAATTTTTAAATCGAGAGAATCAGTTAGATCGATCCACATTGTGCAACTTGTGAGATGGAGATATCGTGAGAGGGACTACCAAAGTCCCCTCCAAAGCTTAAATCAATATCGATTTTTGGAAAAAGAGATAATAATCAAATTCAAAAGTGAAAAAGAATCATAGAACTCAGGATCTAAAAGACTGCATAACTCGTGTAAAAGAGGTAAAAGTACTCCTTATTTATACTTCAATTGATCATATTTATCAAGAATATTATCCCTAATTTTTGAGAGATTTAATAAAATTATCTCCTGTAATTCAATTATCTTTTTAGAAGTAAATTTTTTTTTTTTTGAATTTGGTTTCGAATCTACTTATTAAATCCTAACTAATTCGGTTCAAGAGTTTACAAATATGTAAACCTATCATATCTGACAAGTCTCTGGCAAATGGCGAAGTAGACAAAGTAATGGATGAAGTGAAAGTTTTTCTTTTTTGAGTAAAAAGATAAACTGAAAGTTACTACCTCATTCAACTGTTGTTTCAACTTGGAAGCCGATCGTTCGATCGATATTCCTAGCTTGTAGGGAACCTCAGACCTCATCCGCGAAGTAAATGTAATCATCGCAAAAATTAAAAAGAAAATCAAAGTCTTTTGAGGGAAAGTTTAGGGCAACAAACACTAGTTAAGATGGAGAGGGTAGGTTGCATAGGAAAGTGACCCTTCGGGAGCTGAACTTGGGGTCCGGCGCAAGATCAGCTGCTTTTGGTCGAAACTTTTGCATGCGGACGTATGAGAAGGGCCTTCACATTTTTGCGCGCAGCGTGGTGTGCTCGTGTGGGTTTTGAATGCACGCAAACGCGGGACCAGCTCCCTCCTTGCTCTGCGCTCCATGACTGCAACCTCTGTCTACGTATGGGCGGTTGAGAACGACTCGTCCATCTCTTTCTTTTGCTTTCCCTCCAAAACTAGTATGATATATGCCTATTTTGAAAGAAAAATATTGTAAATTCCTTTTTTCTATTTTTGGATACTCAGAATGCCATATGAGCAATCGTATTTCTAAGCAATATGGCGCACATAGGTTGACATCAATCGTTTTTTGGTGCAAAAGCATGAGTGGCGTATGGTTGCTCGTGACATGAAGTATGCAAAGGGCGAAGTAGAAAAAAAAAAAAATGAGGTTTTGTTTCATGAGCTGTGCGAGTGTGGCGAGCGAGCGAGCGAGCAGGAGCATGGTTGTAGACAGACAGACACTCCTTTGGATGCTGGTGGTCGGACCCATCCATAGAACTCAAAAGTAAGAGACGTGAGAGCGAAGGAGTCGCAAATCAATCTACTTTGCAATATTATTTATTTATGCAAATAAAGGCCTTCTTTGCGGGCAGTATCATTTTACTTGAGTACATGATACGAAATATTATTCTTTCGTGGGTCTCGTGTCCGGGTCCACCAACAGCACGGCCTGTCTTTGCTGCTCTCTTCGAGCGCTCTCTCTCTCAAAATCTTGTGTAGTGCAATGTATTCGAGTGATTTCTCTTGAGTCTCTCTCTTCTTTCCAAATAATTGATTGCATTTCCTTAAAATATGAAAAATGCGACCCTTGGAAAGTGTTTTCTTTTATTTCCCTCTCGAGAAAAATTGTCGGGCAACCATTTCATTGGTTTTGATCTTTCGTTTTATAGATATCGGTGAGACTAAGCATACGACCGGTCAGTGTTCATTTTCATTTTGCATCCAACCACCTACTAACTAATATGACTAATTATTATAATTAGCTTTAAAAATAACATTAATATATATAATACTAAATTAATTATAAATCTTTATTGGTTAATATGATTAAATCATAAATTATAATAAAATTTAATTATACTAAGTTGATATCATATCAGACCAAAAGTACTCCCGAGTATTTCATCCCTAAAAATTAATTGTTACACTCATTTTGAATGGAGGGATTATGGACCCAACACTTTTCCATTCGTCTTTATGAATAAAAAAAAATCAAGACTTTGTAAACCTATTTGATCCTGGAATAACAAACGTATTATTCGTGATTAGCGTGACTTGCTAATTGCGAATAATACTTTTACTGTTCTCAAATCAAATAGATATATAAAAATATTAACCATTATTAAGATGGAACGCAACAAGCTCAGAAAGAGAGAGAGAGAGAGAAATTTCAAAAATAGGAAAAGCAAAACATGATTTGTAAGTGCATCGGGCGCACATGCAGGGGTAGCATCTTCGAGTTAATGGGCGACAGTGATGCCCAAAGCAGTGTTTTATTTATTAGGACATTTAATCACACGCGTCTTCGGAATATACAAATTCATACAGAGTCACATGCGAGGCTTGTGAGCCCAATGAATGGTTAGTTATCATAGGGATCAATGCCCACCCTAATCCCCCCTCCTTCGGCGCCCAGAATTAGAATCCAGTCGCTGCTGAGCTGGAGCTCAGAGGGAGAAAGCGCGCGCAACACCGAGAGGGAAGAAGAAGAAATAAAAAAAAAAAAGAGTCAACTTCAGGGTGGCGCACAGGGCTCGAGAAGGCAGAAGAGGAGAAGAAGAAACCAGCCAGCCAGCCAGCCAGCCAGCCAGCAGCAGCACAGCAGACGGAGACACAATTATTGGCAGTCGCACACATCATTCGCCCTCCCAACATAGCTGCTCCTTTATTTTCTTTTTGCATTTATTAATCTGTTTATTTTCTTCAAACTTTTGTCCACACTTTGCAATCAAATAATAATAAGAAGAATTAATGAAGAGAGGAAGGAGCGTGAGGGCAGTAAGAGAGTTAACCGATGCAGCTCCTTTTTCTGTGGTTGTTTTGTTGGAAGAGCTTGCAGCAGCAAGACCAGAAGGACGCTGCGATGAAGTCCTTTTTGCTTCCAATTTGCTCCTGGTGCGTTGGGCTGTGGAGAAAGATCATACCGCTCCCAGTTCTACCCCCTACGTTGCTTTGCCTGTTAAGTGTGTGTTTGATAATGGGATAATGAGAAATAGGATTATTGTTATGATAGAATTATTTGAGATAACGATTGAATAACGGTAGGAATGAATTTTTATTTTTTGCATTAGAAAAAAAACAACCTTTTGCTCTTAATTTATAAATTTAATTATTTGTGCAAGGATAAACGGTAAATGGTGAAAAATCAAAAATTTTTTAATATTTTTTGGTATGATGAGGATGACCCTCCGTAATCCCATTGCCCCATTTGGATCAGTTATATCATTTTTTTATAAAAGAAAAGAATTAACAGAAATCTATGATCCACTATAGTATCAAATATGACACTCTAGTAATAAATCTTTACTTGTCAACGATTTTACTTCATTAAAAAAATGTCAAATCATTACTAATTCTCTTCCATCTGATGTATCTGATCATATGAAAACACCCAATCAACACATATTTTCTTCTCATAAAATTTGAGTGATTCAAGAACATTGAAAACACGCAAGTATAGCTTTGCAATCAAAGTGAATAGGGTTTTTTTGGACATTCTCGTTGCGCCGTATGAAGAGAAATCTCCTTCTATCCAACCTATCGCAGTGTTGAAATAATCTCTGAGACACTTTAGTCCCACTCAAACATGAATTCTGCATCAAACACTGAATAACCACGGAAACATCTATATCATGCAGCTATAACTCAGCCAACTTTATCATGAATCACAAATTCGTAAGCACTCTAGCCTGATGTTTGGCAAACTAATCCATCAAAATTGATTTTCAGCCAAGTTGGGGGTGGGAGTTCCCATTTGAACATAATTTCATGTCTAAGCTACTTTAATTCTTTTTCTGTAGTATTCTTTGGTCCATCAAACTTAGTTTGAAATAGTTCGGATGCTTGACTAACAGACCTCCTCTGCATACTTTCCACCATTATCCAGTAAGTCTAGAATCAATAATTATTCTGATTGAGCCCTAAATTCTATAAAATAAAATATGCAATTGCCTCTTCTTTTGCTCATTGATTCTCACACCCATCACATTCAATTCATTCTGATAATAATCCAATGTCTGTCTATTACAGCACAACTCCAGAAGAAGTGCTCAGTCTTATTCAAACTCGCACCTCTCTCATTCCCCAAACAAGTTATCAGTGACCGGTTCTTGCATAACTTTCACATAAAAACTTGAACTTTTGGATGTGTTTCTAAGTGTCATATGCCCCATTCTCAATTGGGTAATTCATCTTGCACCATTTTTCATATCAAATTTGTTGACGAGGCCCTAATTTGAGATCAGGTTCAACCCGTCCAATCTCTCGAGAACTTAATCAGTTAGGTCACATTCTCGTTGTCCTACACTAAAAAAACCGTGAAAAATATCGTTGAAAACTCTCTAGCGACGGCCGCTCCAATACTCAAGTTACGCTAGGGATCAACAATAAGATAATAGAATAAATAATTAGACATTAGTTTTTATCTCTTTTAAAGGTTGCTCTATTTATACGGTATAAAACGTATCAAAATCCCAGTGATCTCGACATTAGAACCTCTTTCAAACTTTTTGTTATGGATAATTTTGAATCTCAGATTTTTTGGGACTTTCGTAGGGAGATTTGTTTCTATGACTATCTTCTTTGATAACTGAGGTATTTAAACTCGATAGAACCTTAGCGTAGTTTTGAATATATTTCGTAGATCACATTGAGGCTTGGTTAAGAGATCAATTGGGTTTTTTTGACCTCAGAGTGAACGAGAACTTTATCTTGGATAAGTCATTTCATAGTTCAACCTTTATCCTTACTCAACTCGATTTGTTCACCTGAGCATATCATCAGTGTCCCCCAAGCCTGAGTATTGAGATGATGAAACTTGGGGCTCGGGGTTAGCCTCGTAGGATACTTTATTTCCTACTAATTTTTTCAGGAGATGAGTAGCCATCTTTATTTAATGCTAATGCCTATCTTTTAATCATATGTTTGCTAATTTCCAAAGCACTACCTTTGTAATTTATTGTTGATAGCTGACCCTTTGGCACCAAGAAGCGTGGTTCCGACACATGTTCTTCATAATTTAGAGATCTAACCGCGAAACATCGAGTCTCATTATGTGTGGTCAGGATTTGACCACGTGTCGAGCATCGCAACTTCACGAGGCTATAAAAATGGACCGAGAGTAGCAATCTTTTTTTCTTTTGCCTTATCCCTTTCAAGTCTGAATCTTTGTCTTTCATATTCCTCGACCTCTTTTCTTGCTTCCAATAGCGAGCCAAGATAACAGTGCCAAAAATACAGTTGCTACTCTCCACATCATTACTGGATCAAGTCGTTCTTCACCAAGGGATGTAGTTGTGGCAATTCCAATGATATTCGGGCATCACCACTGGCCAGGCAACTTTTGCTTCCCCAATTTCGAAAGGCGGCACTTCCTCTTCCAAATCCCAAGGTTCATATATCTTTATCTCTTTTCTTTCTTTTTAGGCTTCCAATTAACTCTTTGTTAGAGTAGCTTGAGAGCTGAGGCCGATATTGCCAAAAGCTAGGGTTAAAAATGTTCTGGATATGTAATTTGAGGCTAGTGTCTAGTCTTTGTTTCATCCTACCAAGCTGCAGCCATACATCGAATCTAATCTTAACTCACTAAACTATTGAAGTTTGGATTTATCCCTAACCTAATGACTCAAAAGTTTTATCTTTGACAGGGGCTTCTAATGCGAGGAGCTAGAGTATTCTTCTTAGGTTAGAGGCTCAAACATCACACACCCAGACTTTAATTCAGGTCCTAGTTTTGTGAGTCTCTTTAAATTCTTCTATGACTTGGCCCTTGTGAGTTTTCTTAGGTGGCGAGGTATTTTCTTCGGTCCAAGTTTGGATATCTGAGCAGACCTTTAGGGAAAAGAAGGTAGAAAACTTGGTTCAGAATGTCAGATTCCCAGATAGTGTGGAAGTTGACATATGGGGTTCAGAATAAGATAACTCTGTTCTTAAGCAATATTTTTGACACTTTTTTTTGAATTTTTTGGAAATGTTCGAGGTGGAACTCAAATACCCGGTAAACAGCTTCACTTTGGCCATGCTGGCCAAATTTGACCTCGCCGCTAATCAATTAGTTCTGAACGTGATGAGTTTAGTCATCGCGTTTCAAGCTTTGGAAGTCTCTAAGGGTGTAGTGCCTTCTACGGATATGTTTTGCGATGCTTTCTGAGTTGGGTGCAACTCGAGAGTGAACAAAAGGTGGTACTTTTTACCAAGAAAAGGGCGACATTTGTTTGGAGCTAATCCTTCTTTGATCCATTACTGGAAAGACCACCCTGTGAGGGTATTCTCTAGAGAAGATTTAGGGTTTTGAAGTGAATGGGGAATGCCATCCAAGCATAGAAAACCTCTCAAAGTGTCCCCTAAGGTTTGGCCCTCAGTGGCTACAGACTCAGGTAGGCCCCAAGTTCTGTTATATGTATTATTGCCATTATTAAGAAATAATCATTGTTTCCTCGAATCATGCATAGGCCTCAACCGAATTGTTTTCATGAATATGGCACTCCAATAGTAGGCCAATGCCCCCCAAGTAGCATCGCCCTTGCCACCTAAGAGATCCAAGAAGGCTAAAGGTGATATTGAGGGACCCTCTGACCTACCTACCCCTGCAAGAAAAGAGAAGAAGAGACAATCTTCTTCTTTAGAAGGTGAAAAGGCTTTAGCAGGGCTTTCCAGCATGGTCGAGTTAGAGGGGAAGAAAAAAAAGAATCCATGAGGTACTGGAGGCAAAGGCCGTAGCTCTTTAGTTGTGAGGGGTGAGAAGAGGAAGAAGAAGAAGAAGAAGAATAAGAAGAAAAGCTCGAGCCTTCCTACTCCCATGGATGAATCTGTAGGAGAGTTCATCACCTCTCCCCTTGAAGCCGAGCCCATGGTAGGTGGCAATGTTCAATGTGAAGTTGTTAACATTCCTTCTTTATCTCCCTCTTTGCTTTTAAGAACACAACCAACCCCTCTAAACCCTCAAATGATGAGGTGATCAGGGAAGGAGCCTACTCAGGAAGAGAGAGACTCAGAGGAGACATTCAACTCACATTCCTGAATTGCTCAGACGTCTCTATTTGAACTCTTTTTGAATAGGGAAAATGTCACCTGTGATGTAAGGCTAACTCAAGACACTACTTCTAAACCCTGATTGTTTCCCATTTTTGCAAACTTTTGGCTCAAACTGTAGGTGGCAGAGATTTTCATTATGCCAAGAGATTTTATTTCAAGATGAAGACGGAAGCGGCCTCTTGTTGATAGGAGCTAGCCAGAAGCTTCACAACTCAAGGTTGACCTGCTTAAACTCAAACTCACCTCCAAGCACAAGGTCAAGTTGAACGTTGTTGAAGAGAAGGACTAAGTAGTGACGAGGTTGAATGAAGCCGAAGAGGAGAAGGCGAAAGTTGAGCTAGCACAGGCAAAGGTGAAAGGGGAGCAGGACTCAACTTATTAGGAGAATGAAAGCCTCCTAAAGTCTCAAGCTGTCAACATCCTGAAGGCTCAAGAAGATGCCCTAATTGCCTTTTGAGGGAGCCGAGAGTACAAGCTTCTTCCTTGGGACACTTGGGCCTAAGCAATTTAACAATTTAAAGAGTTTGAGGAGTACCTAAGGGAGGTAGGTCATTTGAATGTTGAGTCTTTTGACGATGGGTATCTGACTTGCTAAGACACGATAATTCATAACTTGACAAGGCCAGATTTTGATCCTTGGGTGCTATCAACCAAACTGTATGACATAGATCGAATTGAGTGAATCCAACAGGAATTTGGCGAGGCCAACTTGTTTCCTGGCACAGACAACCAGTCCCCTTTTGAAGAACCTTCCAGTGCTAGCTTCAATTTCTCCCTTGACTCTTTAGAAGATAAAGATGACCCTGCCAACACTTTCAACCCTTCGCAGTGACTAAAGCCAGCCTAGCTATGTAACCTGAACTTCAGGTGTTTCATATGCAATGAATTTCTTCTTTCAATGAAAATTATTCAAAGTATCTATTTCGATGCTTCTGAGTTAAAGTTCTAATCCTTGCATTCATATCTCATATAATTGTTATACTGCAAGTCTTGGCTCGTTATGTATTGGGGTAGCAATTTTTGCCTTCCGAGTTAACGTACACTATGACCTTTGGTTTGATGTGCTACACAAAATGTAAGGCTTAGTTCGGCATAATATTTAGCCATGTCAATTTGACTAAACTTGTAGCTTCAGCATCTCTCCTTTCTCACATCGCAAAGGATGCTAAGTCTTGTTTCAACGATCAACTCAAACAGGTCAAGGGAGAAGGAGGTCAAGCTGGGTTCAAGTTTGAGGCATTGAAGTCTTAATAAAATGGAGGTTTTTCATGCCCATGAACTTGAGGTCTTAACCATTTTGAGTATGATGTAGGCTTGGTTCTTTTGAAAACCGAGATTCTTGTACCTTGATAGCCCAAGTATTCTATACCTTAATAATCGTAGTTTTTGTGCTTCATTGGTTGAGGGCTTGGTTCCTCGACAGATAGAGAACTTTGTGTCTCAGAGGACTGAGGGCTTTGTGCCTTGTTAATCAAATGTTGTATGCCTCATTGATCTAGGGTATTGTGCCTCGGAAGACCGACGTCTTTTCGTCTTGGCGGATAGAGGTCTTTACACCTTAGCGGATTGAGGTCTTTTTGTCTCCATGAACTGAGGTCTTTGTGTCTTGGTGAACCAAAGTCTTTATGTCTCGGCAAACTAAGATCTTTGTTTCTCGACAGATCGAGGTTTTTTTTGTCTCGACAAACTGAGGTCTTTGTGTCTTGGTAGATTGAGATCATTTTGCCTCAGAAGACCAAGGTCTTTTTTTCTCGGCAAACCAATGTCTTTGTGTCTCAATGGACCAAGATCTTTACGTCTTGATAGACTGAGGTCTTTTCACCTTGGCGAATTGAGGTCTTTGTGCTTCAATAAATAGAAGTCTTTGCGTTTCGGCGAACTGAGGTCTTTGTGAGGTTGGAATTAACACTTTGCTAAAACTCCAATTTTTTCTTAAAAGATAAGAAGAATAAATTCTATTTCAGAAATAAGGCTTAAAGATAGAATCTTATCAGGTTGTCAATATGTCATGTCCTCGGAAGAGCTTCACCATCCCCATACTCTAGCTTGTATGCTCCCGGTCTTACAATTCGAGCATTCTGAACGAGCCCACCTATATTAATGATAGCTTGCTTGAATCTTGATTGGCAAGTTCAGCTTAGCATAACACTCAATCTCCCAGTTGTAGCTCTTTGCTATGAACTCAAGTGTTGTAGTACCAAGACACTCATCATTGGTATTCCGCAATTCTCGTGTGAGCCTTTTTCCGAGCCTCCAATACCAGGTCTTTATTTGCCTTGAGATTCTCCTCGTTTATCCTGAGGTCATAGGCCCTGAGCTGTAGTGAGATAAATCTAACTTCTACAAGGATAACAGCCTCAACCTTGTAAATAAGTAGGAATGTTAATTCACTGGTTAGGGTCTGAGGGGTCATTCAATATGAATATAAAACATGCGGCAGCTCTTCAACCTAAGCCCCTTTGGCCTTCTCTAGGCATTTCTTTATCATGTAAGTAAGGTTTAGTTGGTTACCTTAGCTAGCCCGTTTGAATGTGGGTGCGTAACCGAAGTAAATTTTTGCTTGATGCGGAGGCTATTGCAATGATTTTCGAATTTTGAGCTATCAAACTATCTTCTATTATCTGTGATGAGGGTATGAGATAATCTTAATATGTAGATTATTCTCTACCAAAGAAACTCTTGGACCTTCTTATCTGTGATGGTTACAAGAGACTTGGCTTCTATCCATTTAATGAAATAGTCAATAGTGACTATTAAAAATTTTCTTTGTCTTGAGACTGGGAGAAATGGACCGAATATATTCATCCTCCATTGATTAAATGGCTAGACTGCTTGGGTTTGTTGGAGCCAATCTGTAGGACTATGGTGGACCAAGGCATACTTTTGGTATTAATTGTATTTAGAAATAAACTCCATTGCTTTGAAAGTTATATTGAGCCAATAATACCATTGTCTTAGGAGTTTATGAGCTAAAGGTTATTCTCTACCATGACTCCCATAAATCTCTTCATGTACCTCACGAAGAGCATACTCAGCCTTGGCCTTAAGCATTGAAGCAAAGGTCTTGAAAGGGACCTTTTGTGTGGGAGCCTCGTCTATCATGACAAAATTTGGGGATAGCCTCTTAATTCTCCAAGCTTCATTTAGGTCATCAAGAAGCTGGCTAGTTTTGACATATAAGGTGATGGAGTCCATTTAGCAGGATTCTTTTTCAGTTACGTGTACCTCGTCCTCTTGAGAGTAGCTCCGAGCTTGAAGATGTTACACAAAGAATTGTCTCAGCTTTGAGTTTGAGGTTGCTGAAGCCAATCATGCCAATGCAACAGCTTCAATGTTGCTATTCTGGGGTACTCAGCAAACTGCTACTTAGTCATGCTTTGTGATGAGCTTCTAAACCTCAGCCAAATACTTGGTCATAGTATCATCCTTTACCTCATATTCTCCACTAACCTATAGATAGACCAATTGAGAGTCCTTGAGCACCTTTAATCTCTTTGCTCCTACCACTATTGCTACATACAATCTAAGCAAGAGAGCTTCTTACTTTGCTGTGTTGTTTGAAATTTCAAATCCCAAATAAGCAGGGTATTCGGCAACCCTTTGATCAAGACTTAGGAGTATAGCACCGATCCCACAACCTGATTCACAGGAAGAGCCATCCACCTAAACTTCCCAGGGTTCAGATTCAAGTCCCGTGAGATATGAAGTAGTTTCAACCAAGAAGTCTACTAAGGCTTGAGTCTTAATAGCTTTTCAAGGTTCAAAACTTACCTTAAACTTGTTCAACTAGATGGACCACTTAAGTAAATGCTCTGAGGTCTCTGACTTTTGTACAATTTTTTGAAGCGGGGATTGGTAAGTACTATAATAGGGTATGCCTGAAAATATGGGCAAAATTTTTAAGCTGCTAGGACTACGACATAAGCTAACTTCTCTAATGGAGGATACTGAATCTAGACTTTTGAGAATACATGATTGACATAATATACAGGGTGTTATTTTCCCCCTCTGTCGCTCACTAAAACTAACTAACGGCTTGATCCAAGGCTGCTACCTAGAGAAATAACTCCTCATTTAGTTCTAGTCTTACTAGAAGAGGAGGCTCGGTTATGTACCTTATGAGATCTTTAAAAGCTAGACTACATTCTTCGATCCACTCAAATTTGGAGCTTTGTTTTAACACTTAGAAAAAAGGCGAGTAATTTTCACCTGCCCTGGACAAAAAGCGATACTGCCAGCCGATCTATGAGCCTTTGTACCTCTTTGGTGGAGCCAAGTGATTTTATTTTGAGTATTGCTCTAATTTTTTTGGGATTTACTTCTATTCCTCGTTCTGAGACAAGTTATCCAAGAAACTTCCCCGAGCTCACACCAAAAACACACTCTAGGTTCAGCTTCATTTTGTACTTCAAGAGTGTGTCAAAAGTTTCTTCAAGATCTCTGAGATGCTCTTCAGCTCTGAGACTCTTCATGAGCATGTTATCAACATACGCTTTCACATTTCTGCTAAACTAATGTTCAAAGACTTTGCTCACTATTATCAAGCATGTTGTGCCGATGTTTTTTAATCCAAAGGTCATTGTCATGTAGGAGTGTTGGGGGAGCCGAAAGAGTGTCGAACTAGAATAATATAGTGGGCTGGATACCAAACCATCCCAAAAACTTAAGCTCATGGGATATATGCTTTCTTCACTATATATACTGGACCCTATCTATCCAATATCCGATGTGGGACTAATTTATCACATTTGACATTATAACAATCTCCCCCTTTAAGTGTGATTTAACCACATCAACTTTAATATTCTTAATCCAAAACTTTTTACTTGACCAATTCCATCATGTGACCCGTACTAACGAGTTTTTGTCTTATTCTTTTGATTTCTTAAGAGAAACTAACATGTGACTCAATTTAATCGCACCATCATGGTAATTTCAGTTTTAAGAGTTTGTACAGTTTCGAACCCGAAGCTCTGATATCATTTGTTGTGAAAGCCGAAAGAGTATCAAACCAGAATAATATAATGGGTCGGACACCAAACCATCCCAAAAGCTTAAGCTCATGGGATATAGGTCTTTTTCACTATATATATTGGAGCCTATCTATCCAATATCCGATGCGAGATTAATTTATCACATCTGACATTATAACAATATAGGAGAAGGTTCCTTGATCGATAATAAAAGCCATCTTCTCTTCATCCTTTCAATGCATTTGAATTTGGTAATAACTTGAAAATGTATGTAGAAAACTTAAAAGTTGATGTCTCGAGGTCGAGTCAATGAGCTAGTCGATTTTGGATAACAGGTAGTTGTCCTTCAGACATGCTTTATTGAGGTCAGTGAAGTCCACGAATATTATTCATTTGCCATTTGGCTTTCCACCATCACTACATTGACGAGGCACTCGGAATAGTGAACTTTTGTTATGAATCTTATATTAAGAAGTTTGTTTACCTCATTAGCGATGGCTTTTTAGCACTCAAGGGTAAAGTGTCTTTTCTTCTGTTTAACTACCTTATAGTTCTCTATCATTGCAAGCTCATGTTGGGCCATCGAAGGATCTATACTAGGTAAATCTTCGGGTGACCATGCAAAGATGTCTTAATTCTTTTGTAAGAATTTACCAAGTTTGGTTTGAAGGGGCTCAGTGAGGTTTGCTTTGAACTTCACAGTCCACCTTGGGTTCAGCTTGCACTTTCTTTGGACCTTCGATAGATTCTTTGATTTTTAAGACTGTCGAGCTTTTTCCTTTCTTGCCGAAGCTATTTTGCTAATAGACTAACTTGCACTTTCTCACAAAGCTTTTGTCTCCCAAAGCTTCACCTATCCCATACTTAGTAGAAAATCTTATAACTAGATAAAAAAATTGAAATTACCACTTTCAGTTAGTTCAATGCTGGTTACCCCAATATTATGTTGTAAGCTAAATGAGTCCGAACCACCATAAATTTTGTTCTGATTATTGAGCTCTTTGGACTTTCACCGATGGTTAGAAGCAACCCAATCATGCCAAGTGGAGTAACTAAAATTTTCATGATTCTTGTCAACATCCCCATATAAGGCTCTAATTTTGATTTCGTCTTTATCTAATCATAAGCCCGAGTAAACAAAATGTTGATCGAGTTTTCCATGTTTATCATAACACGTTGGGTGAAGTAGCCATCCAAAATCACCAAGATAACTAGAGCATCATTGTAAGGAGCCAAAATTCCCTGCATATCTATTGCCAAAATATTATGTCCACTTGCTCAAGGTTACAGTATTGCCATTTGACCTCTTTACAATCCTCCTGCCCCTAATGATGGCTCAGCATTTGGAAGTTGAAGTTGAAACTTCACTTAGTATCGTTGGATTGATGAGGATCATATTAAGAAAGTCTTTAATCGGTAAGTTTTGCAACTCGAGTGCAAGACTCCTCCAAGGAGAACCTCATAGTTGATCTTCTCGGATGGGTACTTTATCAGCTCTTTGTCCTCAGCAAATGAAGTGCCCCAGGTGTCCTTTCTTGATGAGCCTTTCGATCTCGTCCTTAAGATACCTACATTTCTCGGTGTCACCATAGTTTTTGTGAAATTTGCAATACCACGATCTATATGACTGTGGCCTATTTGAAGTGTTTGGCAATGGCTTCTTTAAAAGGTGTCGATATTCTATCTGAGCCAACCCCTCCATTTTGAAGTTGTTTAGTGATGTATAGGCTTGGAGTTCCTGTCGGCCCTCTCTTCGCTCAATCTTCTCCTTTTTAGTTCGGATGGTTTTCCCTCCCAAACCTCTTTTTTTTTTTTATCCGACATAACTTTCTTGACGTGGATGTATTCTTAGGCTATTTGGATGAACTCGATCAAGGTCTTGGGGAGTCTTCGAGCCATCTCAAATGCTACCCAAGATTGCCTTATCCCATTAATTGCTACAATGGGGATAAAAAAACTATCAAGCTTGAACACTTCTAGTCGAGTTTTATTGAACCGAGCTACATACTCTCTCAAACTTTCTCTCTTTGTTGCTTCAAAGTTAAGAGTATAGAGGGGTCCTTTCACCAAAGCACCAAAAAGATGAACTATTCTTTGAATTTGTTAGTTAGATTATAGAAGCATGTAATCAAGTGCCTCAATAGCCCGGAGTGCCATACCCAAGCTAGTCCTTGAAGTATCATAAAAAATACTTTGTACATGATTGAATCCCATGCACCTTGAAGAATCATGACATTTCTAAAGGTACTTACATGATCGACGGGATTCTTGGAGCCATTATACACCTCGTACGGAGGAGGATGAAACTTTGGTTGTATTGGAGAATAGGTAATCTCATAAAATTAAGATGAACTGAAGTGCTTGACACTCTCCGCATTGCATGCAAGACATCTTGCCTTTGAGTAGCTTTATCCGAGGCTTGGCTTGCATAAGTATGGTACATAGCCTCATCAACATAGTGGGATCATATCTCTCATGACCCCTTAAAGCTTGGTGTTGAGAAGAGGTTCCCACAGGAGAGTTTCGGTAGCACTGTTGATGGTGCTCACAATGGTACATTTGGCTAATGACTTGTGAGTGTGGCTCATCATGTAAGTCTAGAGACTCATTGAGAAGTGGAACCTAAAATTGAAGGTGGAAGTTTTACATCATTTGCTAAACTATCATGGTCAATGTTTGAAACTTTTACTGATTCACCAAGTTGGGAGGAACTATGGGCATCTTAAGAATGGTTTGTAAGGGAGCCTCCTGAGGCTCTTGTCGTGGAAAAGATAGGATGGTTAAGTCAACTTAGTGAGTAGATTGAGCCAGACTACTAGATGAGTCACACGATTCCATCGGCATGGAAGCGATTTGGCCCCCATGTTGATTCCTAGATGTCAACTCCCTTATTGTCAATGGCATGATTGCAAACTCTTTGAAGATCTAGACAAGAGAAGACAGGGGAGCAGGTTCTCAATGAAAGTACCACTGTCGATAGGGCCCTAGTTCGAGATCAGTTTTGATCCATGCAACCCTTTGAGAACTTGATCCGCTAAGTCACATTCTCGTCGTCCTGCATAGAAGAGAACCATGAAAAAGACCGCCGTAAACTCTCTGATAATGATCGTTCGATATTTAAGTTAGGGTAGAGATTAACAATAAGAGAGTAGAATAAATAATTAGGTATTAGCTCTCAACTCTTTCGAATAC
Organism: Trichopus zeylanicus subsp. travancoricus; assembly: GCA_005019695.1. Lineage (NCBI taxonomy): Eukaryota > Viridiplantae > Streptophyta > Magnoliopsida > Dioscoreales > Dioscoreaceae > Trichopus > Trichopus zeylanicus. The sequence goes on from RXID01014968.1 coordinate 101,439, forward strand.
TACTCCATTTATAGAGTATGAGACATATTAGAATCCCAGTGATCTCGGTGTTATAACCTGTTTTGGACTTTTTATCGTGGATAATTTCGAATCTCAGATTTTCCGAGACTTCTATAGGGATATTTGTTTTCATAACTATCCTCTTTGATAATTGAGGTATTTAAACTTGATATAACCTTGGCGCAAATTTGGACATATTTCTTAGATCACACCGAGGCTCGTGTAAACTCTGTTAAGAGATTAATTGGACCTTTTCGATCTTGGGATGAACAAATACTTTACCTCAGATAAATTGTTTCATAGTTCAGCCTTAATCCTTATTTGCCTCAGTTCATTCACTCGAGCGTATCATCAAAATTATTATTCCAAAATTTTAAGTCAATATTTTAATATTAAATGTGGTAAATACAATACTGATCGTGTAGCCAAATCTAAATTATTCATGACTTTATGATCTAACAATCAAATTTATGATAAATAGTCTTTGCATAACTTTCACATAAAATCTTAAATTTTTAAATATATTTTTTAAGTGTCATAACCATTTTAAAATGGGTTGTTCATCTCGTACCATTTCTCATATTAAATTATTATTCTAAAATTTTAAGTCAATATTTTATGATATTAAATGTGGCATACACAATAGTGATCACATAGCTGAATTTGTATTGTTCACGACTATGACTTTAGGATCCAACAATCTAAATTTAGGATAATCGCCGAACCTAATCTAAATTGTTCATGACTATGACTTTATTATCCAACAATCTAAATTTAGGGATTCAAAATCACTATGGCCAAACTATATGATTTATCATGGCAGAAACCACTTTTAACCTAAACCAATTTATTTTAGTTTATCTACGAACTAAATATTTCTTGTAATTTAATATATCGCGTTTTCTATTTTTTCTCATTTATTATCTTGATGAATTGAAGTCCAAAATTACGACTTACAACCTAAGCTTTATGGTTTACAATCCTTTTTTTTTTTTTTTACAAGTGAAAAATTTTGTGGATTCTAGAACAAAAATTGCTTCTTTTACCAAGTAATTTTTTACTATAATTGTCACAAAATGTCATTTGACGAGCTCAAATGGTTCACTGAACCTGGTTCAATTATTCCTAGTCTCAACTTGACAAGGATGAGGCTGACACTTTTCTTGATCCATTTCTCTCTTTTCATTGTGTCGTTTGTTTTGTACTTGGTCCACCATGGTCTTGCTCGGCCTCCCTTTTGTGTTCAATTGAACTGCTATCCATTTCTTCTCTAAAGAAAACCTTGTAAATATGGCAAGAAGTACAACAAATCCATTTAATTCTGAGGGCACTTGTAAGTGGGGCCTTCCAAACTTGAATGTGTGTAAATGAAGTATTCTTTATTATTCATAAAATAAATGATCTCTTGAATGTGTGTTGATAATTATAGAATAATTTACATCAGAATGAGTTCCATGTAGCTATTTGGATTGTGATTAATAAGGTGAACATCATACATCGATTAATTTACTTTTGTGCTACTCATCTAAATTTACCTCCCGAAACAACCATAACTTAATGTAATACATTTAGTTAAAATCTCACAATTGGTCGCTATTCATCTCACATCTCAATAGTCAATATCAATCAAAGCAAAAGGAAAAAAAATCGTCGAAACAATTGTCTTTTCCATTGTCATCATCCGACCCAATCTGACTAATGATGTCAAGTAAAACAACCAAAGCGCGTCTAGTCATTAGCAACAAGTTAAATATGGGATTAATATTGACTGCATCAGACACCACAAGCTGTCTTCTTCTCGCAGCAGCAGCAGCAGCTGCTGCTCCTTGTCTCTACTGGAATCACGACCGGCACCCATTCCTCCACTTGAAAATCGCAGAGGAATTGGAAGAATCTCTCCTATTATTTTAACCCAACCTTGCTCCGTAGGCAACTAGTGTATCCCTAGGCTCACAATTCAGATTGTGTTAGATATCCACCTCAATATAAAACTCCCCAGAAAAGACGAGCACCACAAAATGAATGAAAGAAGGAAAAAAAAAAAGATTACTATTTGATTCAAGAGTTGACGCGCCCGCGGAGGGAGAATTTTTTTGGCTATTAGTAATAATATAAAGTTGAAGAGAGACCCGGCAAAAAGCACCGGGTTTTCTGGTGCCAAGGACGAGCAAGCAAAAGCTGTCCGGCCGACACATGGACGCCACTATCACCGCCGGATCCTGATCGGACGGGGGTGGAGAGTCGGAGTCAGGGCTGGTGGAGCCAGAATAAGAGCAACGAGGCCGGACGGATTAGATAGATCTTTCATTTCCTTACCTTCCTTTCCTTTCCTTTCCTTTCTTCATCTTCCTTTGCTTATGTTATTATGTTTTTTTTTCTTTTTTTCCAATCTTTTTGTTTCTCTCTCCGGGTGGTGCATCTGGTTTTAGTTTAAGGAAGTAGGACAGAGAAAAAAAGAGAAGAGATAATAAATGGGGTCGTGGTCGCGGCAGCGATGGTGGTCAGTCCATGGCGGCGTTGCAGTGCTCTAATTCCGTGTCTTAAATATACTCTTCAGAGGTAGAGAGGAGGGAGGAGGGAGAGAGAGATCACAGAGCAGATAGCAGAAAGGAGAGAGAATTTGAAGTAAAGAGGAAGTGGGGGCAAGCAGCAACTGCTGCAGCTTCTGCCGCCTCTCAAAAAGTAACAAGAAAAGGAAAGGAGGAGAAAGCCAAAATTAAAACTTCACACACACACACATCGACGTGCGTGTGTCAAAAATTGAGGGAGAGAGAAAGAGAAGCCGCGGCTGCAGAGCGGAAGCAGCAGCAGCGAGAACAACGACGCTTCTCTTCTTTGTTTCTGTATCTCTCTCCTCTCATTCATGAAGTAAGTGGATGGTACTAAAAAGTAATAAAATCATGGCCTACTTCATGGCGCTTTTAGCAACTCGGTTTTTGTTTGATCTTTCGTTGCAGATCTGGAGAAGAGGAGGTTCATTGGTATACAGAAAGGTAGGGAGGGTGAGGTAGAGGGGAGAGGAAGGTGGTCCTTGCTATGGATTTTACTACTAGTGTTGTTGAGGAGTCGCCAGTCGGAGAATGGCGGGGTTCTCTCTAGGCGGGAACAGGCAGACCAGCAGCCGCGGAGGGGAGGAGGAGCAGCCGGGGATCCCGCCCGAGAGCCTCTTTCTATACGGCGGCAGTGCCGGGGGCAGCACAAGCAGGGGCTTTGAGCTATGGCAGCAGCACCAGATCCAGCAGCGCCAGCAGCACCACCACCACCACCTTTACTCCTCCTCGGGGATCCTGAATTTCTCCTCTTCCGCTGAAGCCCAGCCTGGCGGGCTCCTCGCCGGCAGCAGCGGCAGGAGCAGCATGCGCGGAGGTAGCTCCGGCGGCGGCATGAGCTGCCAGGACTGCGGCAACCAGGCCAAGAAGGACTGCGCTCACATGCGCTGCCGGACGTGCTGCAAGAGCCGAGGATTCCAGTGCCCGACTCACGTCAAGAGCACTTGGGTCCCCGCCTCCAAGCGCCGGGAGCGCCAGCAGCAGCTCGCCGCCGCCCTCCAGCATCAGCAGCAGCAGCGTGGCTCCGGCAGCGGAGGCGGCGACGGGGAGCCTTCAAAGCGGCCCCGCGAGCTCCCCGCCCTGACCTGCACCCGCCTCCCCATCACAACCACCACATCAGGTAACAATAACACCCATCACCTTTTACTGTTCCCTCGAATCCCTTGCGTGATCATTTCCCATCTCCCACTTTCCCCGGCTTTTGTCCTCCCATTCTCCATTATTGCTTCCTTCTTCTACTTGTTCAAACTCCATCAATGAAATGAATTGAGTCATTCATTCCCAGCAGGGGGTTTGGAGGCGCTCAGCTTCCCGCCAGAGGTCAGCTCCCCGGCGGTGTTCCGCTGCGTCAGAGTGAGCCCCATGGACGAGGCCGACGACGAGTACGCATACCAGACCGCGGTCAGCATCGGCGGGCATGTGTTCAAGGGCATCCTTTACGACCAGGGCCGCGAGTCGCAATACTCACCCACAGCTCCACGCCATTTACACCACGGCGAGTCATTGTCCCCGTCGGCCGCTGCTGCCGCTGCCACCACTGCTGCTCCTGCTGCTATTGCAGCCAGCACCATGTCAGCTGCCACGACTGCTGGCGCCGCAGGGTTGCTGGACCCTGGGTCGCTATACCCAACACCTCTCAGCGCTTTCATGGCAGGCACGCAATTCTTTCCTCATCACCCGAGGCCTTGAGGAAGTATCGTACCCCGACAACGACGATGACAGAAGCTCATGCGAATTCTTGGAGTTAGTCATTCCTACTCCTCATCAATGCCAACATCATCTTCTCTTCTCAGTGCTAGCTAGCTTGCGATTTTTCTTTCTCAGTGTAATGTCAGAGTCGATCAGCATTATTCCACTTCCTGCATCTATTGAAACTAACAAGTATTTTTAAGCTAAATTCCATCATTTCTTTCATGCTCTTCTTTTTTCTAGTGGAAGGCCATGTTTTGAGGGTTTTGATCTATACTCTTTGGTATGTAGCCATGCAGCAGGAAATAGAGGGATAGAGAGAATGTGTGCGTGTGTGAGAGGGTAAGCGAGAGAGAGAGAGAGGTATGGTGATCTTGTTTGGCCTATTTTAACATAACAAGGCTTATTTTATGTTTCTATAGCAATACTTATCCATTGCGAAGAAGAAGACTAAGCCATGCATGGACTTGTGCTTCTCTGCATTGTCTTTCTAATTCCTTGTTTTGTACGCATTTAGAATACTTTATGGGGGATGCATAGCCATATATGGCTGGGGTTGGGTGGATGTGATTCTGGTCTGCTTGGTTTTATGGGTCTGAAAAGAAGAAGTTTAGGTTAATGATATGAGCATGGCTTTCTGGATCATTCACTCCAATCAAGCTGGAGTTCTATAAAGATTCAAACACAGTGCCATTAAATCTGCTCACCAATCCCAACCCTTTCAAATGTCTCTATGTCAGCAGTCTTAGTATTTACTAGTCTCCTTCATGACATTCGCCTCCTTTTTATAGAGAATCCCTTCATGCCCTACCTTCCTTCGCAGTCTGTCTCTCTTCTTCACCTCTTTTTAGAACCAGCTACATGCATTCCGCGCGGCCCCTCCTTTATTTTTCTTTTATTAAGCTCTTCTTTCTCTGCATTTACGTTGTTGCTTCATGTTCCCCAGTCTTACCTTGTGTTCCATGGACAGTGATGGGGCTAGACTGTGTTCTCGGAAAATAAGCTTATGTGACTTGGATTTTTTGCCCTTTTTCTACTTTCGTACCTCTTTTAAAATTTTGCTGGAAGACCATGGCTAAAGTTGCATGTTGGATTTGACAAGTTGTCAGATGAGGTATGGTTTCTATAGCAAATTATTTATTTTTTAAGGAAAATAATCAGCTTGACTTCGCTGCATTACCATGGTCTCTTAATTGTTTTGCACGTAGTGCATAGAATATATCATGAAAAGATTTTAGGGAGAGTTTAGACTTGGATGACAACTTAGACAAAATAACAAGCAATCACTAGCAGGTTTTGTTTTCTGAAATTGAAATTGTAGATGTAGACGCATTAACATGGTGGCCATTAGTTCTCTCACCTTTCTTTCTCTCTCAAATAAGATATCTGTGTCATGCTTCAGTCTGCTGAGGAGTTCCAATGTGTCTAATATAATCTACACAAGAAACCACCTCATTAATCTTATATTATGAAAAATTAGTGACTGCATTATATACAAGATTTGCTAAATAAAACTTATCTTGTGATTATTGATTATCAACTCGGACTCGTTCTGCAATTGAATAAAAATAATATCTAAAGTCGTGCATGTTTCTTAGAAATTATTGTCCTATTTCCCTCTTATTTCAGTATGAACTCAGGGTCATTAATGGCCACGTTTGGTTTGAAATTAAAAAAACGAGATGATTTCATTGTAAAATAATGTCTTCATTTCAATTCTACTTCAAATCGAGACTAATTAATTTGATTAAAAAAATAAGATCATGACAAATGAAACACTCCTTATTGGGTTTAGGGAGTCAAAAGCTTTGTAATCATCTCCCAATTCATATCCTTGGGCTATTAGCAACCGTGTTTTTAATTATTTAATTATATTTTCATCCTTGCCTAATTAAAGATGGTGTATGGAATTTCTGAAGTGGCCTTACAAAGAGAAACTGATCTTTTCATGAAATCCTTAACTGAGAATGGCTGTTTGTTTAGGGAAAGTTGTTGTATTGTAAAAATTATCAAATTTTAAATTTTTTTAGTAAATTATCTAATGTTATCTCTTTTTCTTGAGTAAAATCTGATTGATAGACTATTGCATCATAGAAAATAATTGGGAATTATGGGTTTCCTCAGTTGCATGCTACTGTTATTGCTACTCACTTGAACAGTGTTAACTTGGACCTTGATCTCTGTCTGAAAATTTTTTTGCCAAAATAAGTTTGAACTTAAACCTAGATCTAACGATTTCGGGTCAAGAGAGAACCTCAACGGCTGAGCCCACGGGTGAAAAAAAATGATTCTAGCAGGCCGTGTTTGGCTTTCTTGCACTAACCTTTGTGTATGTGATTTTCCTTGTAACAATATCAATAATTGAAGCTTTTAACCTAATAATAAAACTAAAATTTAACTTGCAGCTTCCCCACAAGTTGCAAAAATATTGTATAGATTCTTTAATCATGGATTATTGCTATACTTTTTCGTCTTCTAGCTGAGATTATCCCTTTCATCTGTGCTAATCTTTGTTGGTTTCTTATTACCATTTTTAAAATGGAGTAAGTTCACTTTGCTAGTTTCTTCCAGTTTAACTTCTGGATCAAACTTCTCTTCCTCCACTTCTGATTGTTATCTTGATTCCTAGTTTCTCTGGATGCAACCGTTAAAATTAGTTCTTGTCAAAATTTAACAAGTGTTAGGGTTTGCTTGGACGGGGAGGTTAAAATGCAGGGAAACCTATTATAGCCTGAAGAACCCATCTTGGTTCAGACTTCATAGGATCATATAACTTGGCCTTAGTACCAGAAATTTAACCAACAAACATGTCTTTTATTTTAATGATTTTTAGACCATCTTCATTCTGCACCCCGCGTGCGCACTTCCCGGGATGATTAAAATAAAGTTCACTTGTGCATCAATAGCCGCACTGATTTCATGTTTTTTCGTGGAATAATGTTTATCAGCTGATCAGCATCAGCTCTTGTTTTGAAGCTAAGGTTTATAACATTCAAGTCACTCAGTGTTGCAGAAACTTCATCGTTATTCCATGGGTTACAAGATCCTTTCTTATTTGGTTCGTAGACTTGCATTGCGTGTAACCCTGCTTCAGAGATCAGCTGTGTTTGGATCAAGAGTGGCCTAGTTGTGACGTGGGAAATGAGTCCAAATAGTTGTAATACTTGTGCAAATGAAGCTTTTAATTCTCAGGTCGGCCAGTGGCGTGATGAACCTCCCGGTGTTCCATTGTTCTCCATCTCCTTCCAGCCTCCAACATTAGATATTTGAAGGAGAAATAACTGAAACTTCTTTCCAATTTTGCTGCCTGAGGATAGATAAAAACCCAGTTTCATTGGTGCTAAATCTCTGAATAATCCACGCATAATGGTTGGACATCTAACGTCCTTCTCTGTAATTGGGGTTCCGCACATATCTGATGGTCGAGGAAGATGTTTATGCTCATTATTGTTGGAAATTATGTCAAACTTAGCGCATGAAAATATATTTTTGAAAGCGCATGAATTCTTTAGTGAAGAAGCAGAGTTCAAAATTAATTGCACAAGTTTGGATCATTTTTATGTATGTACCAAAACACTATATCTAATTTTTTCAGATATAACAACGTCTACCTAATTGTGAAATGAAAAGTCATTTATGTAGGTGCTGGAGTGGTTATACCGTCCCTCTCCCTTCCTGCAAGAGAGGTTATGAGTTTGAATTTCGCCACATACTTGGTGTAAACAGTAAAATAGTTGAGGCTCGGATGATCCTGTCGGTTGTTGTGAACAGTCAAAATTGGATAATGTTTCACCTTAAAAAAATGGATCGAAGGACGCGGATAAATGCTTTGTGTTCTAAATCTATCCCTGACAGTTAGCTTTCTTCAGGGTAACAACTACACGACAAAAGCCAGAAATAATTTCAAGAAAGGATTCTTATTTGATCCAAAAAAACACTCAAATTTGAAAGAGTGTAGTAGCTGAATACCAATAAATTCACTCTAGGATGTCATCACTGAGGAACAAACCTACCCTTGTTTTACTGAGATGTGCAACTTCAGGATGAATTTCGACGCTGCATCAAATGAGAATGTAAAAAATATATTTGTCAAGGTACGAAGAAGAACAAGAGAAGAAGAAAAAGATGTGCGATAGAGCGATTGATTAAATCATCTTTCTTCCTGAAATTCAGAAAGAAAGTCGAGTACGACATGATCCGGGAAAGAAGAGAAGAGAGGAGTGCAAGAAGACGACGCAACGAGCAAGCTGGTCCGCATCACCAACACGGCACAAAACCACGACCACCCGAGTCACGTCAAACAACACCCCCACCCGCCCCCGACCAAGCCAAACGAAGCCAACCCAAGGAATCACGCACACACAGCTATCAGCCACCCTTCTTTTCATTCTCGCCTCGCCTGCCGGCTGCATTATGGTTATTCCAGCCCATCCCCCTCTGACCATTCGTGTAGAGGAAATAAAGTACAGAAACAGAAGTGATCCTTCATCTCCACGACGATTCTAGAATCTCAGGAGCAATGCACGAAAAAATTCAGAAAACAGAGACAAGAACTCTAGTGTGAATTGTTTGCCCGAGTCACTGTAGATAGGGGTGTCAATCGACCTGGGGCCGTTGGACTCGCAGACCTGCCCATGAGGAACCCGTTTACGATTTATTTTCTCCTGATCATATCGCCGCCGCCTCTGTTTTTCCGCGAAATCTCCTCCGAGATCTACCCGCAACCTCTTCACCGACTCCCTCCCACCATCTTCTCCATTTTCCCCTGTCATCTTCTCCGACAGACACCGTCTCTTCTCCAACCTCCATCATTTCGTCGACCGACACCGCCTCCTCCGACCTCCACCGTCGTCTTCCCCGGCCTTCATCGTTGCCTTCTCCTGCCTTTACCCTTTCTCCAACATGTTTATTTGTACATAAGGCATTGAGACTTGTACCTGCTTTTGATTGATTGTAAGAGGAAGAACAGAATCAGTTAATGGGTGTTTGAGTAGCTTATTTTCAGGATAGATCTGATGCGATCTTTCCATCTTTGATCTTTCTGTGTAGACTATGTTTCAGTGTTTCTTGTTGTCTTGTTATAATTTGATTTGGGGAGACTTGGTGAAGGCACAGAGTTCCTGCACTAGTGGATGTTCTGAATGTCCTTGTAATGTATATTGTACTTACTCTGGACATATGCCTAGATAGCTTTTCATTCAAAATAGGATTTATTTATTTTCTTCAGCTTAGTTCATAAATTCTGTTTGTATTAGCTGATTGCAGCATTCTGAAAAATAATAGGGTTTTCTAAGTATTTATATTATGATTATTTTATATGTGTGTATAGCGAAATATTACAAAATAAAGTATGCTTCTCTCCATCTTTTGAGGACGAATGAGAGTTAATGCTCCGTGATTCCAATCAAATGCACCACTACCACTTAATTTAGGTTTGATGCATTTTGTAGCACCAGATAACTTGTGTAGCTTGATGCTTGTGCCTATTCTTCGAGTAGCTGCAGAAAAAGCTGAAGAAGCCAGTGCCTAAGGATCCAGAAAATGGCATTAGACCTGATAAAACCTAGATGAGGATCATGATAAACTGCTGAGAGAAGCTGTGATATTATATTAGCATCGCAGAGGTGTCATTGAAGCGTAACTCGGATACTGGGCCATGGCCAATCTTAGTTTTCACGAAGCTTTACTCGTAACTATAAAGAAAATGTAATTATCAATCAGCCTTTCAATGAGTTCCAAGGGGCTTGCTTTTATGTGATTAATCCATTTGTGGACATACTCGTTAACCTTACATATAAAATTTAACGATCGAACCTTTAAATAGACTTAACATAAAAGTTAATAGTTAATGAATCTTAATTCACCTCAAATCCATACCGACTGATTTTGAGTCCGCCCAAGGACCCCTCGACAGCCCTAACTGTAGAAGAACTCGTGCACTTGGACAGCCACAACTCGAAGACCACGGGCGCATTCGGTAATGTATATTGTCCCATTTCGAAAGTGATAATTGCGAAAAAAATTATGATTAGCTAATTAGGTTAGTATTGATGATTCTTAAATTAGCTTGGTTATGTTTCGATATAAGCAAGTCTGATGGTACAAATTTAAAAATCATGTTTTAATCACATGATTAATTAGTTTTCCAATTGAATAGAATTTGATAATTTGCATAATTTACATGAGCTATTTCTAACCACAATAATTTTACTCACTAAAAGCACTGTTTGGATTGAGTTGATCGTGAAATAGATTCAATTAGTGGTTAATAAGAGTAGAGATTCATGATGAAATTTTAAGTAAATTTTGATTGTACGCGTTTCTATGATGAATATGTGATTAGCAGCACAACGAGCATGCACTGATTATGTTGTTGAGCTCAATCCAAACAAGACCCAATCGATGATCAAATGCAGTGATGCATTGGTAATGTGGTGATTTACTGCTGGACTTTTGCTTTTGAAAGCCTCGTCATTTTCCGTTTACACACGTGTAGAGGATGGATTTTGCTTTCTTTCTACTAAAACATTAAATAAATTTATAAATAAAACTAGTGCCTTCGTATAACTAAAGGTATTAAACGGATCGTGTTGGACCAAAATAAACCTATCACTATATTTTTTCTCTTTTCCTATTTCTTCTTCCAAGCGCAGGATAATTTCAAGGGGTTGTAGGTTTTTTCTATCAATAGAAGCTCTTCCTCCTCACCCCCCCTACCCCCCCAAGCCGATGGGGGTGGTCTATAGAGTTCATAACTACTTCTCTTATTATAGGGCACTTACCTAGTCAATACTTAGATTCGGTTCTACCCGAAATTTTTTTGTTCACCCCAACATTACCCACTTGTCCAACTATTGTTAAGCAGTTCTTGGAAATCAAACGGACCTTTCCAGATTAGTAATCTTAATGTGGCCGATTTACTTTATTTTGCAATTAGTTTCGCTACAGTGCCTGCTGCTCTAACTAATTGTCCCCCTTTTCAAATGTGATTTCTATGTTATGTATGGCGGTTTGTTTGATCGGACCGCCAATATTATTTTAAACTGTATTTGACACGACCAGTGAGATTTTCGAGGCACCAGGCACGACCCATATCCCACAAACCTATGGGACCCGATTTTTTTAATATATAAATAAAAATATATAAATGGTAAAAAAATTACTAATGAATTATAGTTTAGTTCGTTTATAAAAAAGCTTTGATTTATATATAAAAAAATTTCATTGGTTGGGTCATGCGAGTCTGTATGTCGTGTCATGCCCGATCCAATCGTGTCGCAGACTATGTTTAACTTGCGGGCCACGAATGGAACACCAAGCACGATCCGACATATGGGTCATGTCTAACATGGCTTAAATACTGTAGATTTTAGATTCTATCGGACCGATTAACATGCCGTTGGCCCGTATTTACACCTCTGAATATAACTATTTGTCAATATATTATTCTATGTTTATTTATTTTTTTTCCATTGAAAAAAGTGGGAAAATCAAAATCCAACATTTTTTGGATTTGTCCATCTATTAATTTAATTTTAATAATTTAAAATAGGTAGATGAATCAAACTTAGAATGGTAAAAAAAAACACGTTAATGCATATGCCATAGAAATAACCAAGGTTTTAAATCTCAGCCGAAATATTTCGATTTTGACCAGTGGTAAAATATTTCATCATAATTGGTTTCGGTTTAAAGTTAGGATTTTATAGCGAAGGCGAACACAGCGAGCTCGTGCGGGGAAATCGCGCGATCGTCGCCGGCCTAGCGCCTTCGCCAGACAGGGTGTGTGTGAGGTGCAGGTGCGAGCGCCAAAGGGCGCGGGTTTAGGGCTAGTGCGGGTGCGGGTAAGGGTGTGAGCTCTCCAATGAGAGTGTGGGTGAGGCGCAGGTGTAGGTTCAAGCGCGGGTGTGGGCGGCAAAGGGCACGGGTGTGGGCACCAAAGGGCATGGGTTCGAGCGTGGGTGCAGGTGGAGGCGCGGGGGAGGGCACGAGCGAGGCTGCGAGCGCCAGAGGACGATGGTTCGGGCGCAGGTGCGGGCTTGCCAATGAGGGTGTGGGTGAGGCGCTAGTGCGAGTGCGAGTGCGGGTGCAGGAGCTCGAAGGTGCAGGAGCAGGTGCAGGCGCAGGCTCACCGGCGCGAGCGCAGACGCACGCTCGTATTTGCACCCGTGCCTCACCCCCACCCTTGCTCGTGAGCCTGCACCCGCACCCACACCCGAACCCGCGCCCTCTGGCACCCACACCTGCGCCCTGTCCGGCATCACGTCCGCGCCCAAGCCCTGCCTGTCCTCGAGCCCGCGCTCGAGCCCTCGTGCTGATCTACGGCGTTCGCACCCGCGCGCTTGCCAGCCTGGCGCCCACGCTCGTGCCCTCATGCCAAACTGATGGCCGTGCCTGCGCCTCACACCTCACACCCGCATCCCCGCCCCCACCCCCACCCCCGCACTCTTGCCTGAGCCCTAGCCCCAGCCTCGCGACCACACCCGTGCCCTCGTCGGCTATGCGCATGCGCCTACGCCCTCGCCGAGGCCACGCCTCACCGGCCGTGTGCCTGCGCTCGCGCCCTCACCAGGGTCGCACCTCACAAGCTATGCGCCAGCGCCTGCACCCTGATCGGTCTCTGGAACTAGTATCCAAATGAATAGTAAAATCCACAATACTATTTACGTGCATACATTTTCACCTTTTTTATACACATATATGGCCGATCCACCGAAAGTAAAAGTAAAAAAAAAATCATAACAGTCAGTGTCCCACTCCCATGTTGTCACACAATTAATAAGTAAAAAAATTTTCAACTGAAACCGTGCATGGTTGTTTCAAAATTTTTTTAAAATATTATAATATTTTTAATTTGAAGTTAAAAAATAATTAAAATAAAGTTAGATTTTGTTCAAAATATAATTAATTAATAAATAATTATTTTGGACAAAACCAAAAATAGAAATGATTTTTTTGACCAAAATACGTCAATTTCTCTAAGTGTCAAAACCGTTTTTGAAATCAAAATTCAAAATAGAATCACGTAAGAGTTTATAGGCAAAAAAAGTTAATTAAATGTAATTATTATATTTAAATTTAAAGGTTGGCCTACCCATTAAGTGATTAACTATAAAAATTAATTAAAATTAATTAAACTTATATTTACTATTATGCTAAAATTTTTAATAATTTTTTATAAATTTTTGAAAATTTTTAAAAAATTTTATCATCTTTTTAATTTGAAGTCAAAATATAGTCAAACTCTGGTCAACACGCAATCAATAATTAAAAAAAATTTATCGAAACCAAAATAACCAAAATTGAAACTAAAATGATCGAAATGTATCAGTTTCGCTGGGTGTCGAAACTGAAACTTAAAACCTTGGAAATAACATATGGGCATGATTTTTAATGCGTTATGAAAATATCGTAACTTTGAGGGGGTTACATCGAAATTTGTCTTTTTAGTAGTTACATGGGCCGCACTTGATGGTCCGTGAATTCTGCCCCATCATACCAACGCACTTGGGACTATGGCGCTGATTCGAATCTTTATCTTCTCCACAAAACTAAAAGCTAGCGAGAAGAAGATTTCCGGGAAGCAGCGGAGCCGGCGAGCAATGCCGATGACGGTGCTACCTCCGACGCCTCACCCTCGCCTTCATTCCAAGCTCGGTGAGAAATATCCTCGAGTCATCATCGATTCCGTCTTGGAATTTTCTAGATTTTTACTATCAATTCATCTGATTCATGCTCGGAAAACAGGAATATGGAAGTGGAATTTTGCGAGAAAGAACAGCCGAAATGATTTGTATGTGCAACGTGTAAGATTCAAGAAACTTTATCTTACGATAGATTGTGGAACTTCTGGCGCTCGATATGCTCTTGTAGACAAAGAAGGGATCATTCATTCTGAAGGAAAACAAACTTATCGGGAAATATACGTGAGGATTTGTCTACAAACTTATGAGAAATGCATCAAAAATCCTGTTTTGCTGAACTTTATCACTATCGTTATGCTTTGTTTCATTGTTTTCCCATAATCTATTCCGTTTTAATATGTTCTGCCTGACTTCCTGTGCAAACCAATATTTGAGCAAATTTCTTGTTGTTTGTTGCATCAACTTTTCTCAGTTGCATAAGCATATGTGCACAGGCAAAGGCAAAAAGCTAGAGATGCCTCCATTAAGTGTTATGCATTTGCTTTTCCCTTTTTATCGTTTCTGTGTTGCTATGTGAAAGATAATATCAGTAAAACTAGTTTTGTGCTTCTGACATCTATTAGTCTCCAAACTACACATTTCTTTAGATGGAATCCTTTTGTTTTTTAATGCTCATCTTTTCTATCTTAATAGATAATCTACTAACTGAGAATGTGGACTTGAGTGTTCTGTGCATAGCTTTTCCCAAATTCTTTCATTTCAAGATAACCTTAGAAAGTAGCATTCAATTGCTAGGCTGGTTGATGATCAATGAATTGGGCTAGCTCTTGGAGAGAAGCACTTCTATCTGTGCTTGCAGGTGTTCCTGCCACTCTTCGTCCATGTATTATTCAATATCCATTGCTGGGACTTCTGTAACAACACTGATCATTGACAGGACTTGAGTTTCTTCCAAAAGGGTCTCTTGTTAATTTATTCAGCCAGCTGTGTCAAATGCTTCTGTTTGTGTACTTGTAAGTGGTGTCTTTCTAACATCAATAAGTTTTTTTACTACAGCAACACTGGAGAGTTGAGGACCGTTTGATTTGGGACTAAAATGCAAAATGATCTCATTTTGGAATGTATCTCTAGTTCAATTCTAGTTCAAATTGAGACTAGCTAGTCCAACTAAAAATTGAGATGATCTCAAACCAAATGCTCCCTTAGACCCTATTTGGTTTGAGACTTAAAAAAATGAGATGATCTGATTTCTTTAGTTCAATTTTAGTTCAAATCGAGGCTAGCTAGTTCAACTAGAAAAATGAGACCATCCCAAACTAAACACTCCCTTACTCTGCAAACCGTTGCTTTATAATCAAAGCTGCCTTAATGCCCAACCAGTTGTCAAATCCATTGCACCTGAAAATCATACGTTGTGCTCTGGGTTGTCAACATTCTGTAAGCTTGTCTCATGGTGGAATTTATATAATATGAACAAAGAAACAGCTATGCTGATGCATCAACCGCATTGGTTATCATGGCTTCCGCATGGAAAACTTAGGGTGTCTGACTATAACAATGGTTTGAAGGTAGCATTTTTACACCAGATCATCCGTTTAGTCATCTAACTGAAGCATAAAATTGAATGACAGCCTAAATGTGAAAATTATCCATCTTTTTGCTAAATGGAGCGCTACATCAATGTAATCCTATATATCCATGCATATAACATTAAGAGTTTTTGAGTAGTTTTCACAATCTATGCCAGCCTGAAGAACTTCTGTTTATATATCAGGTTGGATATGATCCAGAGACAGAAACCTATCCAAATTTGTTGCTTTCTCAGTCATTCTCTCATTTATTACCTTGTGTGAAACTGCCAGGAACCCCAATTGTATGTGTAAAAGAAGATATTAGAGTACAAATTGACATGTTCATCTTCCATTCAAAGATTTTGATTTGGTTTTGAGAGGGATATAACTCCACAAGACTACTGTGGAAGAATTATGTTGCTTCAGTGGGATTGCCACTGTATTTAGTTAGTCTTATGTCTTTATTCAGCTTGATGCCTGAAATACCTATGTATGTTCATTGGGCACATGCATTTTGCTCATGAATGGCATGGTCTATTCTTCCACTTAGTAACCATTTGGTTCGATTTCGATTTTAGAAATCTTGAAATCAAGAGAATTAAATGATTCCAGAAAATTAAAGGAATTAAAAGAATTAAATAATTTTATTATTTGGATGAGTATTTACTATAGGGAATTAGAAATTAGGAATTGGCCAATTCATAAATTTTAAAATTCCGTTGTTTGGTTGAAAAATGAAATTGATCAATTTTATTAATTTATTAAATTCTTGTGTTTGGTTGACTTATTTATTGGCTCAGATATATTGTTGGATTTACTACGTTGCTCCAATGGCGTAAACCGACGTAGACGAAACAATACTTACTTTACTAATCAAGTAAATTTTTCTCAAAAATAACGAAAAAATCTATGAAAGAATGAATGAAATAATTCAATTAACTATAAAATAAATAAACAATTCACGACTACTCCTTATACACCACAACAAAAAATCCAAATCTAACAATTAAAACTCCAAACAAAAAAATTAAGAATTAATTCAGAATCCACTAATTCATTACCCGGCACCGCCGCTAATCCACTTGTCCCTATCGGAATAATTTCCGGGGGTTTATTTGCAAAAATTGGAATTTGGATGGTGTTTTTGTAAATCTGAGTTCTTTCGGGGTGTTATTTGTAAAATTCCGAAATCCGGGGGTTAACTATAAAAAAATAAGTTTTTAGGGGTGTATGTGTAAAAATAACGGGGGTAAAATCGAAATTTTTTGACAAAATTTTGATTAAATAACAATCAGGGGCTATGGATAAATATGGGCGAATTTGAGGGTGGAGATAATTACGGAAATTACGGGGATTAACCATAATTAAGACTAATTGCGGAGGTCACCCGTAATTATCCCATAATTTTATCTGCCATTTGATGGTATGCTATCGTTTCTTGCTGATGTCATTCCATGGGATGCATGTGACTAAGAAACGATATAACAGAGGACATGGGACTGTAAAATAATTCTATTTTTTCTTTACTTCGTGCGCATTGTGAATCTCTTCCTCAGCAGCTAGAGGCTGCTGATCTAATCCCTTTATGCTCTCTTCCAGTTCTTCCATAGAGCTGTGCTGTATGCACAGTCACAACAGATAGTATTTCTGTTTTTCTGGCAACATGTGCTACTCTGCCAGGAAAAGCCATAAGTTTCAAAAAGTCAACTCCCATAACTAAGTTGTAAGTTGTAACATTATATGCCTTCTTCAATTTTGTTGCTATTGATTCTTAAAACTGATCAGGTTACATCCTTGGGTTTAACACTTGCCATTAAACTCCTTAGCACCCGCAGTGTTGGAGATTCCAGATTCAGCGTACATAGCCATCGCCTTGATGATAAATGACCTGTCGGTGGTGCCTCAATTACTAGAGGAGCTGTTCTGTAGCAGATCTTTACTGACCACCAGTTGGCGTCTTGAGTAGTCAAATTAAAACCTCGATAGCTTCTGCTCTGGATTACTATCCTTTTCCAGCAAATGGTGTTTTCCAATTTCTGACCCAGATATGAAGCCCAAGTAAGTTAACGTTGTTTAGCAAATGACTTCAGAAAATCAAAACTAACTGGCAGCTTTATGCGAATCTGACTTGATTCCTAACGGTCCTGTTCCTCAGAGACATTATCATTTCTTGCTATAGTCCATGCTGATGTCATTATACTCGACAAAAATCATTTTCAATCATTTTGGCTGTTGTGCAGGTTGCATCTACATCGAGAAGATGATGCCCAGTATTTAGGTGGAATTCTTGAATCCATTGCCTGCATTGAGGTGTGGAAGCTTTGTTTACCATCTTTCAACAATACCACTACTTGCACATGAAACAATGACGTTTCGTAATAATCACATGCTTATGAGAAGGACATAAGCCAAGGGTTATGCACTGCTTAAAGGAGCTTGGTACCGCTGAGGCAGAGGATGTGTTTACTGCCGGTGCCGGTGGAGGTGCAAAGAATGAGAAGTGGATAAGATACTGGAGAGAGTGCTAGAATTGATTAAGTTGTTCAAACGACGGTTTTAAGTTTTGGTTTTGCAATCGGTTTGATACCTATCAAAATATTGACTAAGTTGTTTCAATCGTTTTAGTTGAAATTAATTTATTTTAATTTCGATTAAATTATTTTTTAAAATTTTTAACTAAAGTTTGGCTTTAAAATTAAAAATATTTTAAAAACTTTGAAAATTTGTGAAAAAGTATACTTATATATTTTTTTAAAATTATTTTAAAAAAAATTTGGTAAAAAAGTACTTAAATTTTGAAATAAAAAAATTTCAGCGCCGGCTCAACCCCGGGTCAAAGCAATCTAAGATTAAATTTTAACCAACTAGATTAATTAACTTTATAATATAAGAATAATATACAAAATTCAATAATATATTTTTTAAAAAATGAAATCAAAATTTAAACTAAAACAGCCAAAATTGAAATTTTTGATCTGAATTCTAATGGGTGTAGTCTGAACGCCTGTGGCTGTATTGAGACCCAAGCCTGGCGTTCGAAGGGCAAAGCACCTGGGGAAGGCAAGAGACGGCACGACTGCCCTTCAGTCTCCAGCGCTCACTTGCTCTACACTCAAACCTAGAAAATTGAGACACCTATCATAGCTGCAGATTTTGTTGCAGGAAGGCATGGATTGGTGGTCGCCAAAGTCACTTCGTTCTATCGAATGTCCCCAGTAATCTAAAACCTAGTGGTTTTTCCCCCATAGAAGTGTTAATCACATATATTTATCCAATACAAACCCTAATAAGCTTGAGAAAAACAATAGCTTGGCAGCACACTGTAGAAGAAAAAGAAAATGAAGAGAAGCAAGAGTTTCTTAGTCATAAAATCCGGAACCCTGCAAGTCGCCTCATACTGCATGCCTACCCCACCGCATTGAATGGAATCCTAATGATGAGATTTGCTCCCTCACTCTCTGTTCCCATCAACTGCTACTCTCGGCGCTATCTCGGTGTATATCATTAAATGTTTGCTTCTTGTATTTTGGTGCTTCTGCTGCTGAGACCTCGTGCTCCTGGAGACATTCTACTGCTGCTTTGGCCTTCATCTGCGCGCGGTTTTAGTTCTTCGCCTTCGGCCTGCCGTCGTCTCTCCGTGTTTTTCCTTCACAGTTATTTCACTTGGATAAAACCTCGCAGGTCTCATTCTGCACTTTAATGATTCCAATAAATCAGACTATGGCGCAAGAAGCAGGATTTGCTCGCCACGGTAACCATCGGGGGCTGGCTCCCGGCAATCCATGGGTGGTTGGATTGCTGCATCTCTACATGTTTTCACCTGTTGATGGCGTGATCGATCCTGATTTTTCTGGTGCACTTCATTTTTGCCTCAACAGAATGCAAATCAAAAGGTCAAATTTTGTGTTAGCGCCATGTTTGGAGTGAGGTCCTCGAGAGTTTGTCAGGGTTAACATAAAAACTTGCTAATTGGTGCAATTGCGACTATCAATTTTTCTATTTATTTTACAAACAGGCTAAGTGACTAAAATAGATAAATTAGTTCTCCAATTTTTTTATGTATAGTTCCTAAAAAATAGTGAAATTATGTATAATATTTTAAATTTTTTCATAATTATATATAATTTTTTTAAAATTTAGATCCCTAGATTAATACTGTCATTTTTTCTTGAAGAATATTTCGTATATATTTTCTCCGATTATAGCCAAAAAATGGAAATACTTCTGTTATAGTTATTAGGCTATAGAGCTATATATATACATCAAAATTACTGGAAAAAAAGCAGAAAATTGGGAAAAAAATTCAGCAATAGTATCATCTCATGAGAAACTTAAAATTTGCTTAGTTAATTCAAAAACAAATAACACTAATCAACAAAAATATATATCTATGATAAGATTATTCACAATTCAAATCAGCAAAAATATGCAATAGATAGTTAGGGAAATGAATTAAATAAGTTAAAATTATATTATAATACAGTAATAAATAATTCTAAGAGTTAAGCAAACAAAATTTGATATTGAGACATTTCATCAAACATTTGAAATACAACTAACTAAATTCAAAAATCAAATGAAACAATCCAAGTCTTATAAATCCAAAACTGACAACTAATCATCAAAACCAAATGGAAAACCTAAAATTCAACAGCCAATTCAAACTTGTCCCAAGATAAGACTCATTTATTTTCCATCAAATATAATATTACACATGAGAAATGAATGAAAAAATAGAGCAAAAATTACCTTGTTGGGTCTGAAGTTTCAAGTGTAAATTCCTGAAGAAATTTGAAAAAAAAAAAATGCATAGTGAACAAATCCTATTATCTACTTCTCTCGCATGAAAAACCGAATCTGACATGTTAAGATCAATTTAGGTATGATGTTGTGATAAATTAAATTAAGGGATAAAATAAATATTTGTATCTTTAGTTATAGTTGACATCATTTCAAGTCAGTGAGATCCAATGAACCTGAAATAAATTTTAAAATTAGAATAAAATATTATATATAATTATAAAAGACTCAAGAAGTTACATATAATATAACTATCTTTTACGTGAAAAACTCTTTAGTTCCAAGTTACGCTTACCAATCCGATTATTATATAGGTTGCTTTCAGTCCGAACTCTCTTGCGAGCATGCGGATGAACAGTATGGCGGCTGCTTGCCTAATGGATGGATTGTCTTGTTTTCACACGACATTTTATTATTTAAACTCGAAAGCTAAATCGAGTTGGCTGGGCGGTGGCGGTGGCGGTGGCGGTGGCGGTGGCGGTGGCGGTGGCTGAGGCCGACCGTGTTTGTCTTCTTCTTCAGTGGGTTTGTATGCAATGCAAAGTATTTGCAGAATTGGATGAAATGTCCAGGGGAACGATGGCGGTTCCCATTGGGAAAGGGGGAAATGCCCTTTCGGCTGTACACATCGAAACTTGTTGGCAATTAATTGCCAAGTGATTACACAAGAGTTTATGTTCTCGACAAACCATCTTTGCGAATACGCGAGGTGTTTCATTGTTTACCGGGCTTACCATAAAATGCCATCCTTTTCTGGTTAAACATCCAAAATTCCAAATTTTAAGTAACTTTCAGTATTCCGATGGAATACTTTAGTATCTATATGCAGGAAAAAGCCTTTTCATTAAAAAACTGAAGGCAGAACCGAGAAAGCTAAAGCAACCTGCGGTGCGTTCATCCTCATTTTTTATTTCGCAGATACGCGAAATACGTATCATATGCTTGTAAATTTTCAGAAATCTTTCGGTTTATCTCCTGCCTAACTTGCACATGTTGCCTCTTCCGATTATACATTTCCCCCATCAGCAAATAGTAAAATTTTTCCCACAACCACCTACCAACACCATGATTAGTTGCTAGTTCTGCACTCATATACTGATGATTGCAATAATAAGCTCAAATACAACTCATGACCACGGCCCTTCACCGTGAACGTAAGAAAAATCTCCAAAACCCCCAACACTATAGTACTAGAGATCAATAAATTAGTTTACTCCTTTGTTGCCACGGCCTGGAACTCCAACTAGCAATAAACTCATGACACGCTCCATTTATAAGCACAAAACATCTGATATCAGCTTCTGGAGCGTCAGCAACACTACGCGATGAAGGAAAAACGCATTTGTACCTACATTTTGAAATGTCATCAAACTACGTAGTCACATGCATGATATGCCAAGGCAGGCTTTTGCTTTTATCCCCAGGCTTTTCAAGTGGTTCACACGGACACTGAAGCAAATCGTTTCTTGGAACGATAAAGAAACGATATTACACCAATTAGGCATCTTCAAATAATAAAACCATTCCCTCAGAAAAATAGGCATACGAAACTAGACAATTCCATCTCAATAAATGAAAACAAACCACAGCAACAGATAAAACAACACTCCATTTAAAGCCTTAACAAATTATCTGCATGGTAACCCTACAGCTTCTGGTGAAAGGTCTGTTTCCCACGGGAAACCAGAACGACTTGCAAACCAAATCAATGCTTCCCATTCTAAACAAAAAATACTGTAGCAAAAAAACAGCCAATAAAGTGGAAGTCCAAGGGTCAAATACCAACAGAAGAAAGAGACAAACCACCTCCTCTAATGAACGCTACAGTGACATCTAATCACGTCACTGGATTCAAAAATCCGCACAACAGAAGTCACTGTAAATAGCAATCTCCCACCATCTCTTGGAACATCTCTTGGAACCTATTCAATGGTCAGATTCAGTAGCAGTAGAAGCTGGAGCAGGAAGCCGAGAGTCAAGCGAGAGGGACCAACAAGTTTATGATACAACAAGCTCTTAAACAACAAACTACAGATCAAGAGCCACAACAAGGACTGAACTAGAATATACACACGCATGATCGTGATACTAAATCCAACTATCTCTCATTCTATCCACCCGTGCATGAATGAAACTACAGGCAGATAGAAAAAGAGAGCGAAGGGTTTAAGTTTCTTCTCACGTTTTTTTTAATGGAAGCTTTGCTATTCGTTTCCCGACGAAGTGTTGCTCGGTCTCGCGCTCTCCATTACGACACGGAGTAAAATATACCGGAAGGAATTCGTCACTGTCACAGATGAACACTGAGTTCTTGAATTGTTTCTGCAATGCTGAGTGTCCCTGGTGAATCAAGCACGTAAGCTCACAAACAGCAACACTGAGATCCGACATAAATATAACAAGAAAAACAAATGAGGACCTGGATACGAGCGTAGGTGACTTGGCGGATCTTGCGGGAGCCCAGCAATTGGCCCCAGCTCAAGTTGTGGTACGCCCGGTGCAGCCTGCGCGCAGCGACGGGGCTGGTGAAATTGACGAAGGCGTAGCCCAAGTTGTTCCCACTACTGCACAGCCAATCAAAAAAGTCATGGAATAATATTACACTAATACAACTCCAGCATTCAATATAATGTGTATTAATTTCTCGGGAGTTGAGGGTGCTTACTGAAAGTCCATGGGGAGATAAAGGAAATCGAACTCCGAGAGAATGGTGTTTTCCTGTCTAGCCTTCGTGTTCTCATCGGAACAATGCTTGTCCAGCATCTCCAACAGCTTATCCTTCCTGCACCAAATAAATATCTCTAAACTGCTTGGAAGAAACTATAGAAGACAGAGCAGAAGAACAGTCTATGGAAAAAAGAGAGACATAAGATTGTTGGGGAGATTCTTAATCATCACAGTGGTTCTCTCCTCGCCATCTTGCTCTTCCTTGAAGTGGAAGCCATCACCTTCCAGAGAAGGAAGCAACTTCCTCTGACTCCTGAACTTGGGAATCCAAGACCTTCTTTGGTTCTCAACCAGGTCATCTTTTCTCTCTATCAAGCCTTTCGGCCTCCAGTAGCCACGAACAACACTCTTCCCAGTCCAGCCAGAACGAGAACGCCAGGACTTCAGCCCCTCCTTTCTCTTCTCCACCAACACGTCCTCCACCGGAACGACCTCAGAGCTCAGCTTGTCTTCCATGGCCGCGAGAGGTGCCGCTGAGAAAGATGGCATCATCCATGGCTGGGAAAACTCCTTGGTTCTGCAAGAAGTCTGGAGCATATAAGGCGTAATACAAGTATAATACCATGGGTAAGTAGTATTCGTCGAAGGAGAGGTTAGGGGATAGAACATAGTGGTTTCATATGGGGAACGAACAAAGCAAAACTCAAAAGGAGGTGGAGGAAGAGCTGGCGGAGGGGGATCGTACTGGAGAAGAGAGGGAGGGTAATAAAAGGGGGCGTTAGGGTTCAGGCAAGTAGCCATGGAAGGGGAAGAAGAAAAATGTGGTTTGGAAGAGAAATTTTGGAGCAAGGGTTATACTTATAGGAGCATTAAATGTCGGGAGAGGCGAGAGGAGAGATGGGACAAAGGGGAGGGAAGGGGAATGGAGGAAGGCGGCAGATCTCATGATTAGGATCTTCCACCTGGCCTTTCCATTTAATGCACAGATTGATCTTTTGCAGTGCAGTCTGGCCCTTAGGGTTCTTCTCTCTCCTTCCTTCCTCTGACGTGCAGCGCTTTTTCACTGGATCGGATTGCGCGCGAAGTGTACGCGCTGCCCGGAGCCACTATTATGTTCTTTCGTAGCAACATATTGAAATTTTCCTTTTTTTTTTATAAACATATTGAAATTTCTTGTAGAAAAGGTAAGGTTTAAAATTTAAATTTGGGGAACAGTTCTTATAAAAATTTTAAGTGTCGGTTTCTGTTTAATATGCAATTTTTCAGTTCAAAAATTTATTTTGAATTTACCCATTTATTTTATTTATTATTTTAATATTACTTTAATTTTCTAAAATTATTTTACATGGTTAAATTTTTTATTTTAATTGAATTTTTTTGAATCCTAGGACTTGTAATTTATTTTTTAGATAAATTTTAGGTTTTTTTAATTTTTGCTCAAAAATTACGTATTTAGTAATTCACAAAATTATGTATATCAATATACCAAGATTTTTTAATTTATTAATGTGATATTAAAAATTAATTATCAATAATTTAAATTAAATTAGTGTCATCTATTCATTTTTCAATATATTACAATATTATCTTACTAATGCTTAATTATTATTTCGTAAAAATTATATTATTTACACAGTCAAATAAGTTCTGTGTTTAAAATTAAATTTTTTTTATATAATAGTATCAAACTTAATTATAATTAGTTAAAACATAGACATTTTTCACAAACAAAATCATTATTAGTACAAAATCACTTGTCTTATATTATAATTTTAAAAAATATTTTAATTAAGATATTTAAAAATATTCTATATTAATTTAATTTTTTCAATTAAAATTAATATTAAAAATAATTTGTGCTTGTTTAGTTTTATTTTAAATAATTATTAAATTAATATAAAAATGATGTATTTTATTTTAATTTTTATGAAAAATTGATTGTCTAGTATTATGAAATTGAGAATTTAAAATCTAATTTTATTAAATCAACTATTGGGGATTGAGAACTGGCGATCCGAAACAAAATCAAATGATCGTAATTTGATCTTTTCTATTATTTTAATTGGTAAAATCAACTTAAAATAAAATATTTTTGAAATATTTTAATTGATAGTTTTTTGTAAATCTATAGTATCAGACAAGTATTTTTTAAATAATAATAACTTAGGTAGTTTTCGGTAAATTTATAATAATGTAGGTAATTGTTTACTAAAAATTTTAAAATATAATATAATATTATGGTAAAAGTTGTATGTCATCAATTTCTTTAGGTTTTCAATTTTTGTATTTTTAAACTTAAAGTCAAAGTTATAATCAATTAAATTGTAGTCAGAAAAGTTAAAAAATGATTTTGTCAGAAATGGGTTTAATCAAAACAATCAAAGTATATTAGTAATTGCAAAAATAGATCCCTAAAACAAAACTTAAAATATTAGATTTTACATTATTTTGATTGCTTTGGTCTTAAAATTTTTAAATTTTTAAAATTATTTTTTAGACTATTTCACTACAATCTTGACCAAAACTGACATATTTCAGCCAAAACTCAAAACCTTAATGAAAGGTATGATATCTTTTATTTGTATTGCTAACATAATAAAAAAAATGTAACATAATACTTAATTATTAGGGCATTGCTTCAATCCAATCCATATTTTTCTATCTGATTTAGTATATACTTTCTCAAAATTTATCTGTTTAAGCCCTTTAGTGCTACATGGTATTGACTAGACTTGATTTTGCCCAATAATATTCATGTGATCCAACCATAGTTATGCCCTCACCTTGTTTGAATTAGGGCTTATTTTTCACGCTTTTGCCCTCAACAACTTTTAATCAGACATTTCTTTCACTTGCATGACTTTTTTCAGCTTTTTTTTTATTGTGTGACCTTCTTTGGTCTTCTCTTCACATGCATGCTCTTATTGGACATTCACTCCGCCGCGGTACACTTTCCTGATCTTCACTCTACCACGATGACCTTTTGTGACCTTCACTATGCGTAGGTGACCTTCTCCAATCTTCCTCTACCTACATGACCTTCTTTGACCTTTCCTTTGCTGCAATTATCCCCAACTCCCCCTCCTCCCCTTATTCCACCATTAGAGTTTTTTGATGCATTTTTTCTGAATCTCCTCTTGTTTGATCTTTCTCATGTTGGTATTTTCCCATTGAGCCATGATTTCAAGGATAATTGAGCATTTAGTTATGAATAATGAAAATGATATTTGGATAATATGAGACAGGTGGTATTTTGATGTAATTTGATAGGCAATTGAAGCATGTTATTTGTTTGTCCATGTAATTCATTTTTCTCTATAACATGTTTAACTTATAATCAAGATGTATTTCACGAATTAATGTGTATTCACTTTCTAGTTCATATGTTCTTGTATATACTTCTATCTATTTTTGTTTCATATTATATCCATTTGTCTAATATATATTATACACTTTTATTTATTCTTTATTATTATGTATTCATTAATTTTTTGTTTATATGTAAATCAATTTTAGTTATTTATCCATCTAATTCATTATTCATCTTGCTTATTTTTTATTTATCTCAGAACTTGCCCTTCTCATATATATGGATTATGTTACCTAGCATATTTGTTGATGATTTGACATTCAATTCTATTTTATTGTGTTGATTTTTTTATATTGAGATTAAAGTACATGGCTAATTTGGTGATTGACGAACTGGATATTGTCAATAGAGATATTTTTGATGTAAAGTTTTCTCTATTGCAAGAGAACGATGGACTTATATAAATTATTAAATGTATTTCTATTTGTGGGTTAAACAATATTTTTCTATGAAAAAGTGTTAGATTGAAAGGCTAGGCAAATTTTTTGTTAAAATATATTGTATTATTTATTGCACTTATATTTGTATTTTTACTTATACTCATGTAATATTATCGTCCAATTTTATTATTATACATTGAATACTCCATATTCGTGAGAGTATTGGATGTATTTACATTTATACTCATTTATATATTACTATCAATAAACTCATTCCAAAAATGAATACTTTGTACAAAAAATAAATACATAACATTAAAAAAAATAATTTTCAAATATAATGGATACATAATAACAAAAAATATATATTTTTAGTTAAAATAAATATTAATAATAATAAAATAAATATCTTTTTGATAAAATGAATACTTTGATATTATTAAATGAATATTTTGTGTTCAAGATATGGATAAATTTAGGACTGTGCGGACTTTCGTTCGCATTTGTTGTCATTTAACTCATTTAAGGAGTGAATACTTTGTATAATATATATATATATAATAAATAAAAATAAATATTTTTCATACATAATAAATAGATAATAATTAAAATTAAATATTATTAATTGAAATGAATACATTTAAGAATAAACTAATTATAAGTGATATTCTGCGTTCAAGAGATAAATGAACTTACGATTGTTTGGACTTTCACTTTACATTTATTGTCATCCAACTCAATTTAGAGGTTAACACTTTGTACATAAAAAATAAATACATAATCACTAAAAAACAAACACTTTTCAAATATAATAAATATATGATAACTAGAAATATAATGAATACTTTGCTACTGTAGACTGAATATTTATTACTATAGCATGACCAATACAAATATAAGT
The DNA here is from genome assembly GCA_005019695.1 of Trichopus zeylanicus subsp. travancoricus. Taxonomy (NCBI): domain Eukaryota; kingdom Viridiplantae; phylum Streptophyta; class Magnoliopsida; order Dioscoreales; family Dioscoreaceae; genus Trichopus; species Trichopus zeylanicus. Next base: position 129,010 of record RXID01014968.1, read on the forward strand.
ACATATTATCTTATAAAATCTCAAGTAATATATAGCTCACGAACATAACAAAGTGATAACTTATTCTTTATAATAAAGAATGTCTACAACACATAACATATAATAAAAAACCATAGAATTGAATAATGTATAATGCATGAAAAAAGAGATTTTTATGAAGATCATCAATCACTTCAAAGATACATGCTGTGATATGCTTTTCATTCAGTTGTTGTCCATATCAATAACGATCTCACAACCACTTCTAAACCACACAATAGATGCTCGTGTTAGAATTACAACATGGAAAATACACTAGAATATGAATTTTAAATTTTTCTACGACCATTCCATAAATCAAGATCAATAGACATTATGTATTTTAAAAATAATATGCATCATATGCTTAAAACAATTTGTATCACATAAAAAATAAAATATATGCATACCTTAAATTTGATGAAGACAAAATGTCACGTAAAATGTGAAGTTGTTCATGATTGACAAAACACTTCCATTGTCCCTTTCTCTTCCCAAGCCTTGGCTTGGGTATGCTTTTCTTTCTTATTGCTCTTTTGAATTTCAATTTTTTATTTGCTATTCAAAATAGTCATGACAAAACTAGGAGACTTCGACCTTTCTTGTAGGTATAACCTTAAATTAGAGGATTGGTTACCCCTAAACTCGATCTCCTACGAGATTTTGAGCTACCACAGTTTAATGGTTACACCATGACCAGTGCTTAGGTATACCTTCAGGTTTAGCGAACTATTGAACCTTTCTTTTCCTCCCAGCCTTAACCTGATCACATAGTAATTTGATTCTCTTAATTCTAATAAGTAATATGGGACCCTCATTATGTTCAAGTTTGGTTATCTGATCAAACCTTTTGGGAGAAGAAAATAAAACACTTAGTCTAAATCTTTGGTTTCCTAAACAGTGTTGAGGTTGACATATAGGGTTCAAAAGACAATAGCTCGAATCTCAAGGATTAGTTCGTACATATCTTCACCACATTTTGGGAGATGTTTGAGGGGGGTCTTAGATACCATATAGAAGACTTTATTTTGGGGGTGTTAGCCAACCTCAATCTTGCACTATACCAACTTGTTCCCAATGCGATGCAGTTTATCATCACATTCTAGGCTTTAGCCACTACAAAAAGGTTCTACTTGACTATTAAAATGTTCCATGATGCCTTCTGAGGTGATTGCAACTCGAGATTAGATGAGAGATGGTACACACTGAGGAAAAGATGGTGATTATTTGGAGCAAATTCTTCCTTAATCCATTTATGGAAGGATCACTATATGAGGGTCTTCTTCCGAGTGGATTCTAGCATCCAAAGTGACTAAGAGCAACTTCCAAGCATCGAAAGCCTCCCGATGTGTCATTGATGATACATAAACTCATGGTCACCAAGTGACACATCGGCTCCTAGCAAGAAGAGACTCAATGCCTTAGTCCTCTCGGTAGTTAGGGATTTGGGCAAGCTTAAAATCATGATCTTCTAAAAGTTTTTGGACAAATTTCTTTTGACTATTACCTCGATGTCATGTACAAGTCTTAGTAGGATCGTCTTTATGAACAAGGCTCTTCTCCAACAAGAGTTGTGCTGCCTGAGCTGCAACTCCCTAGCTCAGATAAAAGCCAAAAAGGAGGGATGAAGGTGTCACCAAACCATCTAAACCAGTAGTCCTAATGAGGAAAGAGAAGAAGAGAAAGTCTAAGACCTTTGGTGGTGAAAGTAGCAATTCAGCCACTCCTCGGGGAAAGAGGGAGAAGAAGAAGATGAAGAAGAAACTAGCTTCTCCCATCTCCACTCCCCAAGTCTCGAATATTCTTGAAACTTGGGGCAAAACTACAGAGCTAGACATTGGGGTGTTTAAGCACAAGGTTATAGGTATCTCTACCTCACCGTCTACCCGCCCAAGGCTTGTTTAAGCAACTTCAAGTCCTAGCAAGCTTAGGCAAACTAGAAAGGATTCTATAGATGCTAAGGAGAATTCAAGTAGTGGGTTTGATCTGAACTCTAGGATAGCAAAGCTATCTGATGAAGATCTTTTCCTCAATGCCATTAGCATTTATTGTGATGTAAGTTGCCCCCACTCTTCCTTTTTCTTTTTGATAACCTCTTTCCTCGATGTGTAGATGGTAGTACTTCCACCAAGCTAAAAAATGCTTTCTAGAAACCAAGCAAATGGCCCTTGGTAGTAAGTCAAAGCTTACCATTGCTGAGGCCAACACTAGGGCTCTGTAGTCTCAACTGGAAGCTCTTCAATTGGACTTGGCTATGGTTCACTATTCACACCAAGCCCAGCTAGATGCAAAGAAGAAAGTAGTGGAGGATAAGAAGGCCATTGAAGAGAAGCAAAAAAAGAAACATAGGAGGAGCAAGACTCAACTCGTCACGAGAATGAGTAGCTCCAGAAGCTTTGTGCTGTCGAGTTTCTCAAAGATTAGGAAGATGCTATCACCGCCTTTTGCTAAGGTGAGGAATTTCAATTGATCCTCAAGGACACCAAGGAGCTCACTATCCCTGACTACAAGGAGAGCGAGACCTACCTGATGAAGGTAGGGAGGCTCAATGTTGAGTCTTTTGAGGATGAGTATCTGACTTATCGAGATCTAGTAGTTTGTAACTTAGTGAAGCCAGATTTCAATCCTCATGGTCTTTGCATTGAGTTGTATGATGAGATTTTAGTGGAGCACTTGCACATGGAGTATGGGGAGATCATCAACTCCAATACACTCCCACTGACTTTAGCTCCAATTTCTCTCTCAATTCATTCGAGAATGAGGAGGGATCAACAAAGGAGACTAGTCCACAAAAGGATAATTAGCTTTATTCTAAGTTTTATTTGTTGTAATCCGAACTTTTGGAGTTTAATATGTTGGCCTTTTGGTTCAAAGTTTTGTAATGAATGCTTCTCTATTTTCAATATTAACGAAAACTTTGTCTTCATTCCTGAAACAAGTATTAACTTTATGGTTTATTTTGTAAAGTTCATCAAGCTAAATCCTAGCTAGTTGAGGTAGATATTCAACTCAAAATAGCTCAAATATGTTTTTATTCAGTTTTTGACTTGTTTGAGTATTTTTCTCAAAATCAGATTTGAAGAGAATTTGATCAGAATAAGAAATTAGATGCCACTGGATTATAGCCTGAATGTGAATCTCAGTTGACTGAATCACAGTCAAATTTGACCAAAAGTTGAGCTCGATTTGAACTTGCATTCTTATAAAATTTAGGTTTAAATTAAATTTAACCCAAATAGGTTGGATGAGCCCCAAGTATTTGGGCCAAAATTGGGTCTAAAATTGATCAAAAATTTGTGCCAAAATGAAAATTAATAAAATTTTTATAAATAAGTCTTAGAAGGTCTATAAAAGTTTTAAAATTGTAAATTGGTTCCTACAAAATATAGGATTTGTAAATGAATCCCTCAAAAATTGATAATTATAATTTAATCATTTTAAAATCTAGAGTTTCTAAATAAATCCTTTCAAAAACTCATATTCACAAATAAATCCTTGAAATTTTTATTTTTTTGCAAATGAACCTTTTGAAAATTTTTATTTTATAAATAAGTCCATATTTTATTATTCTTGTAAATAAAATCTTACTGTAAGGAGTTTAAATTTTAAAATTTTACATATAAGTTTTTTTTTATAAAAAGATCTTTAAATTTCTCAAAATTATAAGTTAGTGCAAATTTTTTCCAAAAAAGTTACAAATAAGCCCATTGTAAATTCGATATTGTGAATGGGTATAAATTTCAAATCTTTTTATTCACAACCATTTCTCGTTCAATCCAAATAGAATTTATGCATCTAAAACAAACAAAAAGAATCCATAAAATTTCTATTCAAAATTTAAATGAATCTAATTTGATCCAATCTAATCTTCTTAACACTTACGAAATCCTAGATTCCTGTAGAAGATAAAAGGGAGATCATCAGGCGTCAAAGATCATAAGGAAAAAAAATCATTGGCTAGGAGGGAACAACAATAAAAAAAAAAGAGAAAACAAAAAGAGGCAATCTGTCTACCTTTCTTTTCCTTTTTTGGCTCATTGTTTTCTTTTCTCTCGTTACCTTTCCTCCTCTTCTGAGGGAGCTTCAACCCCATCTCAATTCTCGCTGCCTCGCTCGCTTCGGTCGTGGATACACTACTGCCACGTGCCAACTTCCAAGCACAAAGACCCAACTCCAATGGTCTGACCCTTCTGACTGTCTCAGGAGGTCATTTTGTGTCTCCATAATCGGTCTGTATCATGGAGCCCTGGGTGTTGTTGGCCTAATCTCTAATGGCCTTACCTTCATCCACCACCTCTCCCTGTCGATCGTGATACTTGTCACCATCGGTCTACTGCACACTATGTCCTAGCTACTGAGCCTTGAGCCCACCTCCTCGCTCAAAGCTACTCATGGAGGTGATCCTACTATGTTGACTATTGCGTCCACACCATGCTGACGTGAAGCTATTGCCTACTCCAGCTCGACCTCCTTGTTGAGCGACACCACACACGGGGATGACCTCCGTGTCTCCATATGGAGCAGCACCGGCTGTGGGGACAACCTTTGTGCCCTCTCCAGCCACTCCTGCTCCTTGTTGCCAACCGCTTGTGGAGAAGGCCTCACTGGGTCACCTGCTATGTCATTGTCCTAGCTCAAGCAACCTGTTGCATCACCGAGCCAGCTCTTGTCAGTGCCCTCCTTCCTTTGTCATCAATGCCCACCTTCGAAGGAGGCCAAATTAGGCCAATTTCGGCAGTAAAATGGAAGAAGACAAGAAAGAGACGGGATCTTAGTTTGCCGTCAGGTGGGTGGAGAAGAAACAGATGAAAAGGGAGGATTTGAGGAAGAAAAAGAGGAGAATAAAAAAGAAATAAAATATAAAACAGAAAATTACAGTAGCAAAATAAAAGGAAAAGGTTTTTTTTTTTTCTCTTCTTTCGTCTTGATTTACGTGTCATATGCGCTAATCATCTTTGGGCGTGGCGTCTTGCTCAAGCTTACGAGATTCTTTTGATGAATCCGATTGTCTCACTTAGGGCTTGTTTGTTTGGATTCCCGGAACCGGGAATCGGAGGAATGGAGGGAATTGAGAGCCCAATTCCCTCCATTCCGGTGTTTGTTTTAATTCCCCGGACCGGAATCGGGGGAATCGGTTATTTTCCAATTCCCCCGATTCCCCGTTTTAATTCTCTCTCAAAATCAATGGAAAACGCCGATTTGGGATTTCAATTCCCGGTTACTGTAGCACTCTCGGTTTCGTCGATTTCCCCTCCCCCCCACGCCCCCCTCGTCTTCTCCACCTCGTCTTCTCCGCCGAGCTCGTCTTCTCCGCGCCGAGCTCGTCTTCTCCGCCGAGCCTTCTCCGCCGAGCTCGTCTTCTCCGCCGAGCCTTCTCCGCCGAGCTCGTCTTCTCCGCCGAGCTCGTCTTCTCCGCGCCGAGCTCGTCTTCTCCCCCGAGCTCGTCTTCTCCGCCGAGTTCGTCTTCTCCGCGCCGAGCTCGTCTTCTCCGCCGAGCTCGTCTTCTCCGCGTCGAGCTCGTCTTCTCCCCCGAGCTCGTCTTCTCCGCCGAGCTCGTCTTCTCCGCGCCGAGCTCGTCTTCTCCGCCGAGCTCGTCTTCTCCCCCGAGCTCGTCTTCTCCGCCGAGCTCGTCTTCTCCGCGCCGAGCTCGTCTTCTCCGCCGAGCTCGTCTTCTCCCCCGAGCTCGTCTTCTCCGCCGAGCTCGTCTTCTCCGCGCCGAGCTCGTCTTCTCCGCCGAGCTCGTCTTCTCCGCGCCGAGCTCGTCTTCTCCGCCGAGCTCGTCTTCTCCGCGCCGAGCTCGTCTTCTCCGCCGAGCTCGTCTTCTCCGCGCCGAGCTCATCTTCTCCGCCGAGCTCGTCTTCTCCGCGCCGAGCTCGTCTTCTCCGCCGAGCTCGTCTTCTCCGCGCCGAGCTCGTCTTCTCCGCCGAGCTCGTCTTCTCCACACCGAGCTCGTCTTCTCCACCAAGCTCGCCTTCTCCGCTGCCCTATCAGTGTGCCGGAGTGCCGGAGTGCCGGAGCGCCTGCCTCCCACGATTCGAGAGCTCGTCTTCATCAGAGCTTGCAGAAATTACGGGCAAATTCTCTACAAATGAGAATAAAATCACTGTTGAATTTGTATTTGCATCGGATGACCTGACCACAGTGAAGACAAGAGCAGACAACTCCGGAAAGTTGGGGGCCTTCGTTAGCATGAGTCGAAGCCGAAATTTGTCCTGACAATCTTTGGCGAGTTTCGACTTGGCACTTGCTCTCAAGCCTTGATGGCACTTCGGTTTTGCCAATGGAATTTGAAACTAGGCGCGATAAGAAGCCTCCCACGGGTTGGCACTAACTTGATAATAGGACTTGGGATTGTTTGGCGTGGTAGCATGATTGTCTATTCAATTTGGGTGAATTTTTGTATTAACTTACTAAGATGTATTTTCTAATATATTATGGAATTGATCAATTCCATTCGTCAACCAAACAACGGAAAGGAATTGACCAATTACCAATTCCCTACAGTAAATACTCATCCAAACACTGTAATTATCTAATTCCCTCAATTCCTTCAATTCCCTGGAATCACTCAATTCCTACGATTCCACAATTCCTAAACTCGGAATCCAAACAAACAGGCCCTTAGGCTCACTCTAACATAGGAGACTTTTTAGGAAACCTGATTGTCTCGCTCTAGCTTAAATAATTCTTTGAAAATTCAATTTTTATTATAATTAAATTTAATTGAAAAATAATTAAAATAGAGATTTATATATTAAGAAATTATGGTTCAAATATAAATTGTAGTTAAATTTAAATTATGATCAAATTTAATCAAAAATTAAGTTTAATTTGAACTTGAATCATTAATCAATTCATACTTAAGCTAAATTCAGCTCAAAAAAATTGAGTGGGTCGAATGTTTAGAACAAAATGAAATCTAAAATTCATCTAAAATTTAAATTAAAATAAAAAATATAAAAACTTTATAAATAAGTTCTTTGCTAAAATTTTTCTTAAGGGTAAATCTCTGAGATAAAATTTTTAGGAAAAGTCTACAAAAGTCTCAAAATTACAATTTGGTCCTTGAAAACAATTTATAAATAACCCCTATGTTTCACCGTATCACAAAATAATACAAAATAATTCAGAATATCATCTTATACAAATATCTTATTTATATCTTAACAAATAAGTCTCATCCATAAACAGTTCTTTAATTTAAAATTTGAACGAAGAATCCGACCGTCTCAGTGATTTGAATCGTAATTTTGTTATCTTTATTCCTAGGTATGCTTCATAATCCTGCAAAAACAAAAGGAGAAGAGGAGAGGAGATCACAGGCCGTAAAAGGTTAAGGAGGCCATTGAGAAAGAAGATCACATCAAAAGGCAAAATCAAACTGGGAAGGAAGAAAAGCATAAGCTGTTATCTTATCTTCTGTTCTTCTTTCTTTCTTCTCTGTTTGGTTTTCTTTTTGCAGAGGCTTCACTGTTGCACCCACCTTCGGCCAAACCTCCACATATCTTCCGTATGGTCTTGCGCTCCATCACCCCTATCGGTTCGTCAACATAGTCGCATGAGGGCCTGTCCTTCACCCTCTACCTGCCAGCCTGGTTCATGCTCCATGCTATATACTCTTCTTCCCTGCTCCCACGCATGGATCTACCAGCCGTGCCAACCGTGACACCCTCTCTGCGTGGGAGCTTTCCACCATTACTGACCACCAGATCTCCACTTTCGCTGCCTGATCTAGCAGACCTTTGCTTGCCAACCTATACCGGACCTCCCCCCGTCAGCCTTTCCAGCTCTGCCCTATCGGCCACCTCTTCCACGTGCCGGTCACGGCTCAGCCCACTGGCTTGTACCTCAAACCATCTCTCGCTGCCTGCCCGCTGTTACTTGTGGCTGGATCCGGCCCGGATTGGATAAAGAGGGCTCGGTCCTCTTCAGGGGTAGATGAAGGCCTCAGCTGGCCAACCCTCACTACCCTGAGTCTCGCCCACGCACGGACAACCCTTCCTGCTTGAGCCGCTGATGAGCCACCAACTGGTGCTCCCTAAGCTCTGCCTTCCACCAGCATGCACCCTCGTCTCACTGGCTAGAGTTGTCTCGTCGTCGCTTGCCCTCAATTGAGGCCGGATTCGACCGCGAAGCTGAAGGACGGCGGCTCAACCCTCCTCTTCATGTGATTGACCGGCAAAGAGAGAAGAAAGCCTTTTTTTCACAAAGATAGAATTCTTGGCCTCTAAAGAAAAAAAAAAACAGAAGAGTCAGGCCAGCAAGAGAAAGGGATAATTACGTATAAATTTTTATAATTAGTTTTAATTATATATAATATTCCGTAATTTTCGGAATTATCCCTGCCTGATTCTTATTTAATCAAAATTTTCTCAAATTTTTCTCAAAAAATTTCGATTTTACTTCGATTATTTTTACAAATATACTCCTAAAAACTTATTTTTTATATTATACGTTTCGAAATTCGGTTTTTTGTAAATAACACCCCGAAATAACTCTGATTTACAAAAAAATCTTCGAAATTCGGATTTTTGCAAATAAACCCTCGGAAATTATTTCGATTTATAGAAAAGTCCGCAAAATTTGGATTTTTACAAATAACACCCCGGCGGGCGGGAGCGGAGGCGGAGGCGGAGGCGGGCGGGAGCCGGCGGCGGGAGCTGAGGCGGAGGCCGAGCGGAAGCGGAGGCGGAGGCGGACGTGGGCGGGAGCCGGCGGCGGGAGCGGAGGCGGAGGCCGGGGCGTCGGCGCGCCGACACCCGGGCGAAGACGGCCAAGGCCGACGCCGTTCCGCCCCTGCGTGCCGGGGACGGAGGCCGAGGCCGGCGCGGACACGTGCCGGCGCGCTGGCCTCGGGGTGTTATTTGCAAATAAACCCCGAAATTATTCCGAATTATAAAAAGGTCCAGAAATTTTCTTATAAAACCCTCTCCTTCTTACTGTAGCCCTAAACCCTCAGCTGTCGCCACCGCTGCTCTGCTCTGCCGCTCCCTACGCTTGTGCTGCCGTCGCTGCCCCGCCGGCGAGGAGATCGCCGTCCGGTCGCTGGCCTGTGCCCCCCACGTCGTCACTGCTCTGCGCCGCGCCCCCCACGCCGTCGTCGCCGCTGTCGGTGCTCGCCCCTTGCTCTGCCCTCGCGTCGTTGTTGCCCCGCCGACGAGAACACCGCCGTCTCGTCGCTGCCGCGCTCCTTCGTCCTCGGTAAGCCACCAACACCTTCTGAACCCCCTCCCGAACCCCCCCTTTCCTTCGCGGCCGAGGCCGGTGAGGACGCCCGGCGGAAGAAGGCCGGGTGGCGGACGTCTGCGCGTGATGGCGCCCTGGTGCGGACGCCGGAGGCCGGGTGGTCTTGGCCGTCCGCACCACTCGCCCTCGAGCCGGCGTCTGCCAGCCGCCTGCCACCGGATGGCCTCGGACCCGCTCCCCACCCGACGGCCTCGGACCTGCTCCCCGACCGACGGCCTCGGACCCCCTCCCCGCCCGACGGCCTCGAACCTGCTCCCCGCCGACAGCCTCAGACCCGCTCGACGGCCTCAGACCTGCTCCCCGCTCGACGGCCTCGGACCCACCTATCGCTCCCGCCCCCGCCCCCAGATGGCCTCCGACTCTCCTCACCCCTCTCCCTGCCCGACGGCTTTGGACCCATTGATTGCTCCCACCCCGGCCCCCGCCGCCCGACGGCTTCGGACCCACCCACTGCTCCCATCCTGACCCCAGATGGCCTCCGATACCAGTCCACCGCCCAAACCCAAACCCCACCAATCCCCGCTCGACGGCCTCGGACCCACCCACTACTTCCGTCCCTGCCCCTGCCCCCAGACGGCCTCCCCCACCCCCCCCCACCCCCTCATATCTCACATCCTGTCTCAGTGGAACATACTCAAAGAAGAAAATATGTATTTGGTAGACAGAAATCTTTACTGGTTGATACAAAAAAATACACATTTGCAGAATTATGGACTGAAGCCTGTAAATTGGTCGAAATAAGGACAAATGAGTTACTTGTAATCAAGTATTTATATCCAAACAACAGTCCTCCAATTTATATGTCAATCAGCAGTGAAATTCAGCTGGAAGCAATGTGGACAGTAATTCAAGACTTGAAGCATAACAATATCTATATATCAGTGGAGGACAAAGGCGATCCATTATCAGCGGTAATCAACAACAAATTGATGTTTCTGGACTACAACAATAAATTGATGTTTTTGGATCTAGTAGTAATCAACAGTCAGTGGAAAACCAATATGTTGGAGAACGTGACAAGAAAAGAGGAAGAGAAAGGTCTACCGTAATGACTTCAAATTTTATTATGCATTTACCATGTGAGTTTTTCTTTTAAAAAATTGATAATTTTTTTCTTATTTTATGTGATTTTGAAACAATACATTAATAAATGTCACTGTATTTTTTTGCAGGAAGTTCGTCAGATCTCTAGGATCAATTTTGATTGGGTAAACAGTCTTCTCGAAAATAATAATGATATCATGTTGCTTGGTTATCATAACTATGGGTGCATTCTGTTTGCAAGTACATATTTTTGCTAGATAGATTGTGGAGAGTTAGATGGCAAGGTTTTGGATTAGCGACTCAGGAGGAACTGTCATATCTTTTATCATCCACCTCTCTTTTGTTGAATAAGAAATGAGAAGTGTTATTTTAGACACTTGTTTCATTAATGTTCTTCAAATTTTGATTTATAAGGAATAATGGAATGTTTCCTTTTTTGGTTCAATAATGGAAGGTTTGCTTTTGTTGGACAACAACAGAACTTGTTATATTGCTTTTTGTCTTGAACTTTCTAGCTGCTATTGCTATCTGATTACTAATTAGGCTATATTGTTTTAGCAAGCTGCAAGATTCTATTATTGTTATGGCAGGCTATATATTATAAAATCTCAGGAATGATTGTCATTCACTAGAAAGTGGTTTTTTTTATCATCTCCAGTTTTACATAAATAGGGTTTATTCCTTTGGTGGGAAATCTGGATCTGGTGTGATTTCTCTCCGTACTCTTTCTTTAGTTGTTTCAAAACTTAAAATTTAAAATTACAAGTTTCATATTGTATATTTAACAATAGATCTCTTGATTCTATTTTTAATAAATAAGTCAATATTTTAATCATATTTAATATTAAATTTCACAAAAAAAAGACAGTGACGGTTTTAAAATTTAAAATTTCAAATTACAAGTTTACTATTTTTACATTTAAAAATATACCACCTTTAATATTTTTCTTTATAAATAAGTCCAAATTTTATTTATTTTATAAGTAAATTTTACAAATAAATCATCGAACGTTTCAAAACATAAAATTTAAAATTACAAATTTCATATTGTACATTTAAAAATAGATCCCTTGATTTTTTTTAAATAAATTAATATTTTAATCATTTTTAATACTAAATTTCACATAAAATACGTTGAAAGGTTTAAAATTTCAAATTTCAAATTACAAGTTTATTATTTTTACATTTAAAAATAGACCACCTTTAATATTTTTCCTTTATAAATAAATCCAAATTTTATTCATTTTATAAGTAAATTTTACAAATAATTCATCAAACGTTTCAAAACATAAAATTTAAAATTACAAGTTTCATATTATACATTTACAAATATATCCCTTGATTTTTTTTAAATAAATTAATATTTTAATCATTTTTAATACTAAATTTCACGAAAAATACGGTGAAAGTTTTAAATTTTAAAATTTTAAATTACAAATTTACTATTTTTATATTTAAAAATAGACCACCTTTAATATTTTTCTTTATAAATAAGTCCAAATTTTATTTATTTTATAAGTAAGTTTTACAAATAATTCATCGAAAGGTTTCAAAACTTAAAATTTAAAATTACAACTTTCATGTTGTACATTTACAAATAGACCCCTTCAATATTTTTATTTATAAACAAGTCTATATTTTTTATCATATTGTAAGTAAAATTTTACGAAAAAGATATTAATGATTTTTAAATTTATAAATACGAATTTAATATTTATATATTAAAAAAACCCTTAAAATTTTTTTTATAAAATAAATCTAAATTTTCCAAAATTTTAAAACTAATTTTTACAAATACACCCCTCGCCGGACCATCGCCGGCCGGCGTCCGCGCCTGCGCGCCGGGGACAAAGGCCAAGGCCGGATGGCGCGCCGGACGGAGGTCGAGGCGCGGACGGCCTCCGCATGCGGGACGGAGGCCGAGGCACCGGCGCGCCGGCACCCGAGCGTGGACGGCCAAGGCCGACGCCGTGCCGCCCCCGTGTGTCGGCGCGCCGGCCCTCGGCCTCCATCCCCGGCATGCGGGGGCGGGACCGCGTCGGCCTTGGCCGTCCGCGCCCGGGTGTCGGCGCGCCGGCGCCCCGGCCTCCGCCTCTGCTCCCGCAGCCGGCTCCCGCTCGCGTCCGCCTCCGCTCTCGCCCGCCTCCGCCTCCGCTCCCACCCGCCCGGCCTCCGCCTCCACTCCTGCCGCCGGCCTCCTCCTCCGCTCCTGCCCGCGCGCCGAGGTGTTAATTGCAAAAATCCAAATTTCGGAGGACTTTTCTGTAAATCAAAATAATTTTCGGGGGTTTATTTGCAAAAATCTGAATTTTGAGGATTTTTCTGTAAATTAGAGTTATTTTGGGGTGTTATTTGCAAAAAACCGAATTTCAAGGCGTAAAATATAAAAAATAAGTTTTTAGGGGTGTATTTGTAAAAATAACCGAGTGTAAAATCAAAATTTTTTGGGAAAATTTTGATGAAATAACAATCAGGGGGTGTGAGTAAATATTTTCGAAAATGGGGGGTGGGTAATTCCGAAAATTACGGGGGGTTGTACGTAATTAAGGCTAATTACAGGAGCTTATACGTAATTATCCCCAAGAAAAAAATAGGAAGGAAAAAGAAGAAGAGGAATTTGGCTAAAATAGAAGAAATTTGATCTCGATTTGTGTGTTTAAAGCTAATGGTTTAAGGTTAGTTTATGGGCTCGTTCAAAAGTCAATTTTCGACTTAAAGCTAGTAGATTCACCCAAAAGTTGAATGATCTAATGTCAATTTACGAGCTCATCTAAAAACTAATTTTAAATTAAAATTAGCATGTGGACTCGTCGGACTTCTATTCAGAATAATGTCAGTATGTGAGTTTATCAAATATCTTTTTGGACAAAGGTCAACTCCCGAGTTCATTTAATGTTTATTTGGATTAAAGGTAATCTGCAGGTTTGTTAAATGTGTATTCAGGTTAAAGCTAGTATACAGACTCGTTGAACATTATTCGGACTAAGACTAGCCTACAGGTTTATCAAATATCTATTTAGACTAAGGGTAGCTTGTGGGTTTTTGGAAAGTCTAAATTGACTAGAGGGTACTGTGCGGGCTTGTCGAAGGTCTAATATGATTCAAGATCAACTCGTCAAATTAATTAAAATTGATTAGCATAACTCAATTAAATTAATTAATCTAATCACATTAAAATTAAGCCAATTTAGCTAAATCAAATTAAACAAATTGATTAAATTAATTTAACTCAAACAAACCACCAAATGAATCTAAATTAATCAAATAGATGGACTAATGCTCAAATTTAATTGGACCCAAATTCAAATTGAGTTAGTCCAAACCAAATCAATTTAGACCCAACCCCAATCAAGTTCAAATTGGGTCAATCTGAAATCAAACTAAATTCAAATCGATCCCTAACTGGGTCAAACTGAATTCGAATCAAACCCTAATTGGGTTGAACTAAATTTGAATCAAATTCTAATAGAGTCAAACCAAATTTGAATCAAATCTTAATTGGGTTAGTTCAAGTTTAAATTGAACCCTAATTGGGTCAAATTAAACTCAAATCTAAACCCTAATTGGGTTAAATTCAGTTCAAATAGAACCCTAATCGGGTTAAACGAACTCAAATTCATACTTGAGTTAGGTTATACCTGAACCGGAACTAGGTTAAATCTAAACTAGAACCAAATTGAACCTAAACTAAAACCAAGTCTAAACTTCAAACTGAACCAAACTAGACTCAACCAAAATTAGGTTAAGGTTAATTGACAAACAAGTGAAGAAAGGTAATTGATTATCAAAATAAAGATGATTAGCCCAAGTTAAAACTGCTACCCATTTTTTTAAAATCAAATCGAATTAAAGGCAAGCTTAAACTCGCTCTGTCAATCAGCTATATGTCATATTTGAATAAAGTCAACAAACAATAAGTATAAAATTGTTAGTCATACTTCGAGCTCAACCAATGCAAGCTTAAAAGCCATTGGCAACGCTTCAAAATTAATTAACAATACGCTTGAGGGGCCATCGATTATCAAATAAAAAATTGTTAGCATAAAGCCAAGGTCACTAATCATTTCAAACTGAATCAAAGGCAGGCTTAAACTTAGTCTATCAACCAAATGCCTTGTCTAAAAGAAGTTAATTGCCAACACTCCATATTATCGACAATATTTCAAAATAAACTTGACAAGCCATTACTAATGCTATTAACAGAAGTTAATTGTCAACACACTGAGCTAACAGAAATACTTTAATCAAGAGGAGCTATTGATGTCAATAAGCTAACGGAAATACTTCAATCAAAAGAAATTATCACTAATATGTCCAAAGCTGCCAACCATACTTCAAGATTCTCTTACTTCTCATTGTCTTACATGTCCCATCGGACGACGCCATCAAACCAAGTTATTAGCATTACTGAGAATCAAGTTGAGAATCCATCTAAGTTAAATTTCACTTAATCTAGCACATGGGAGCAAGGCAACAGTAAATATCGACCTCTTCCCATTTCCTTTCTTATATCATATTATTTATTCATTCAAAATCATTAAATTGTAAAGTGAAAGTATGCCATTACTTAAGCCATGTACCCTTTCTCTTAAATTAATCAAATGATGTTTTTTTTTCTTTTATGCCTCTATTTTATTAGCTAAGTTTTTCATTTTAGGAGGTTTTTAATAATTATTGAGATAATTAATAATAGGGACTTGTGCCTATTAAAAGTAATATTCTTATAATACCTGATTGCGTTCTTAAACTATCACATTTTTTATTTGTTATTTCGAGATTACTCCCAATGGTCTTTGCTATCTCGAGTGATAAATTTTGGCTCCATAAATTCTAGTACACCTAGTGGGACTTGACTTCTTCTCCAAGTAGTGAAACCTAATTAATATAGGTACATGTCAAAAGAAAGAAAGCTAAAAATCAATATTTAATTTTTGATTACAAGAAAGGAAAATGACATTATCAAATGCGTCTACCCAAATCTATACCATCATCCTCAATGAAAGATTTGTGGTATACTTCACCAATTGACAATCACCGTGGAGGCAATCAGAATTCACATAAGTATTGAGTCAACTCCTCATATTCTATTTAGAGGGCAAAGACCTCCTATTCAGCGGGAAAAAACCATCCATTCAGGAGGCAAATGCCAAGTCTACCTAGGAGCTAAAAGTCTAAGTCCACAAAGGGGGTAAAGACTGAATCGGCCCACATAATAAAGACCAAATTTTATTATGCTGAGTCTCAGTGATGAAACAAAGGCTTCATTGGCATAAAGTAGATCATTAGTCCTTCAAAGACTAAGTAATTAGTAAAAATCAATTTTTGACTATTTATAACTTTCCAAAGAAAGGATCAGTAGGGCATTCGATTGAATTTGGAGTGTCAAATAGAATCTAAAGCTAGATTTTACAATCCTCACCTCCAACGCTATAAGGGATAAAGGAGAACAATGAAAGAACATGTATTTAACCTTCTTCAATTGAGAAAAGAGCAACACCATCTTCTAACACTAGAATGATTAATAGACAAATAACTAAATCCAAGAAAAATGATACTCACAGTAAATCTATAATGTAGAAGAGTCAAATGGATGCATGAGCTTCTAAAGCATAAAATAAAAAATATTTAGCCTATGACTAAATGTCTAGTTAAATAAAAATAAACTAGCTAAGTCTACATTTCATATTTCTCGAGGCAAAACATAAAACAAAAAAATTTTCACAAAAAAATAGAAAACAAAAATTCCGTCAATATTCAAATGAATTATCTTTTGTCTTAAAAATAAGGTCTTTGAAAATAAAAAAGGTAATAAAGTCAAGGATGTTCTATGATGAGATACCATAAAGTCGGAATCCGTGTACCTCCCCTATCCACTAATACCCTAAGTTGACTTTAGAAATACAAGCTTAGAAATATGCCGAGTAATATGCAAGTAGCTGAAATTATGTTAGAAAAGTTACATTAAAGGCAGAAATGCAATAATAAAAAATTAACATATTGGGAATCTCCTCCTAAAGGCAAAAAATCACCTCTCAAATGAATAATAAAAAAAGAAAGTTCCAAATGGATAAATCCTATATAGAAAATCAAGCCAAGGGAGACAAATTCAAAGAGTAAGAACTTGTTAATATTTGTGAGTCTACAAATCTTGGATCTTCAAAAGATGAATGAGATTGCTAAAAAAAAGAGAGAAGAAAAACAAAAACAAAAATAAGAGAAAATTGGATCACATAACAGACTTAGGAGGATTAACCTAGCCTCATCTAGATGTATTATCAATCAAAAAAGGCCACCCAAAGGCAAGTATCAGATGGTATCTACAGGTGTGTAAACCTTAAAAATTAAGGTTAAGAGACATCCAAGATCAAAAATCAAATTCAAAAAAGCAACTAACCAATAGGGACATGATGAAGTGATGAAGTCATCGAAAAAATAGGTTCCTGAAGAAAATATTACACTAGAAAATAGGTATAAGAAAAGGTTGATTAGTGACCTACCATATCCTGACATAAAATCATCCTTAAACTTCAACAAGCTGAATCAAGTAGAAGGTCTTAATCGAAGATGGAAGGATACCTTACCTGTCTACTAAAATATTTTTAGAAATGAATATTTAGAAATATTTTTCAAAAAAAAAGTACAAATATATATATTATGCATCATTTGTTTCTTCTAGTACCATAAATCAAATTTTAAAACAAGAATATCCCTTCATAAGGTTACTTCCCTGGAAGCTCATGCACCAATCTAACATTGTAAAAGACAATTGTTAGCGTGAGATACTACAATTTGACAAACATCGTTCAAGATATCTACTTACTAATCTAGCTGATTGATATAGCGTGTCCTACTCCAACATGCCTATATGGTATTGTAGAGGATGAGCCCTGTGAAAATAGCAACTTTTTACTTCATTCTTTATTCTACCAAGATGTGGTATGAACGACAAAGTGAAAAAGCTTCAGAGTTTCCCTTAAGATAACTCTTTAAGAGATCAAAGTCAAATCACTTGGATCGACTAGTTAAGACATCAATCACTATCTAAAGTGATTAAAACTGGGGGCAGATCTTCCCCTTTAGTCCTCAATTTTGGGGCTACTCCAATACATATTGGGATCTCTTCCTCTGACTGTTGTCAAGTAACAGTCTTCCTATTGTGGAAGCAATGCTCTAGCTTATTGAAAAAGAAAAGTGAAGCTCTTTTTGATCAAAATAGGATGTTTTACTCCAAAATAAGCACCATACTGCTTTACTAGTCTATGTAAGGATGAAAAATAAGAAATGCTTATATCTAAAGTATTTGAGCATATGCAATAACTCTCTTCCAAAGAGCACATGACGAGGATAGGGGACATATTGCCTAAGCATCCTCTATGAATATTCAATCAAATAATTAATTCATCCTCTCATAAATGAAGATGGAGAAAGTAAAATCAAATAATTTTTTTCATTTGAATGCTTAAGAAAAAGTATGATGCTGAAATATTTGAAGTGGATAACCAATTTATCAGGCTAACACCAAGTGAGATTTTTATTTTTCCGCCATCAAAAGGTTACAAACAAGAAAATTAAGATCCCCTCATCAAATTCTTACAAAGGGGACATGTAGCCAAGACATCAAAAATACCAAAAGTTGATCATAGGTTCTTCTATCACTTCAAAATATTGAGGGCAAGTAAAGTTTTCTCCCTTAATATTTAAAAGACGTCTATCATTATGACATTTAAAGAAAATTAATATAGATGATATTTTTTATTTCTTTTATAATCAATATATCAAGTTAAAAGTCATGAAATTCCTAACAAAGACTTCAAATAGACCACTTATTTAGTACTAAAACCAAACTTTCTATCCAAAAATGGCAAAAGAAATACACCACCTTTCACATGGTGAAATCAAGCTTATCACCTTTAATTTAGTGAAATCAAGCTATCACCTCCAATATGGTGAAATCAAGTTTATTACCTCCAATATAGTGAAATCAAGATTATCATCTTAATATGTTGAAATCAAAATCATCACCTCCAAGGAGGTAAAATCAAACTAAATATCTTCAATATGATGAAATCAAGCTTATCACCTCTAAGATAGTAAAAATTAAACTCATTACCCCCAATATTATGAGATTAAGTTTATCACTTCTAAAGTAGTAAAAGCAAATGGATTACCTCCAAGAGAGTAAAAAAAAAAAAAAAAAAAGCCCAAATTCTTCCTCTATAATGCAAGTCAAACATGTTATTTCTGGAATAGCAAAATCAAAGTAGTAACTTTGAAAACTAGCCAAATAAAGTCTTTTTTGGGTGATGATCAAGCCTGCATTTATATGACAAACTAAGTCCATTTGATGTAGTGATCGAGCTTACATTTATATGTCAATCAATTTCACTCCCACTTGTCAAATTAAGTCCATTTTACATGGAAAATAAATTTAAATGCCAAATCAAGTCTACTTTTTATGTGATAATTCAAGTTCATTTTGCATGGTGATTAATCCTGCTTTTATGGGAAGGATTAAATCTGCTTTTACATGGCAAACAAAAACATTTCATCAAACAAAGTCCATCTTGCTTGGAGATCAAGTCTATATTAACGTAGCAAAGAAAAGGTCATCATGCATGGTGATCAAATCTACATCTACATAACATATATGGTCTATTTTTGTGAGATGATCAAGTTCACATTTACATGAAAAATCAAGTTTACATCCATATGAGATTTAATCCACTCCTACATAGCAATCGAGCGTACTTTTACATGATAAATCAAATTTACTTTTACATGGTGAATCAATTTTTTCTTATTTGGAAACCGAGTCCACATTTATATGGCAAAATCCATCCACTTTTGCATAACGATCAAGCCCCCAATAATTCAACATCCAAAAATAATACAAAATTTAAATATTCTCATCAGAGAAACAAATCCCAATCTATTATGTGCCAATTGCAAAATTTTGGAATACAATTTCATCACCAATCCAAACCTATTTGTTTCCAAAATGAAATCAATCAAAGATATCGAGATCTGATCACGTTCATATAATATTCCAAAATTGAACCAATCAAAGATTTGATTTTGAATCTTTTTGAGCCTATAAATTGATCAAAAACCTACAAGGATGAAGATGAGAGGAAGAGGATTTGGAGGCCATATCGGAGAGGAGAGGGAAGCAAATTAGAGAACGAATGATGAAAAGAAGAAGAAGGTATTTTCTTATATCTTCCTTTTCATTTTTTACTAAACTTGCTTTTTCTCTTCCTACTTCCTCCCTATTCTTGCTCCCATAAGTCCCCATACGAAGGCCACCACCTCAGGTGGCCTTCGTAGCATTTTAGTCATTCTTTGATAATCTCTTGAACCTCGCCTCTATTTGTCAGAACCTGGGTCATCCGGCTTACCCGTCGGTCTTGCCTCACCTCTAGACCTGCTGCTTATTGGCCTTCGCACCACTGGGCCCGTCATTCATCAGCCTCTACCTCTGCCTAGTCTGTGAATGTTTCCACCCTGCCAAATTCGCCTGACTATCATGCAGGACACGCCTCACATTGCCCTACTGGACATCCTCCCACTTGGCCCTATGTTGTTGCTATGGCCAGCTCCTCCACTACCTCAAGCCACCATTCACTGCTGCCATAGTCACCCCCCGCCTTGCTGTCAAGAAGCTAGGCTAGATCTAGCTATTTCTAGCTAGATCCAATTAAAGAGGAGACTAGGCCACCTTGGCCTAGTAGAGCTTAAGAATAAAGGAAGAAGAACAGGGCATGAGTGAGGAAGAAGAGGAATGAAATATAAAAAAATAAAAAGGTTGTTATGTTAAAAAAAAAGAGGGTTGGCAAAGTTCTCATCTCGATTTCTACATTGTCACTTCCATGGCCATCTACAACTTTGGCACATTTACAAAACTTCATCCATATTGCTGCAACTATCCACGGTCCCTCAAAGATGGTGAATCCTTAACACCACTGTGGTCACTTGCGACCGCTTAAATACGGTGAATTACCATTGCATCTAAGCCAACCTTCAGTCTTGGACTTAGTCAACCTTCAGGTTTAAATCTAAGCTAGCCTTTGGACTTGCATCCAAACCAGCCTTTGAGCTCACATTCATCTAGCCTTTGGGCTTGTATTTAGCCAGCCTTTGAGCTCACACTCAACCAGCCTTCGGCTCACATCGAAGCCAATCTTCAAGTTTGCACTTAGCTAGCTCACAGGCTTGCATCTAGCCAACCTTCGAGCTCACACTCAGCTAACTTTTAGGTTTACACTCAGCTAGCTTTCGAGCTCATATCCAAGCCAACCTTCAGTCTTACACTTATCCAACCTTCAAGCTTGCTCCAAGCTAGCCTTTGGGCTCACATTTAGCTAGCTTTCGAGTTTACACTTAGCCAGCCTTCAGACTTGCATCCAAATTAGCCTTTAGGCTCGCATCCAACTAACCTTCAGGCTTGCACCCCAACTAGCCTTTAGGCATGCATTTAGCCAGTCTTCGAGCTCGCACCTCTCCATCTTTCAAGCTCACACTTAGACAGTCATTGGGCTGGCATTTAGCTAGCCTTCAGGCTTGTACTCAGCTAGCTTTCAGGCTCGTATACAAACTAGCTTTCAAGTTCGCACTCAGCCAGCCTTTGGGCTTATATTCAATCAGTCTTTGGGCTAGCATCCAAGCTAACCTTGGAGCTTGCACTCAGTTAAGCTTCAGGCTCACACTTAGCTAGCCTTCGGGATCACATCTAACTAGCCTTTAAGTTCGCACTTAACCAGCCTTCAGGCTGGAATCCAAGCTAGCCCTCAGGCTAGCACTTAGCCAGCCTTTGGGCACACACCTCAACCAGCCTTTGAGCTCGCACTTAGCCAGCTTTTTGGCTCTGGCTTAGCTACCCTTTAGGTTCACATTTAGCTAGCCTTTGGGGTTACACTCAGTCAGCCTTCAAGTTCACATATCAGCCAACTTTTAGGCATGCACTCAGTCAACCTTCCACTCAGTCAACCTTCCAGCTTGCACTCAGCCAGCCTTCGGGCTTGCACCATAGCTAGCTTTCGGGCTCATCCTCAGGTAGCCATTAGGCTCACACTAAGCCAATCTTGGGTTCCCACTTAGCCGGCCTTCAGGCTCATACCTCAGCTAACCTTTGAGCTAGCACTTAGTTAGCCTTCGGGCTTGCATCTCAATTAGCCTTTGGGCTTGCATCTCAGCCAACTTTCAGGCTTGCACTTATTCAGCCTTTGGGCTCACAGCCAAGCTAGTGTTTGGGCTTGCATCCAGACCAACCTTTAGACTCGCACTGAACTAGCCTTTGAGCTCATACCTTGGCAAACTTTCAGGCCCACACTTAGCTAGCCTTTGGGCTCACACTCAATCAGCCTTTAGAGTAACACCTTAGCTAGCCTTTGGGCTCACACTCAGCTGGCCTTCGGGCTCATACCTTAATCAGCTTTCAGGCTTGCACTCAACTAGCCTTTATACTTTCACCTTAGCCAGCCTTTGGACTTGCATCTTAGCCGACCTTCGGGGTTGCATCTAGCCAGTCTTCAGGTTCACATCCAAGCTAGCCTTTAGGCTTATATTGAAGTCAACCTTCAGGCTCACACTCAACTAGCCTTTAGGTTTGCACTTCAGCTCACCTTCAGACTTGTACTTAGCTAGTCTTCGGGCTTACGTTCAGTCAGTCTTTGGATTCTTACCTCAACCAGCCTTCAAGCTCATACTTAGCCGGCTTTAGGCTCGCACCTCAGCTAGCCCTTAGTCTCGTGTCTCGACTAGTTTTTAGGCTTATGCTTAGTTAGCCTTTGGGCTCATATTTAGCCAGCCTTCAGGTTTGCACTCAACCAGCCTTTAGGTTAGCATCTCAACAAGTATTTGGACTCGCACCTAATCACCTCTAGGGCTTATACTTCTAAGTCAGCTTTTGAGCTTGCAAGCGAAACTTGCTTCGGGTTTGTATATTTAAAGCCGGGCCATGGATCTATCTAAAATTATCATAAATAGCCAAGGACCCTCAAATCAAATTGATTAATGTAAAGTGACTTAATCACAACAAATGAAAAAAGACCAGGTTGACTCAAATGGACCTATATTGATTAAACAAATAGGCTAAAACATAAATTAAGTTGGACTCAAAGTTCAAGCTAAGTTAATCAAAATCAAATTAATTCAAACCTGACCCCAATCAGGTTTAGGTTAGTTCAAAATCAAGTTAAATTACAATTAAACTAAGTTCAAAGTCAAAACAAAATCAAGCTAGGCTGAGTCTAACTAAAATTAAATTAAACTAAATTGAATTGAACTTGAGCCAAAGTCCAAAAGACTCGAACTCTATAAAGGTCTAACACAAGGTTGAACTTAACTCAAGCTAAATAAAATTAAACTCAAACCAAAATCGAACCATAATCATTAAACTGAATCAAATTGGATTTGAATCGAAATCAGTACTACTCTAACTAGAGTCAACGATTAGTATCTGACAAATATTCTTATGAAAATCGATGCTAAGTTTAGTGGATTGAATTCATTATTAAACATTTAGTGACTTTGATGTCTCACATTATCCTCCTGATTATACTATAAAGTGTCACTACAAATGCAATGACTTGGGGTTCGGAATGTATCACTATCTTCCAAGAAAGAGTTAGTGAATCATAATTCAATCAGGGACCATTTGGTTTGGGATCAAGATCAGGATCATGGTCAAGACTAGTGAACCACTTTTGTAAACTAATAGTTTTTTATCAAAATTAACCTTACAATAATTTAAAATTCAAAAATTTATTTAATTTTTTATAATAATTTAATTTAATAACGATGTAAAATAAGTGATATTTATTTTATAAGATAAAAAATAATTCTGAAAAATACTGATCTTCATCTTGATCCTAAACCAAATGGTGTCTCAAGTTTTAAATATTGATTTGAATCAATTTAGACTCAAATCAAAGTTGAGTGTTGAACTAATTTAAAACTGAACTTAAACTTGAACCATATTAATCGTGGTGGAGCTAATTAGGCTTAAACTGAGCTCTACTGGTTGTGCTAAGCCCTTGGTAATTCTCCAAGGCCATGAACAATGGGCGATATTACCACCTTAATTTGAATTAAAAATAGTTCGAGTAAAACTAAACTGGGTTAAATTGAGTCTCTCTAGGTGTTCTACAAAAGGCTTTATCAGCTATACTTCAAAACTACACCCAACCCCCTAAATCATTAGTGATGTTACCAAATCGAAGAAATTAAATACCAACTCTCTCAAAACAATTGGCCACACTTCAAGCTAGTCAATCCTAGAAGTAGTTGACGATGTGCTCCTCAAGCTAGTTAACCCCAAAAGATGTTGATGATGCATCCTTTTAAGTTTGTCAACTCCAAAAATAGTTCACGATGTGCCCTCAATATAGTCAATCTAAGAAGCTATTGACGTTGCGCCCTTTCAAGCTAATCAACTTCATAAGTAGTTGATGATGTACTCTTTAAGCTAGTCAACTCCAGAAGCCATTGATGATCCACCTTTTAAGCTAGTCAACTTTAGAAGCAATTGGCTGTTGGGATTCGCAGCGGAAGGTTCACGAATCACCTTATTCTCAAATAACACAAGAAACGAGAAGTAATACATGATAAAAAAAAATTAACAAGATAAGGCACAACGATAGATCCATTATAAAAAGAAAAGACTTTTACAAGAGTTTGAAAGAAAAACTTCACTTTTTTTTTTTTCAACTAAACTCTTTCACCAAGTCTCGGCAACGCCTCCACCTTTAGAGAGAATCTCCAAGAGAGCAATATGAGGAACCACCACGAGAGACTGCCGAGAAGCACTAGAAAGACCCACACACGAGAGCCAACACTCTCTCTCTTTCTCTTCTCTCTATTCTTTCTATTCCTCTCTCTCTATTTCTCTCTAGTTCAACCTCAATACTACACCATACCTAAACCCTATATATTATAGTATAGACTCTTATTGGGTTTGTGTTTTACTCTAATTACAACTCCTAATATTACAAATCAATCATAAATCTAAATTCAACTTTGGATTTCTACTTCAACCCAAACTTTAATTCGAGTTTGAGACACCTAAAACTCAACAATATCCACCTTGACTTGAACTTGGGCGTGCCACTATCATGAATCTTCAGTATTATCTCTCATCTAGCCCCTGCCCCTGGGCTACTAGCTTATTCAGCTAATTGCAAGATGCGAGCTCGAGCCAACCTTGAATTCTCTCTTCGACCTCATTCTTGGTCTTGCTCTTGCATGGCTTCACACAACAACCACTATCTTCTCCACTTGCCAGACCTCCTGAGCACCGCCTCCTATCGCTAGAGCATTGCCTCACCCGGTTTGTACCCTAGCAACTGGCCTTCACTGCATTGAGCCGCTCTCCTCCTTTGCGGGCTTCACAGGCGCCGAGCTCCTTTGCACCTATACTAGACCCGGACAATCTGATAGTCCTTGGGCTCCCATTTCTGTGAGGTGGTGAGTTCATGGTTCCCAGGCCGCTTTCAACCAGCCTGCGCTTGCACTGTAGCCCCTGGTTCGTGTCGTTGGAACCTTGGCCTCCCCGAAGGGGAAGCCCCACTAATGCTTCTGCCATCTGCCTATGTGTGCCTACACAACCTACTGTGCCTGTCACCACTTCGAGGCCCTCCACTAGTCGAGCTGTCGCCATCGTCTGTCTCCTGAGCTCCAACCTTCATCTCTGCTCACACAACTCTGCTCAGTCAAAATCACAAACACCGTGACTGCAAACATTGGAGGACATCCCTTCTCCTCCCTCCTCCAACGTCCTCCACGGACGCTACGAGCTGGGATGTGTCCTCGGCCATGGCACCTTCGGCAAGGTCCACCATGACCGTGACCTCCGCACTTGCAGCCCAGATACAACGCAAGGTCTCCACCATGCGCCTCCTGCCCTCCAGGAGGTCATGGCCACCAAATCCAAGATTTACTTCGCCATGGAGCTCATTCACAGTCGCGAGCTCTTCTCCCTTGTCACCCGTTGCTGCCAGAACAGTGCCGCAGCCTCTGTTGGAAAATAGCTGCGCTGGGTTGCCACCGCCAGACCACCACCCCGGGTCGTCGTCAGATCCGCTCCATCCTGCCAGGTCACACACCGCTGCATCCTGAGTAGACTAAGTGCCCCGCGCGTTGGCGCACTGCGCAGCCGAATGCTGGCGAAATTCTAGCCTGCGCAGTCGTGCGCGCTGCTCGTGCACTGTGGCACTATGCACACCACCGGCGGCTTCCGCCGCCGTGCCCCGCGCTGGACTTGTGCTGCCGCCAGGTCGCGTGCAGCCACACCGCCAGCATCAGGCACCTCGCTTTGGCCGAAAGGGATGAAGATTTTGCAGATACAACCCTCAAATTTTCTTCGAATCTCGATCCACTTTCATCTTCTTCTACCATAAGGCAAAATTTATCTGACCGTCAAAATTTCTTCACCTCGAGTAAGGATTTTGCCATCTTGGTTGTTTGCTCCTAAGCTCTAATACTAATTGTTGGGATTCGCAACGGAAGGTTCACGAATCACCTTGCTCTCAAATAATACAAGAAACGAGAAGTAATACAAGATAAAAAAAATAACAAGATAATGCACAACGATAGATCCACTATAAAAAAAAAAAACTTTTACAAGAGTTTATAAGAAAGACTTCACTCTTTTTTACTCAACTAAACTCTTTCACCAAGCCTCGGCAACGCCTCCACCTTCAGAGAGAATCTCCAAAAGAGCAATATGGGAACCACCATGAGAGACCACTAAGAAGCACTAGAGAGACCAACACATGAGAGCCGACACTCTCTCTCTTTCTCTTTTCTCTATTCTCTCTATTTTTCTCTAGTTCAACCTCAATACTATGCCATACTTAAGCCCTATATATTATAGTATATTTATAGACTCTTATTAGGTTTGAGTTTTACTCCAATTACAACTCCTAATATTACAAATTAATCATAAATCTAAATCCAACTTTGGATTCCTACTTTAACTCAAACTCTAATTCGAGTTCGAGACACCTAAAACTTAATAACTGACGATGTGTCTTTTCAAGCTAGTCAACCTCAGAAGCCATTAGCGATGCGTCCTTCAAGCTAATTAACCTTAGAAGTAGTTTATAATGCACTCCTCAGGCTAGTCAATCCTAGAAGCTATTGACAATGCACCCTTTCAAGTTAGTCAACCTAGATGAAATTAATGTCACAACCCTCAAGCCAGTCAACCTCAAAAGTAGTTGACGATGTAATTTTTAAAGCTATACCTAACTATATAAGCCATTAGTGATGCCACCAAACCAAATAAAGTTATTGCCAATGCTCAAAGATATTAGAAATAGTTTGAACCTCTCTCATTCTTTTCCACGTCCCATTGGACGATGCCATCAACATTTACTAAAGACTGAGTCAATCTAAGTTAGACGCCATATGGTCGGCATAGGGAGCGGGGTAGTAACACATATCAAAGCTTCTTCTCCACTCCTTCTTTCTCTTTTCCTTACTTCTCTTTTTTCAGAATTCATCGTGAAGTGAGGGTATCCTCTTACTTAAGCCATGCACCATTTCGTAAAATCAATCGAATGCCCTCTTTTTTTTTTATGTCTCTATTTTATTAGTTAGGTTTCTTAATTTAGGATATTTCTGATAATTATCAGGGTAATTAATAATAGGGGTTTTGCATCTATTGAAAGTCAATGTTCCCATAATATTTGATAGTGCACTTTAAATTAAAACAAATTTTGATTTGTGATTCAAGGTCACTCTCGAGGGCTCCTCTATCCTAGGCTATCGAAATCAATCCCATGAAGTTTGGCGTGCTGGTAGGACTTGACTTCTCCTCTAGATTTTGAAACCTAGTTTAAATGATAGAGTTATTAGTAACGTAGAATTACGATTAAAGACTAATCAATTGTATTCGCCTCTACAGAAGAAAAAATCAAATGACAATAATAAAAATATCTTTGCCCTTAAGATGCATTATTATTTTGAGGGTAGGATCAACTGTGTATTTATCTCAATCAATGGTTGTTACAAAAGCAGTTAAAGTTCAGATCAAGTTTAGGACCATCTCTGAGATCGTTCAGTTTAATAAAGCACCTGCTATGCATTGACTGAGGTTGTCATCATACAAAACCAGCTTATTTTTTGCCTTCTATTAAGGAAAAGGAGACCCAATGTTGTCATACCTAATGAGAAGGGTTATTCAAATGAAGAGCTAGAAGCTATATCTCAACCAAAAATGAAATCAGTCTTATAGAGGCTAGGACTAAAATAAAACTTAGTTTTCAGCTGCCTTCACCCAACTCCTGACAGGGGACACTCAAAAGTAAATTTAGACATAGGTATTGATGAGAAAGATCTCATCCTAATTGTTACAAGTAAAGAGAAAGCTGCTAAAATTTTTAGTCGACTTGGGAAAAAATGACTAGAAACCTTGAAGATTCTGAGATGGTGATGAGGAAAGCCTCATCAAAGCAAACTATCTTATCTACTCGAAGCATCAAGAAGAGAAAGAAAAAAAGCAAGAAGAAAATGTTGGTTCAGCCAGATGAATATAATGCTAGAGAAACTTTATAACCACTTCGGAAGGTCCTACACCATTAAGCACCAAAAGAAGAAGTAGGCATTTCAGGAGAGGATTAAACAAGCTAATGCTAAGGCTTATTCTACCCCTATATCAAACCAATCTAAATATGCGCATTCAAGCCAGTCTAGATATCCACATAAGAAATATCCTAAAAATATACTCTTGAAAAAGGTTATCCCGGCAAACAAAATAGAAGGGTTCATCCAAAGAATTTTTGAAGACCTCTCTATGAGAAAACTCCACGTGCCTAATTTTGATATTTATGGGATGATTATCGGTCAATTATATCCTCTAAGGATATTCAGGAAACTATTAACTGGGGGCAAGGTTTCACTACCTTTTATTGCATGATTAGCCTCAAAAGTGATCCCAAATATGAATCTTATTAGTCTTGTGATGCTAGATTTTAACTAAGGAGAGTAAATCAGGTACAACTCCAAGGTGAAAAGGTGTTACCTCTAAGACAAAGCTCTGATGCCTAGGGATAAGAACATCCCTAAGGACAAGGAAAAAAAAAATTTAGATAAGCGAGAGTATCGAGCCCTCGTAAGTTGAACTTGTACCCAGAAAGGTGGAATATAATATAGCAGCCCACCTCAAGAAGATCTTTGCTATGTTGAGTATTTTTGATACCTTGATGATATTATAAGAACTCAAGGATATATTAGTATACATCTTGTAGAATCCGGCCAACTACCAAGTATACTTTGTTGAAGAGAAGATGAAGGAGTTTTTGTGTGTACATCAAACTTTTGCTATTACCTTCATAAATGATGACCTACTGATTTCTTAGTCAATTTGATGACTCTTCAAATTCTACGAGTTTTAACTTTGGATATGTATTATCTATTATTTGAGATTATAACCATACAAGGGTTCAATTAGAATAGCCAAAGAGCTTTGGGTGCCATAACTATCCTACTAAAAATAGGTGAGATGATGATAGACATTAAATTTTATGTGATTGATATTGATGCATAATACAAAGCACAACTAGGGAGGATGTGGCTACATAAAAATAAAGTAGTACCTTCAATCCTACATCAATAGCTCAAATACTTCAAGGATGGTGAAGAACACCAAATTAATAGAGATGTACACCATTTTAATGTTCATGAAGTATATTATAATGATACAAAATGCTATTAGAGATCCGACGCTAACAGGGGATTTGCTTTTATTAGTCAAGTAAAGCAAAAACTAACCAGTCTGATCTTTACTCATCCTCACCTAGGAAGCGATTCTGACCTAGTCTCTTCATATGAAGAAGCTCCATAAGTCTGCCTAAGTGGCTATACTTTTGACGAAGATAATAACAGAGGTCAAACGAAAAAGACTCTCCTTATTGATAAAGTTTCAAAAGGCATATTTAAGCCATTAAATGAGTTGAGCAATAATATCATAAAAGAATTGATGATTTTCTAAATTCCTCCATGATGCAAAGAAGAAAAGGAAATACTTTTACACGATAATCCCTTGTGCCCCAAGCATATATAAAATTCTGTGGATTGAAGATCTAGTAGATGATGGTGATCATCAACTGGTAGTCATGTCTAAATATTTTTTAGACCGGCTTTGTCAAATAATTAACAAATCTGGTTATGGACATCCACAAATAAAGAGAAAGAGTCATTTCTTCCAGAATCTATGGAATCCACATAAGGACATGCTTACATTCTTGGAAGAGGAAACAAGAACACAAAGGACTAGACTATATTACTCCAAATGTGCACACATATTTTATGATCACCATCGGACCTCTCTCTGGTATTCAGGTGTCATTCAATGTATAGGGTACAAACATCATCGGCCCAATTGAACCATCTTCTTTTAGAGACCACTGCTTTATACTAGCAATAATTGATTATTTCTTTTGGTGGGCTAAAATGATTCCATTGAAAGAGATAAAAGTGGATACTATTATCCTTTTCTTTTAAGAAAATATCTTATATCAATTTGATGTCCCTCGAATGATCAATTCTAATAATGGACTGTCCTTCAGAAGTTTCAAAATAGGATGATTTGTACATCATCACAAGTTAGATTTGAGATATTTATCCATCTATAATGCAAGAGAAAATGGGCTCGTTGAGATATTCAGTAAGACTCTTTCTAAGATCTTGAAAAAAGTTATTACCATAGATAAAAAAGGCTAGCACCAAAAGTTTACTGAGGCATTGTGGGCCTATAATACCAAATATTGAACCCCTACCTAATTAACGCTGTATGCATTAGTGTTTAAAATTGAGCTAGTATTACTACTAAAAATTCAAATTCTCTCTCTAAAGATTACCTTACAAGAAGAAATCATAAGAGAAGATAATATTCATCTTCACTTTGAAGAGTTAGGCTCTTTGGGTGAAATAAGGCTCATGGCCTACCAAAACTTGAAAATATGTTGAGCACAAATGTCTAGGGCGTACAATAAAATGACTTGGCTTAGGTCTTTTAAGAAGGAAGAAATGACCTTAGTCTTGAGAAGAGTTATAATCCCAAATTGAAACAAGAAAAGCAAGTTCGAGCTTAATTGAGAATACCCTTATAATCATCAAAAGGATATTTAAAGGGGGATTCTGCCAATTGATCGATGGCAAGGGGGACAGGTCTATGTCATCAGTCAACGGTCAATTCCTCAAAAGGTACTATGCCTAAGCGCATGGGGCAAATATAATAATAACTAAAAGTGTCTATATTTTATCTATGATAGAATGTCCAACTTCTTCAAAAGGAAATGCCTAGTCAAATATGCACTCCATATTTCTTAAGATAAAACATAAACACAAAATCCTATCTATTTTATGGTAATAAGATTAGCTTATTTTGCATGGTGATCAAATTCATATCTTCATGGCAAATCAAGCCCACTCCTACTGGGCATGCTAGAGTTTGTGGGATTGATTTTAGCAGTCATGGATGGTGGAGACCCCGATAGTGATATCGAATCATAAATCAAAATTTATTTAATTTAATCTTCTTGTGATGTTTGGAGAGTTGTTGCTACCTTAATACATGTGTCAGAGGGTGTTGATATTGTTTGGTCATTTTGAATATCAGACAAAAGTTTAATAGTGATCATGAGACATGTGTGGACACTTGAAGTGATATAGCCCAATCTTCTGGAGTTCTTATTTTTCCTTCTAAGAATGTTAGCACACTCTTAAGGTGGATCCTATAGATTCTTGAAGAAATAAAATTTTTTTATTTATGGATGTTCACAGTAGGACTTCTTGATTATTTGATGAAGTTGATCCAAAAAATATTTAAGTATGACCACTAGGTGATGGTTACCATCATCCGCTTGATTTTCAATCTCCAGGATTTCATGTATACTTAAGGTATGAGGAAATGCCTTGTAAAATAGTATTTTATTTTCTCCTTTGCATCATACAAGAATGCAGAAAATTATTATTCTTCCATGACATTGATGCTCAGCTTATCTAATGGCTTAAATAAGCCTTGTGGAACTTTAGTAATAAAGAAAGTATTTTTTATTTGACCCCTATCATCATCTTTATTAGAAGTGTAACCACCTAGGTAGATTTGTGGGGCTTTTCCATCTAAAGAGCCTAGGTTAACATCGATTCCTAGATGAAGAGGAGTGAAGATCAAACTCATGATCTTTTACTTTACTTAACTGATGGAAGTACACCCTCTATCAGCGTAGGATCTCTAATAGTATTTTGCATCATCATAATGCACCTTATGAATATCAAAAGGATGTACATCTCTATCGATTTGGTATTCTTCACCATCCTCAAAGTATTTGAGATATTAATATAGGGTTGATGACACAACTTTATTCCTATATAGCCATAACCTCCCTAGTAGTGCTTTATATGGTATATCACAATCGATCACATAGAACTTGGTATCTATCATCAACTTGCCTACTTTCAGAGGGATGGTTATGGCTCCTAGAGCTCTTTAGCTATTCTAATTAAATCCTTGGATGGTTATAATCTTAAATGACAAGTAGCACATATCCGCACTTAGAGCTCTTAGAGTTTAGAGAGTCATCAAATTGACTGATGAGCCTAGATCAGGATGCAATTAATCTTGATCTCATCACTATTCAGTGTGACGTACAATGACTTGTTATGGTCTTTTGTTCCTAGTAATGAAAGTGATGATAGGAGCTTGACGTGCATACAATAATTTTTTCATCTTCTCTTCAGCGAAGTATGTTTGGTAGTTAGCTGGATTTTGCAAGATATGTACTACTATATTCCTGAGTTTTTCTGACATCATTAGGGCATTAAACACACCTAGTATGACAGAGAATTTTTTTTTAGGAGAGCTGCCGTATTGTATTCCACCTTCTTGAGCGTAGATTCAGTTTGCGAAGGCTCAATGCCTTTATTCATCTAAATTTCTTTTTCCTTGTCCTTGGAGATGTTCTTGTCTCTAGGTATTAGAGCTTGCCTCAAGGATAACACCTTTCCTCCTCAGAGTTGCACCTAATTTATTCTCCTTGGTTGAAATCTAGCATCATGAGACTAATAAGGTTTATCTTCGAAATTACTCCCCAAGCTAATCATGTGGCAAGAGGTATTGAACCCTTGCCCCCAGTTGATAGACCCCTAGATATCTTTGGAAGATGTGACAAGCTAAAATTCCTCCCACTCAATGTCAGAATTAGGTACGTGGTCTTTCTTATAGAGAGGTCCTCAGAGACTCTTTAGATATGTCCTTCTATTTCATCTACTGGTATGACTTTTTTTTCAGGATCTTGTATTTAGAATATTTTTTTCATGGATATTCATATTGGCTTAATGGGGGAGCAGACTGTGCTTTAGCATTAACATGTTTGATCCTCTCTCAGAATGCCTGCTTCTTCCCTTGGGGTTTACTAGTGTATGGCTTGCCAAAGCAATCATAAAGTCATTCTGACTCAGACATAGAGTCGCATTCATCATTTGTGTCTTGTATTCATAATTTCTCTAAAGTTAGTAAAGTGCATTTCTCCATAGGCTCTAGAATTGGGACCTCACCAAACCTAGTGGGCTGAGCATTTATTACTGGATCACCTGATGGAGGTTGAGATAGCTGCTCGTCGGTATTTAGCTTAGATGTATGAGTCACCATGTGGGAAGGGCCATATGCTTAGATAATCCTCTTTGAAAGCACCTAGCTTTCTTAACTTGTCTCTAGAGTATGTGGCATGAGTAATCATTTTGATCCTGAAGAGGGTTAGTAAAAGATTTCTGTCATCCCTGTAGGGCCTTTTATGTGGCTTTGCCTTCTCTACCAATACTTTCTCCACCTTCTTAACTTTCTCACAAAGCATGGTAGTCGTATTTAACATACTTTCCATGTGGGCTGCCATAACTTACATGTGTTTGTTCAACATTTATATTTGCCCCTTGATAAACTTTATGTTAGTTGCAACTAGTTCTTTCACAACATCTGGTTATAGTTTGAGCACGTTATAGTTATATTCATAGACAAACCACTCTCTAAGATAATCATCTCAGGTGTAGCCTTTGAGGAGACCTATGGGATCTCTCATTTCATCGATAATATCTCCAATGAATCTATCTGCTTCTTCTTGCCTTGAACCCTGAATTTCATCATTATTGAAACAACAGAGTAGAGATCAGGTTGGTTGTAAATCTCCAACAATAAATATGGTGGAGCATGTTACAGATGAAAGTACACTTTCTCCATCTCTCGCATCAGGGTCTTCTAGCAAAGCTCTAAGTTTGACAGGGAAGAATTTCTTGATAGTTACTTATCTTTTTTCTTGCTAAATATATTCTCTAAAGCATCGATGTATTCTTAGATGGCTAATTTTGTGACATCATATTCATCCAATTGAACCGGTTTCTTCTATTCTTTTTCTTCTTGATACTTCGAGCAGGTGAGACAATTTGTCTTGATGAGCCTTCCTTCATCACCATCCCAAACTCCTCAGGATTTCTTGTTATCTTTTTTATCAGCTCCTTCAGTCTCCTTAAAATGTAGATGCTCCATAAATGCCCTTGTTCGAGGGTACATTGTGCTTTTTCTTTAAAGAAAAACTCAGTAAATGGTTCATGGTCCTCGAACACAATAATAAGATTAATGTGTTCAGTAGGCATTTCAAATAGGGCTACATTTAAGAGAGTAAGCTTGCCCTATTGGTATTACTTTCGGCCTAATCCTAGAATATGTAGCAGTCTTCAATGGTATGCCCTAAGACTCTGTGGCAAGGATAATAGTTCAGGTGATCTATTTTGTTGGCCTCATTTGGCCTCTTGGATTCTAGTAGTTAAGAGTCCTAATTTCATATCATCTTGAAAGATTTTACATGCTCTCTCTCTTTTGAAAGAATGTTTCTTTTTGAGACTTTGTTGGAGATCATTGGATCGTTCCACTTCCCCATCTCCTCTAAGAGTTGATAGTTTCTAAGAATTACCCTTGTTCATAATAAGGATCAGAGACTTTTTTGCTTAGTTGGTATAAATGCTACCCTCACATTTTTTAAAGGTTCTCCGTGCTTCACCTTGTCTTTTTTCAATTTAAAATTTTGTGAACTAGGTAAGGTTGGTGGGCCAATCCTTTTCAGCTTCTTAACTTGTATGATGAGGTCTTGAAAAGTGTAGATAAAATAAGCACTTAGGTAAGGTGTTATCCACACTCCCCTTCTGTTGCCAAGAACTAAGTTTACTGCCTTAAATTGGCTCATGGGTAGTTCACACTTAATGTTGAGATTCTCCACCACGTGATATAGTCCAAGATTAATTCATTATCATGCTTCGGTGTTGAGATGAGGTTGCAATGGTCACTTTATCGCTAACCTTTCTAAGCAAGATTTGGAAAGCCTCCTTCATTTGTACTCAAGTTTGTATGAATTCTGGTTGCAAACTGGTATACCACTTGAACGCTACACCTGTCAAGCTTGCTAAAAATTAGTGAAGTAATAATGAGACTATTACTTAAATCTTTATATGAGTCATAAAGTGAGCTATGTGTTGTTCAGGGTTGCCCATGCCAATAAACTATTTGAAGCTAGGTATTATATAGTCTCTAGGGTATGGCATTCAGTTGTGATAACTAGGGTAGGGTTTGTCAGTATCATTTATTCTACCCATCTCACTTTCTTGTCTCAACTATGTAGCCACCATTTATTGCACTTGCCATTGTATGTATGCTGGTAGTTTCATGTTATTAGAAATCCTTGAATTGGGGATTGAGTGTCCTTTGCTAGAGGAGCTGCTTGCGAAGGACCTATATTTCGTGAATCTCATCTACAGGAGATGCACCTTTCATTGTCTCTGCTGTTTGAGATAGTTCCAGCTTATCAAGCATCTGACTCATTTCTATCATTACCTCCATCAACTTCATGACCTTTTTTGGACTTTATCTTCCTCTTTCTCTTGTTGTCTTAACTATTATAATACTTCTATTGTCACTTCTTGATTGGAGCTTGTAGTTATAACCAATGCTTTTATCAGAATATGATAGTCCATGTCTTGAGAGTCAGATTTGGGTCTCAATTGAGGCTAACTTCTCCTATTAGTCAGCTTGCTACATTTAAAGCCTTGCTTATTGAGCAGATCGCCACACTTTCTCTTTGACATGGTAGCAAGGATTAATTCATAATAGTCCTTTCCTCATCAATAAGTCTTATTCAAGCAACCTACTTTTGGCATTTGGCTAATTGGTGTGTGGGTGGTCTCCCTTTGTGAGCCCTCAAGCTGAGTTATAGCTTTACAGTGACCATACTATTTTTCAAAATCATGAACCTACATGAACTGAACCTAACCAATTTTAATACATGAGTATTTTCCAAAGTCATGAACATTTTATTAAAATAAGCTGAATACTCTTCGACCTAAATGTTAATTAGCTTCCACCAACAAATGTAATTATTCAAATAGAGATTATAATCTATTTGGATTAGCGGATATCATATATAAGTAGAGATCAGAGACGGGAAAGCTATAAGGGATGGGATCCAAGGATCTAAAATGCCAAGGAGAGAAGATGCACAAGTGTGATGGTGAAGAAGGCTCCGGTGATGGATCAACACAAATCAAAAATTCTGACAATAGATTAGCACATATCAAAGATGGGGAAAACTGAGACTAATGTAGGATGCAGTACCTAGAGCTCAACACCTGTTGTGATCTCCGGCAAGGATGCCTGCTTCAATCATTGATGAGGATGCCTGATGTGGAGGATCGGTGCAGATCAGAGAACGAAGATCAGAGATGGGGAGAATTGAGAAGACTGTAGGATGTAGTACCTGAAACTCGATGCTTGCTCCAATCTCTGATTAGGATTCTTGCTATGATCATCGGCGGGGATGTATGCTGCAGAGGATTGGCGCAGATCAAAGATCAAAGATTGGAGATGGGAAAAACTGAGAAGAATATAGGATGTAGTACTTGGAGCTCGGCGCCTGCTCCGATCTCTGATGAGAATGGCTACTGCGATCATCGGCGAGAATGCTTGCTGCAGAGGATCGACACAGATCAGGGATGGAGAAAACTGAGAAGAATATAGGATGCAGTACCTGGAGCTCAACGCCTGCTCCGATCTCCGGCGAGGATGCTTGCTGCTATCATCGACAGGGATGCATGCTGCAGAGCATCGGTGCAGATTAGAGATCGAAGATTGAAGATGGGGAAAACTGAGAAGAACATAGGATGTAGCAATTGAAGCTTGACACCTACTCCGATCTTTGGCGAGGATGGTTGCTGCGATCACCGGCGGAGATGCTTGTTGCAGAGGATTGACACAAATCAGAGATTGAAGATCGAAGATCGGAGATGGGAAAAATTGAGAATAATATCGAATGTAGTACTTGGAGCTCGGTGCATGCTCCAATCTCCGGCGAGGATTGCTGCTGCGATACTGGCGGGGATGCTTGCTGCAGAGGATCAGTGCAGATCAGAGATGGAAAAAACTGAGAAGAATATAGGATGTAGTACTTGGAGTTCGACGCTTGCTCTGATCTTTGGTGAGGATGCATGCTGCGATCACCAGCGCAAATGCATGCTGCAGAGGATCGGTGCATATCAGAGATCTAAAATCAAAGATGGGAAAAACTGAGAAGTATATATGATGCAATAATTGGAGTTTGGTGCTTGCTCCGATCTCCAACGAGGATGCCTGCTGCTATCACCGACAGGGATGTATGCTGCAGAGAATCGGCGCAAATCATATAATAGCCGAGATCAAGATCAAAGTCGGGAAGAAGCTTTAAAGAGATGGGATTTGAGGATCCAAGCAGTGAAGAAAGCACACGTGGTGAAAAAGATCGATCGAAAATGGAGAAGAAAGGCTGGAGAAGGTGATGGGAGCGAAGGCCAGAATAGGGTAAGGAATTGAGAATTCCTCACCAATTTTTGGATGAAATTACTATTCTCACGTGTTGGTGGGACCTAGTCAATTCAGTCCGGAGTTGTGAATTCCATTGATCTCAATCCGGAATTCAAATCAATAATTAAAATTTTCTGAAATTGAGAATTCAGATAATTCTCGAATTTATATTGACATTTAAATACTAAAATTAGGAAAATTGGATTCTAAATTTCTCCAATTTTTTTAATTCAAGCGGTTTGAAATTGAACCAAATAGCTGCTTCATCTTCGGGTTGGATCTTGGATCGAATTAAGCCAGTGCCTAGTTTTGGTCAACTGAAGGATTTTTTTTGAAAAATTATTAGAGCCTTTTGTACTGTTACGCGGGCTCTCTTATTACGTAGGGGGTGGTAAAATAGAAGGTTAACATCATCCCTCGAAACCACTTTCTAGGAATACATGTATTAATATGTTCGGATCCGTACTCCGATGGTCCATAGGATAGAGGGGTTGACGGCCTTGCTCTCCTCGGATAGAGCGAGACTTTGGGAGCCGAATGGACTCAAATGTATAAGCCGATCAAATATTTATATATATATGAACTCAAAACCCAACCCACAACCCAACAAGCTATCGAACGAGATTTTCATATTCATATTCCATTAATTTAATTTGAATTAGGCCGAGTAATTAGATTATAATTTTCACTTATAACCCTACTACACGCACGACGCACCTTGCATAGCATCGAAAATATATCCTTCCGCCCCAAGATTACCACCTCTCCCTATATTTGATTTCAATGTGAATCATTCTTATCCCCACTCTTTAACCACCTTCAATACATTACCGAGGAATTGACTGCGAGGTATAGCTGGGCATTTGGTCAAAATCCATGACTTCATATTAAAAACAGTGATGGGCAGATATTTGAAGTGACTTTATATTTGCACAATAAATGATCGTGAGAAAAATATCTAAAAAGATTTAGAATATATTTGGATAGAATTTCACTTCTAAAAGCATTAGAAGTAATAGAGATAATGAAAAATGAGAAATGATAAAAGTGACAAAAATATTAATTTCGTCGTTTGATAAATTTTGATACGAAAGTAAAAGAAGTGACAATAAATTTCGTAACTTCAATAATTTGAACAACAAAGTCCAAAGTGAAAAGTATGATTTTAATCGTTCGGATAAAATCATACATAAAAATAGAGAAATAATTTGATAATTATATTAGTTCAAAATTTAATATTTATTAATAAATAACACTAATACAACTTTTATTTTTTTAAAAAAATTATAATTAAGATAAAATTTAATTATAATAATTATAATAATTAAGATAAAAAAAATAATATTTAAGTATCAAAATATAATTAAGATAATAATGAATAAGAATAATAAAAAATTATCATAATTAAGATAATAAAAATTAATATTTAACTAATTAAGTATAATTAAGATATTTAGGATATTAATTAATGAAAACGATTTGATATTTTTTACGCATTGAAAATAACAATATTTATCACATGAAAACCAATCACAATGGCAACAAACTAACCCCATAACAGCATAGATAGCAAAAGCCTGTCTCATAGCCCAACTTGCCTCCACCCTAAAAGAAAGGTGTAAACATAAAAATCCTGCAAGATCACGAGAAATATTGCGCAATGCACTTAAGAAACAAATTTCGTACATGAATGAACGAACCCACATGAACAAATGAGAAAGAAAAATGAACGAACGAACCCACATGCTGTAAAATGAAAAGTATCATCAAATCTGAGTTTGCCATGTGGATGAAGCAACACAAACTGAAAAACAACTAAAATTGACGGTGAAGAAACAAGTTAATCATCCTCCTATAATGCTCAAGAATCTTCATTTAATCATCCTACTTTTTTTCTTAAAAAGCAAGTTAATTATGACCAATTCAACAAATAAAAGCAGAACAACATGAATTTTAACCTTAGTGTGCCAGTGGAGTTTATAAACAGGTAAACAGGCTTTTTCTGCATCTTCATACTATAATTGCAATTTCTGTGACACATAACAAAACAACTATCAGAATGAAAATATGTTGATTAATTCAATGTCATCTCTAGTATCATTTGCTATTGATAATGATGTAATAAGAAGTTTTTGAGATTTGCAGTATCAAATAAAAAAACAAAGAATGATTGGCAGAAATGGTTGACAATATTAGGGGTAAAATCCTGGAGGCAACCTGAGTTTTCTAACTAATCTAAGCTGAAAAAGAAAAAGGCTGAGGCTAATTTCAGATGTTAAAGACAACATAGGATAAAAAGAATTTAGAAGTTCTATCTGAATATTGAACTGCCTCTTTGGTATCAGCTTTCAAGCTTCAGCTTCCACTACCAAACCAGCTTCTCTTTTCTAGAGAAATTCATTTAGCTTACCTGGCAACAGAGACTAAGGGTTAGTCCTAAAGCAGTATTTTGTCTTCTGCCAGGAACACAGCAATACAGGCCTCACGTCAGAAGAAGTCAATGTCCGACTAGTAACCTTGTTTTGGCTCAAATATCTCAATGGATAATTACAAATAAAAGGACTTTTGAACGTAATAAATCACCAAATATGTTTCCCCAAGAAAGTGGTAAAAAAAAGGAAAAAAGCAGCAAGTCACCAATGTAGCCCAGCACTAAGAAACGATGAGGCCAAGTTTCTAAAACAAGTGGTAAGCTATATCCCCAGACAAGGTGCCAAACATGCATCAATAGCTGTTGAGTCTTGCCAAAAACAAATGAGAGCATTCTCACTACAAGAAAGACTTTCAAAGGGGAATCTGAAGCTGGCAAGGTGTTCAGATGGTCATCATCCCAATTGTAAGAAACCGGCAAAAGGGACTGCAAAACAAAGCCTCTTTTGTGCTCCGCTGCATCGCTTTTCTCCTTCAAAGCCCCAAATTTGAAGGTAATCTCATCTTAGAATCCCCAAATGATATATATAGTATAAGCATGAATACAGTTAACAATATGTTGATTGAAAGCATCATTTAATAGTCTCATCTTCCCAACACACTACAATCTTTTCAAACAAAAAGGAATCAGGATATTATGATTCATTGAAAAAATTGTAATTTGCCAATCCCAACAAATCAATCCACAGCTGAATAGGAATCAAACTCAACCAGTCAAGACTTTGAATCATAAAAACTCAGTATACGGTCAGAATTCTAGCTATAAACCTAAGAATCTAGAAACCCCATCCCTTCAAATTTCATCCCTAACTCGGAACACACTACAATCTCTCCGATTCCAAACACAGATAAAAAAGAAACCACCAAACCGAACGTCCCAACAAGAGATTATCACGGAGTGGCCATTTCACATCAAAACCCCACCACCAAAACCATAAAAATCAGGGGGACGGGGTACCATGGTGACTCCACCTCGCCTGCAGCGGGAGACAGATGGAGACACGCTGAGGGAGGGGACGCGGAGCCTCTGGCCGGAGAGCTCGCCGGAGACGCTGCCACCAGCGAAGGGGGTGACGAAGGCGGTGCCGAGGGCTCCCGGGGAGCGATTGGTCCGTCGTGGCCTGCAGGGCTTCGGGCCGCCGCCGGCGAAGCGACTCTCCGGCGAGAAGCGGGGGGAAGAGAACAAGACTATCTATCTACCCTATCTACTCTATTTTCACCTCAATATACGGAAATTTAGAGCAAATAAGATTACCGAAAAGGACTATCTATCTACCCTATTGAATAACACTGAAAATATAGGGAAAAGAAAAACAAAAAAAAGAGCAACTGAAATGATTCCAGGCAATTTACTATGACTAAAAGTATTTTTTTTGTTTTTCATCATATCTTTCTCAAAAAATATCTAAGTCCACATCCCACGTACTTAAGTACCAACGTGTTTTGCTGTTAGATCTGGTTTAATAACAAATTTGATACCAAAAAATTCTTTGAGCTGCTGCAGTGTTTCTATTGCATAAGCTTCTGGTTATGTCCATTCAATTTTAGATTTGAGTTTTCAAATTTTTTCGATTCTCTTCGGTTAATTTCAATCTACAAAGAAAAAAATAGAATTATCTGTTTGGCGATGATCGAGGGAAAATGTTTTAATGTTTAAATTAAATTTTCACCATTTTTGTACTCTGTTGTCCCATATAGAGTTGTAAGCTTAGAAAGAAAATAGAGTCTAGAATTAAACTTGAGGACGAAGAATGAGAAAACCCTTTATAGTGAGAGATAGAGGAGTTGGTGACATAGGGAATTGCTGCAAATAACAAGAATTTGTCTCCTAGAGTTCCATAAAGACTATTACTTATGGGGATAGAGGGAGCATACAAGAATGCTCAAAGAGCATGTTGTGCGCATTATTGGCTTATCTTCGCCAGATTGTGGAGTTCGATGGCCTTGGGTCATAACTATCTACCAAATTGTGACACTTGACTTTTGATGGCCGAGCTGTGAGACTTGGTCCTCCGAGACCTTATTAAGCTGAGGTGCAACAGAGAGGCTAACGTCTTTGATTTTGGCTCAACCTACTTTCCGATTTTCCATGGGATTCAACTTTAGTTCACTCTTACCTTTTGACACACCATAGCCCCCAAGCCCTTCATTCAATTCCTCATTACTTGAATGCAAGGACTTGTGTTTTAAAGATTGTTCTTGATGACTACCTTCCTCAATGCACGTTGCCTCTAGAGATTGGAAATATTGGATCTTTCATGACTTTTCATTTAATGACTAGACAACCATCATCGTGCTTTAAGTCATGGAGCATTTCCTTGGATGTCGTTCTCATTTGTTAGTTTTCCAAGATGCAACATTTCACTATAGGCAATTTATGTCCTTCAAGACATCTATTCGTGGCTATGTAAGAAGCAACCTGAGGGGCATTTCTCACCAGCTCCTTGCAATTCTGCCTTTTTTCGTTATCCTACTCTAGCTGCATCTTCTCTCTTCGTGATATTTTTTAGTTAGTTTTTTTTATTATAATTGGGTCCTCTTTTGATGACATGCATACTTACAAGATTTTATGTAAGGACTCAAGGCTTCACTCTTCTACATAGGGGAGATACTCCTCAAAGTCATTGAAGGAGGATGCTTCACCCCCACAAGATGCAGCCTTGGTCACTCTTTGCATCAAGTTTTAAGAGAAGGTAGGTATTGCAATTCATCACTTGCCCTTTAAATAAGGCTATTAAACTAACACTTTTCTTGTTTAATCACAGCTTGGTGACATTGTCTAAAACATGTTAAGATGCCTTTTGGACTTTCATGAGGAGATCTCCCAAGTAGAGTTTACTTACAATAGTATGCTGCATGAGCTCAATTGCTTCCACTAAAAGGTGATGGAGCTTCAACTGATGCTCCTTGCCTCTTGCGATCAAGCTAACGAGGCCCACACCCTGACCGAGCTACAAACGGCTCAGGTTGTGGAATGGTTTTGCTCTAACGGTGAGTTTCAAGCTCTACTGGAGCAATACAGTAAAGCAGGGTTGCCGACGGACAGTGACTCCAGACTGAGACCAGGTCCACCTCATTCTTACAAGGGTTTACCTAATGTAGGATTGAGATGATCAATGGCCTGTATAACTGATTGTTTGATTCAGGTCGGCTCTT
This sequence comes from Trichopus zeylanicus subsp. travancoricus, assembly GCA_005019695.1. Classification (NCBI taxonomy): domain Eukaryota; kingdom Viridiplantae; phylum Streptophyta; class Magnoliopsida; order Dioscoreales; family Dioscoreaceae; genus Trichopus; species Trichopus zeylanicus. The sequence continues at coordinate 171,779 of RXID01014968.1, forward strand.
TGCCAAGGAGGTTGATAAGAGGCAGGTTTAGCACCAACTAGAGTCTTACCTCTCCATCGCTAGGGGGAGAAGGGTTTCTTCGAGACTCTTTCCCTCTTTCCCCTTAGGGATCTTCTCTTGGACTATAAGCTACCCTTGGAGTTGGTGACACCCAATATGATAGCGATGATATCGGCATTCTATGTTGTCTGAGCTAATTTTTGCTATAATTATAATTGACCAAAATATGATCTTAATTAAGACCTGTATGTCACTAAATTATGTCTCAGACATGGATCTCTGTTATAATTAAATTAGAGTTAAATTTGACCAAAAATTGAGCTCAATTTAAGAAATTCGGGCTCAATCCAAGTGGACTGAATAAGCCAAATATTTAGATCAAAATTGGGCCCAAAATTCATCGAAAATCTAGACTAAAATTTAAAAAAGTAAAAGTTTTACAAATAGGTTCCGGAACTAAATTAACTTTTATAAAAAGGTCTCTAGCTAAATTTCTTTTACAAAGAGATGAAAATTTTACGAGAAATCCAATAAAATTCTAAAATTATAAATCATCCCTACAAAATTTAGGATTAACGAATAAACCCTACGAGAATTCCATATTCACAAATAAGCTCTTGAAAATTTAATTTTTTTACAAATAAGTCCTTCAATAATTTTAATTATAAATAAATCCAAATTTTATTCGATAAGATTCTTAAAAATTTCAAAACTTATAAATGAGTCTTTTTTATAGAAAGACCCATCAAATTTATAAAAAACCTTCTTTATAAATTCAATATCCTTGGTGAATATAATTTTTAAATTTTTATTATCCACAATAAACAAACTCATTCATATCGCTTTAGAGATTTATCCAATCTCAAATAGTTTATATCCATGTTTATCTATATGCATATTTATTATTCAAAATTTTAAAATAAAAGAGATTAAACTACAGTCTAACTTCATCTCTTCAACCTTTATATAACTCTACTAACATTACCAAAAAAAGAAAAGAGATCAGAACGAAGGGAATCGGTGAAGGTTAAAGGAGTAGATTAACTTGGAGAATCGAAAGGAAGGATAAGATCTTCGTTACTTATTTTTCCTTCGTTTTTTTCTTCTCTAAACTCTTCTTGTTTTTTTTTTTTTTATTTTGCGCTTTGCCCAAGTCCTTACTGTTTCCCGTCCTGCCAATGGCCGACTCCGGCCATGTCCGGCCGAACCCGGCCATTCTCTCCCACGATGGCTCTTCTGCGCCCTAAACCACCAAAACCTTTGGAATCCCACTCCCTCTTTGCAGCAACCGCAGGTCACCTGCAGCCATTCGCCCTCCGGTGTGTCCCCGCAGCACCGTGACTCTCAGCTTCGCACCATCGATTCCTAGCGACCAATGCCACACCGAAACCCCATAATGCCTCCACCTTCACCGACCCACCGGTGGCCACCTCTGCTCGCATCGATGTAGGAGCCTTACTGTCGCACCCGCCACACAACCCTCTTGCACCATCGCTCATGCCTATGCACCATCAGAGACCCCGACACTACTCCAAGCTCCCTACGCCAACCTCACCACCACTTCGAGAGCCCCAAGCCGACCTTGCACTGCTCTGTCGCTGGTCAAGCCCCAACCCACACTCGCCACACCGCCATCTTGCGTTGTGGCCTAGGTCAGATCCTTACCGCCCTAGCCTGCCATTGCAAGGGAAGCAGCCGGATCCAGCTACAACCGACCGAATCGGGCTATAACTGGCTGAATTCGGTCGAGAAATGAGGGAGATGACCCAGGGAAAGAGGAGATCAAGCTTGGAAAAGGAACAGCCGTGGTGACAAAAAGACGATGAGCAAGAATGGTTGGGGAAGAAAAGGAGGGAAGTAAAAAAAATTTAAAAAAAAGAAATTTTTGTAACCCACGTGAGAACGAGAGGTCGGGGGTGGGAGTGAAGAGCCAAAAAAATAATAAAAAAAGAGACCCACGTGGAGTGGGAGAAGGGAGTGAAAAAAAAGCTCCCGTAAAAAAAAGAAAAAATTTCAGTTGAAAAACAAAGAAAAGAAAGGCGATTTTGATTTTGGCGCATCAGTTTTTAAGTCGACTTTTAGACTCAGAATTATAGATTAATCTCCATGCCCACTACAATTATAATTTAACTTTTAAACACGATAAAATCAAGTTAATTTTTGGGTCCGTCAAAATTAGGTCAGTCTTTAAGTCTGTCAAAATAAAGCTCACCAAACTAGCTCAGTTTCAAGTCCGTCGAAATTAGATCAATCTTCGAACTCATTAAAATTAGGTTAACTTTCAAGTATGTCATACTATAAGTCAATTTTCAAGCTCACTAATTCCATATTAGCCTTCAGGCCTATTAAAACTATGTTAGTCTTTCGGTCCACCAGAATTAGACCAGCCTTCAGACCACCGAACCAAAACCAGCCTTCGGGTCTATCGAAATCATACCAACTTTCAGCTCTATCAAAACTATGTCAGTCTTTGAATCTACTGAAATTATAGGCTAGTGTTTGAATCCGTCGAAACCAGACCAGCCTTCTGGGTTGCTAAAATCAAGCCAACCTTCAGACCCACCGAAACTAGGTCAGCCTTCGGGTTTACCAAAACTATATTAGTCTTTGACTTCACTAAAATTATAGGTCAACCTTTGGGCCCACTGAAACTATAGACTAGACTCCAAGCCAGACTTTGAGCCGACCAACTCCAGGTCAGCCTTGGGCTCACACTTTAGATCAGTCTTTAAACTCGCATTTTAAGCTAGTTTTTATACTCGCACTTTTAAGCTAGCCCTCGAGCTCTTGCTTCTCAAGCTAGTCTTTGGACTTGTATATCTAAGGTTAGCCCAAATGTTCATCCAAAGTTATTATAACAATTTGAAGGCTTTCGGATCAAACTAAACTTGAAGAACAAAACTAATTTGACTCAAATAGACTACCACCAAATGGATCTAAATTGATCAAATAGATGAACTAAAACTAAAACTGAATTGGATCCAAAATTCAAGTTGAGTTAATGCAAATCAAATCATTCAAACTTAATTCTAATCGAGTTCAAGCTGGGTTAACTCAAAAATCAAATTAAGATAAAATGATTTAGGTTCAAGTTAATTTAATGGAATTTGGTTCAAGATCACGTTGGTTTAGATTCAACTTGGTTTGTATCTTAATGAACTCATTTAGTCAATCAATCATAATGTCTTAATCATATGAAGTCAACCAACAATACATATGAATTTGTTAGCCATACTTCGAAGTTAGTCAATCTCAAAAGACATTGATGTGTACCTTTTGAGCTAAGCAATGATGTAGGATAACTACATCATTTTTACAGTAAAATTAGATATCCAATTTAAGTTGAATTCCAGCTTCAATTAGGATCCGTCAATATTCATATAGTTACAGTCTAAAGGTCATATCTCCTAAGATATTCATCCAAATCTAATAAATAACTATCCGTGATTTAGGTTCAAGTTAATTTAATGGAATTTGATTCAAGATCACGTTGGTTTAGATTCAACTTGGTCTGTATCTTAATGAACTCATTTAGTCAATCAATCATAATGCCTTAATCATACGAAGTCAACCAACAATACATATGAATTTGTTAGCCATACTTCGAAGTTAGTCAATTCCAAAAGGAATTGATGTGTACATTTTGAGCTAAGCCAATGATGTAGGACAACTACATCATTTTTACAGTAAAATTAGAGATCCAATTTAAGTTGAATTCCAGCTCCAATTATGATCCGTCAAGATTCATATAGTTACAGTCTAAATGTCATATCTCCTAAGATATTCATCCAAATCTAGCAAATAACTATTCGTTGGAAAGCTAAGATCAATTCCCACAAGTTTCTTATTTACTATTTTGGATAATTCAGATTTTGTATTATTCAAAATTAGGGTTTATTTATCAGTCCGAGTGAATAACAATCTTAGCCCAATAAGGAATAGGATTTAGATATCTTTATTTAAGATATGTTAAGTAGAATTCTTAGTCGATTTTAAGTTTTATTTTTAATCTATACCAAATAGGACTCTAAGTTTATTAGAGGACTATATATACAGCCCAAGATTGTAACAAAAAAAGACTTTTCTATCAATAATATTATCTTATTTTGGGTTTTTTCCCTTTCAATCTTCCTTGTGGATTCAAGGATCTATCGTGGTGAGAAGATGGTGATCTTCTTCCTATCCCTCCTGCCCTCTCCTGCTGCATCAAGCGAATCTATCGTGCTAAGAAGATGGTGATCTTCTCCCTATCTCTTGTGCCCTCCCTCGCTACATTAAGAAGAAGATGGTGATCTTCTTCCTACCCCTCGTCTCCCCTCTCCCGCTGTATCAGCCAACCCAAAAATATTAGTAATACTCTAAAGTTAATCAATAATACGCCTAAAAGTTGATCGATTATCAAATCAAATCAAATTAAGGCATGTTTAAACTAGCTTAATTAGTCAGCCACAATGCCTTATTCAAACGAACTTATCATCTATGTCTTATTGACTATGGAAATACTTTAAACTAAGAAGTTATCGCCTATATTTCATTGTCTATGGCAATATTTCAACTATGAAGTTATTACCTATGTCTTATTAGCTATGAAAATACTTCAATCACGCAGTTATCACTTACACTTTATTGATTATGAAACCACTTCAAACCAAATAAAGTTATCACCTACGGCTTATTGACTATAAAAATATTTCAAACCATGAAGTTATCATTTATGCCTTATTGACTATGGAAACACTTTAACCATGAAGTTATCGCTAATATCTTAATGACTAATAGAAATACTTCAAATCATGAAGTTATCATCAAAACTCAAAGCTATCGAAAATACTGTAGGCTAATCCTAATAAGCCACTAACAATGTCATTCAACAAAATTATCGCCAAAACTCAAAGTTATTAAAAATACTTCAAACTCCTCTTATTGACTGTCATGTTTGTCCAAATGACACTACTAAACTAAATCACCAAAATTCACCAATGATTAAATCAAGACCCATTCGAGTCAGACTCTACATAATTCAGCAGACGAGAGCAAAGTAGCAAGGAGCATCAAGCATTTCTCGTTCCCTTTCTTATCTCATGTTATTTATGAACTTAAATTTTTTAAAATATAAAGTGAGGGTATGTCCTTGTTAAAGCCATGTACCTTTTTTTTTATATCAATCAAATTATACTTTTTTCTCTTTTTTGGGTCTCTATCTTTATTACCTAGGTTTTTTGCTTTAAGAGATCTTTTATGATTATTGAAATAATTAATAATAGGGGCTTGCACCTATTGAAAGTCATATTTTCACAATACCTGATTGCGCATTCAAACAACCATACTTTTGATTTATTATTTCGAGCTTATTTCTTAGGGTCTTCACTATCCCAGGCGGTTAATTTCGATCCCACAAATTCTAGCACCCTCGGTAGGACATGACTTGTCCTCCGAGTATAAAAATCTAACTAATACGATAGAGATATTAATGATATAGAATGATAATTAAAAATTAATTAATTATATTCCTTCTTATAGAAGAAAGCATCTAACAATATCAATGAAGAATTCCTCCATCCTAAAGTACACCATCATTGTAGGGGTAGGAACGACTGTGAGTCTACCTCAGTTGATTATCCCCACAAAAGCAGCTGAAGTTCAAATCGAGTTCAGGACCATTTTCGATGTCATTTAGTTCAAGAGAGCACCTACTATTATGTTGATTGGAGTTGCAATCATGCAAGGCCTACTCATTTCTTGACTTCCATCTAGAGGAAACAGACTCAATGTCATCATTCCAAATGAGAAGGGTCAATCTGATGAAGAGTCAGAAACTAAGTCTAAACTAGTAAGGGCATCATTCTTCTAGAGATTAGGTCCATAAAGCTCAGTTTTTAATCCCCTTCACCCAACTCCTGATAAGAGACAACCAAAAGTAAGTCCAGACCTATGCACAGATGAAGAAGAATTCATTCTAACTATCACAAGAAAAGGAAAAGTAACTAAAATTTTTAACTGACTTGAAAAACCCGCCCCTCAAATGAAGACGATCAATACCATTCCCACTTCTATCTTTTTCACTCCATTAAGTGGCCTAGAGAAGGATAAAAGTAAGTTAAAGAGGGTATAGTCCTATCTCAAGACTATGGCAAAAGGGTAGATAACTAAATAAAATAACAAGAGCCACTATAAAGGTATAACCCCGTATGAGACTCCTAAAAGGGAGACCACCCACACTGTTAGAGTTATTTCTTGCCATGACTTTGGAAAGGAACATGAGCCCATGGCTCAATAGGCCAAATACCAAAAAAAAGCTACACAAACAAGACTTACACATAAGGATATTTAGGAGGAAAGGGCCCTTATGAGTCAATCCTTATTATCACTCCAAAGAAAAGGTGTAACTATTTGTTTCATGAGCAAACTCCTAAATAAAGTAACCTAATTGATTAGAGAAGTTAACCTTGACCCAAAACACACCAAGCCAAGACTTGATTCTCAAGATGTAGATCGTCGTATTCTAATATAAGTTTTGGTCATAATTGAAAGCTCTAATGAGGAAATAAACATAGAAGTACTACGAGAACAATTGAGATAATAAGAAAAAGATAAAGATAAAGCTCAGAAGAAGATTATGAAATTGATGGAGATGATGATACAAATGAAACAAAAGCTTGATAAGTTGGAGCCATCTTAATAGTCATCTCAGAAAGCTACAAAAGCGGTAGAAGACAAACCTCTTGTTGGTGAAATTCCTAAAAAAGTAGGTCCTTCACAAGTACCTCATCCATCAGCAAGGGATACCCAATCTCCTATCTTAGTAATCTTTACCAATATAGAGCTACCAATGTATATTCAATAACAAGTGCAACGAATGATATCTATACAATTGAGACAAGAGAATGACACGAGAATGATAAATAATGCAAATAAATCATACTTTAGTCATCACGAGTAAGTACCATATCCTAAAAGTTATATAGTGTCTAAGTTTAAACAATTTAATGGCATTGATAACCCTAAATGATACATAACTCATTTTATGACTCTATATGGGGACTCAAGTGATAACCCTTTGTTGTTACTCTGCAAATTTTCAGTAAGCTTAACTGGCATGGCATTTGAGAGGAATGCTAGTTTGTAATCAGAATTCATACAAACTTAGTCACAAATAAAAGAAGTTTTTCGAATTAAATTTGAAGGAATTAGCAATAAAGTGACCATTGTAGACCTTGTCTCAACATCAAAAAGCGATAATGAATCAATTTTGGACTACATCACACGATGGAGAAATTTCAGTATTAGGTATGAACAATCTATAAGCCAATTTAAAGCTATAAATTTAGTCATAACATAAGGAGAAATTAGATGACACCCTATCTAAGTGCCTCTTTTATTCATACTTTTGAAGACCTCATTGCACAAATAAAGAAATTGGTAGGATTGGTCCCCCAACCTTATCTAGTTCACAAAATCCCAAAATATAAAACGATAAGGCGAAATAAGGGGAACTCTCTAAAAATGTGAGGGTAGCATTCACAATAAATGAACATAAGAGACCTATAAACCCCACCATGAGTACGGGTAACCTACAGAAACTATCAATTCTTGGGAGAGATGGGGAGGTAGAACTATCCAATAATTTTCAACAAAAGCTCAAAAAAAATATTCTTTTAAAAAAGAAAAGGTAGACAATACCTTTCAAGATGTCCTAAAATTAGGCCTTCAACTTTTGAAATGCAAAATGGCAAATGAAGTTAGTAAAAAAGATCATCTAAACTACTATCCATACCACAAAATATCGGATCATACTATTGAAAACAACTTTCTATTCAAAGATTAGGTTGAACGATAATACCAAGAGGGAAAGCTAATCCTTTTGAAATCAATCTTATTTGAAACACTGACTAAACACATCAATCACATTACTATATTCGAAACACATGAACCACTTGCTAAATTTTTTTTTTTGGGAAAAAAGCACAACGTACACCAAAGCAGGAGCACTTATGGGAGATCTGCATCCCTTAAAAAAGTGAAGTCATATAACCCTACAGAAGTGGTGAAAAATCACCTACCAACCCGCCCCAAGATCAAAATGATCATTTGTGCTAACTACTCCAAAGACGAATTAAAAAAGCTTGACACTATCGAAAATAATTCTCTGAGTTCACTGCCTTTTGCTGCACGATGACTCACACATCTGAAGTAAATACTGATGAGCAACCATCTCAGTTGTTGTCAAGTAATCTAACAGTAGATGATCAACTCATTAGATTTGGTGAAATCCTAATCCTAGAATTTATGGAAAGGTGTCCCCTACCAATTTTAGAGAAATTATATATATAGGATACGGACGCTGAATATGACCCTATGTCTAAGTTAGAATAACCCTATAACCGCTTCGGGAGGCCCTATATTAATAAGCGCTAAAAGAAGAAGCAGGCATTTCGAGAAAGGATTAAGCAAGCTAATGTTGGAGCCTACTCAACTTCTATGTTGAGTCAATCTAAATATCCATGAAAAAAGTACCCTAAATATAAAGTCCTAAAAAAAGTCATGCTAGCTAATAAAAAAGGAGGATTCATCCAAAGAGTCTCTGAAAATCTCTCTATAAGAAAACCTCATATGCCAATCTAGATGCTGAATGGGATGATTACCATCTAGTCATATCTTCCAAAGATATCTACAAAACTATTAATTGAGAGTAAGAATTTATTACCTCTTATAGCATGATCAATCTTGGTAGTAACTCTGCGAAACAACCTTATTGGTCTCATAATGCTAGAATTTAACTAAGGAATGTAAACCAAATATAACTCAGAGGTGGTAAAGCGCTACCCCCAAGATAAGGTCTAGTGCCAAGGGATAAGAACATCCCCAAAGAGAAGCATAAAAAAATTCAGAAAAACAAGGATGTTAAGAGTTCACAAGCTAAACTTGCACCCAAGAAGATAGAATATAACATAACAGCTAATCTCAAGAAGATCTCTGTCATACTAAGTGTTTTTGATGCTCTAATGATGTCATAAGAACTCAATGACATGATGGTGCATATTTTGCAAAACCCAACTGATTACCAGACATACTTCGCTAAAAAGAAAATGAATGAGTCTTTATAAGTTCGTCAAACTTCTACCATCACTTTCATAAATGATGACCTGCTATGAGGGACAACAGATCATAATAGGCCATTATATGTTATTAGGAACAGTGATGGGATCAAATTTAATCGCATCCTCATTGATCCAAGCTCTTAATCAATTTGATGACTCTCTACAGATTAAGGGTCTTAGCTCTAGATGTGTATCACCTATTATATGAAATTATAACCATCCAAGGGTTTAATCAAAATAGTCAAAGAGCTCTTGGAGACATAAACATACCTTTGAAAATAGGTAAATCGATGATTGATGTCAAGTTCTATGTGATCGACACTAATGCATCCTATGAAGCACTATTGGGGAGACCATGGTTACATGAAAATAAGGTGATGTCATCAATCCTGCATCAATATCTCAAATACTTTAAAGATGGTGATAAATGCTAAATTGATGGAGATGTATATCTTTTTAATGTTCATGAGATATATTATGATGATGCAAAATACTACCAAAGATCTCATGCTGATAAAAGGTCTACTTTCATCAGTCAAATGAAAAGGAAGATCGCTAGTCTAATCATCGCCCTTCCTCATCTAGGGAGCAACACAAACTCTTCAAATGATGAAATTTTACTATTCTACTTAGGTGGCTATTCTTCTAATGAATATGACAATAGAGGTCCAACAAAGAGTTCTCTCCTTACTACTAAAATCCCAGAAGGCTTACTTAAGCCACTAAATGAACTAAGTATCAATGTTGTGGAGGAATTAATAATCTTCTATATTCTCCCATGACATAAGAGAGAAAAAGAAATATTATTTTATAAGGTAATCCCCTATGCACCAAGAATGCATGAGATTCTGAAAATTGAGGATCCAAAAGATGATAGTAACCATCAGCCAGTGGTCAAACCTAAGAATTTTTCAAACACTCTTCATCAAATAGTCAAGAATTCGACTGTAAAGTTCAACAAATAAATGAAGAAATCCATTTTTTTCAAAAATCTATAAGATCCACCTCAAGTGCATGCTTATTATATCCCAGGAAGAGAAAATAAGAATTTCAAAAGACTAGACTACATCACTCCAAGTATCCATACAGGTCTCACAATCACCATTAAACCTTTGTTCAATAATAAGGCTGATCAAATACCCTTAATGCCTTCTAATACACAAGTTGCATGCATCAAGCCAGCTACAAATCTCCATGCATCATAAGAAAATGAAGTTCTTAACAAAACTTCACCAAGATCAAAAGAAAGGATGCATGATGTAGCAGAAATGCCCTCAAAACTAAGAAAGAAACTCTTGTTGAATCTCAATCAATATGATGAATCACTTGACAAAGACATGATCCTTAAAGCAAAAAAATCTCCAGTAGAATTTGAGGATGGGAGGCAAGCCACAATCGATGAATTGATGAAAATCAATCTAGGTTTAAAATAATATCCCAAGCCAACCTTTATTAGAACATAACTCTCAAAGGAGAGCCAAACTAACTCAAAGTAATACTTAAGAAATATATTGACTATTTTGCATAAAGTTATAAAGAGATGCTAGACTGGATCTCGAAGTCACCATTCACAAGCTAGCTATCAATCCCTAACTTTCGCCTATTAATAGGCACTTAGGAAGATGAAACTTGACTTGAAATAAGAAGTGACAAAAAAAATAAAGAAGCTAATTGAAGCTGACTTCAGCAGGGAAGAGAAATATCCAACTTGGGTTACAAGTATTATGTCAATCAAGAAAAAAATGACTAAATCAATATTTGTTTGGACTACAGGGACTTAAATAAAGTATGTCTAAAAGACTATTTTTCATTATCCACAATAGAAATCAAGATCGATAATACAACTGATTTTGAAGTATTCTCCTTTATAAATAGTTTTTCTCAATATAATCAAGTCAAAATGCATCCTAATGATAAAAAATATATGATCTTTCAAATTCCAATTGACATCTATTGCAACAAGGTGATGCCCTTTGGATTTAAAAATACAAGTGCCACTTATCAAAGGGCCATCAAATTTTCGATGACCTTATACACAAACTAGCTGAATGCTATGCGGATGAATTGCTTGTCAAAACTAGATCTAAAGATGAGCTTATTAAGGACTTAAGAGTGATTTTTGACCGTCTTAAAAAATACAACCTAAAGATGAACCCTATGAAATGTGCCTTTGAGATATCATTAGGGAAGTTCCTCAGCTTCATTGTTAGACACCAAGAAAATAAAATTGACCCATTTACAATTAAAACCGTAGTACCCTTACCTAATAAACCTTTGATCCTCTATATGGCTGCAACAAAATGTTCCTTGGGGGTACTTCTTACCCAAAATAATGAAGAAGAAAAAGAAAATGCACTCAAATATTTAAATATAATATTAGTAGAGGTAGAAAATAACTACTCTCTCATCAAAAAGTATTATTTAGTGCTTATATTCACAGTCAAAAAACATAGAAATTATTTACCCTCTTATCAAGTTATTTTAATATTTAAGATTGATCCCATAAAATACTTGATGATCAAACCTATACTCACTGGAAGGCGAGCAAAATGAGCTTTAATTCTCATGGAGTATAATATCATGTTCACTCCCTAAAAGGTAGTTAAAAGACAAGCCCTTGCCGGTTTTCTTGCAGCTCACCCAGTGTTGAATAACTCTCCGCTGAATTGTAAACTCCTCAATGAAGAAATCCTTTTTGCTAAAAAAGGGCAATCTTATGGAAGCTATATGTTGATAAAGCATTATCCATTAGGCCAGAAATCAGGTCAAAGCTTTCACAAATTAAGGTAAGCATCATACTCATATTTGCCACTCTAAATAGGGGTATTTTACGATATTCCTATTCCCTCTTAAAATCATATAAAAACAATAAGGCCAAATATGAGATCCTAATTGTAGAACTAGAACTGGCTCGCAACATTGAAATATCATGTCTACATATCTTTGGTGACTCACAATTGATCATCAATCAAGTTGGAGGTGGATATAAAATCCATAAATTTGAGCTCCTAAAAGATCATGAAAAGGCTCAAGAACTCATGACACAAGTCTCACATGCTCAAATAAATAAGTTCCCCAATCCATCAATGCGAAAGTTAATTCCTTAGCTAAATAAGCTAAGGCACTGGCTGATCCTGATTAAAAAAAATCCTAATCATAGTCTGTAGCAAATGATAAGCTTAGTCTTTAGTATCAAACTCGAGAAGAATGAATTTAAACTAATGAAAGAGGCCATAGATTAAAGAATACTATTCACTGACTACCTCAAAGGTTGAGAACTCCAAGAAGATAAATTTACATAGACATAGCTTAAAAATAAAGTCGCATACTTTCTATTTATCAATGACACTCTTATAGAATGTCATTTGATCAACTACTTCTATACTATCTCTCAAAAAAAGCCAAAATAGTCATGTATATGGTGTATTTGGGGTTTGTGGTGCTTATCAACTAGGATCAATAATGATGATGAAAATTAAGCATATGAGTTAAAATTGACTTGCGATGTAAGAGATTCTATTGAATATACAAGAAAATATTGCATGTGCCAAAGTCACAGTAACTTCATCTATCAACACCCAAATTCTTTACACCCAACGGTATTCTTATGGCTATTCGAGGTATAGGGTATGGACAAAATTGGCCCAATTGAGTTGTCCTCTTCCAAAGGTCACTCCTTTATATTAGTATCAACTAATTACTCTTCTCAATAGACAGAGGAAATTCTACTAAGGGAAGTAAAAACAGATATTATCATTTGCTTCTTTTCAGAAAATATCCTATATCAATTCAACATTCCTCAATGATTATTTATGATAACAGACTATTTTTCAAAAGCTTTAAGGTAGGATGTTTCGCACATCATTATAAGATAGACTAAAGATATTCATCCATTTACAATGCAAGAGCGAATAAACTTATTGAGATATTCAACAAGACCCTTTTTAAAAAAATTTAAGAAGGTTGTTAGTAGAAACAAATGAGACTAGCACCAAAAATTTTCTAAAGCATTGTGGGTTTACCACACCACATATTGAAGTTTTTCCTAATCGACACCATATGGATTAGTGTTTGGGACTGAATTACTTTGCAAGAGAGCCAAAGAAGATAATGTTCATCTTTACCTAAATAAGCTAGACTCTTTGGATAAAATAAGACTTACAACTTAGCAAAACCTAGAAATATATCGAGTACAGATATCCAGGGCTTATAATAAAATGGCTCAGTTCAGATCTTTCCAGAAAGAAGAAATAGTATTGATCTTGAGAAGACCCATAATTCCAAACAAAGCAAGAAAGACAAATTTTAGCCTGAAAGGCCTTTATATTGTTAAAAATATATTTGAAGAAGGAACCTACTAGCTAATTGATGATAAAGGAGAAAGACATATGTGATCAATCAATGCCCAATTCCTGAAGAGGCAATACACATGAGCCTCCCAGGTAATAACAATAAAATAAAAGTATCTATGTTTGTTTATGACGGAATGTTCAACTCTCTCGACAAGGAACGCTCGGTAAAATATGCACTTCATATTTCTTGAGGCAAAATATGGACATAAAATCCTATCTATTTTTTGTGACAATTGAATTTGTATTCTTACAACATATGAAGTCCGCTTCCACGTGGTAGACCAAAGTCTAATTCATGGGGTAATCTAGCTTGTATGTTAAATAGTAATTTAAGTTCACTTTCATATGGCAACCTAAATCTACTTCTTTATAGAAAATCAACTTCACTTTCATATAGTAAATCAAGTTCGTATTACGTAGCGATTAAGCTCATATCTATATGGTCAATCAAATTTATTTTTACGTGGTAAATTAAATTCATTTTTATACAGTAAATTAAGTCCACTTTTATATTATAAACCAAGTTCACTTTCATATGACAAATTGAGTTTACTTTCATGTGGTAAATCAAGTCTATATTATGTGGCGATCAAGACTGAATCTATATGGTGAATCAAGTCCCATTTTTTTGTGATAAGTCAAATTTACTTTCATGTATTAAATTAAGTCCACTTTTGTGGTAAACCAAATCCACTTTTATGTGATAAACTAAATCTATTCCCATATGGCAAATCGAGTCTACTATGTATGACAAATTAAATCCATCATTGTATGAACAAGTCAAGTTTCCTCATTTATAGCAAACCAAGTATATTTTTACGTAACAAACTAAGTCCACTCTTACGTAGTAAATTAAGTCCATTATCACATGGCAAGCTGACTCCACCTTCGCAGGATGATTCAAGCCTATATAGTCAACTTATAAAACATTAACATGGGGGCCAGTACCCAAATTTTGTCTGCACTCTCTCCTTTCGTCAGAACTTGAGAAGAGGATCCAAAGCGGACAAATTTTTTGAGATAAATTTTGCGACAATCACAATTGAGCAAAATATGATCATGTTAAGAATTGTATGTCACTAAATTATGGCTCAAACATAGGTCTTAGTTGGACCTAAATCATAGTCAAATTCGATCAAAAATTGGGCTCAATTCATACCCGAATCATTGAGAAATTCAGACTCAATCTAAGTATACTGAATGAGTCAGATATTTGAACTAAAATTGGACTCAAAATTAATCCAAAATTTGAGGTAAAATAAAAAATATGAGAGTTTTACAAATAAGTCCCTGAACTAAATGAACTCTTATGAAAAAATCCCTCACCGGATATTTTTTACAAATAGGTCATTGAGATAAAAATTTTGTGAAAAATCTAATAAAATCTTAAAATTATAAATCAATCCCTAGAAAATTCAAGATTTATGAATAAACCCTTCTAGGATTCCATATTCGTGAACAAGACCCTAAAATGTCCTCTTTTTTGTAAATAAGTCCTTCGATAATTTTAATTTACAAATAAATTTAAATTTTATTTGACAATGTCATTGAAAGTTTCAAAACTTTATAAATAAGCTCTTTTTACAAAAAAAACCCCATGGGATTTACAAAAATTATAATTTAATTCAAATTTTTGAAAAATTATAAATAACTCTTTTATAAATTCAATATCAATGGTGAATATAATTTTTAAATTTTTATTATTTACAATAAATAAACTCATCCATATCACTCTAGATACTTATCCAATCTCAAATGATCCATATTCATATTTATCTACATACACATCTATCGTTCAAAATTTCAAAACAAAAGGGATTAAACTCTAGTTCAACTCTATCTTTTCAATCGTTATATAAACCTTGCTAATGTTACAAAAAAAAAAGAAGAGAGATCAAAATGAAGGAAGTGGGTAAATCTCAAAGAAATAGATTAACTTGAAAAATCGAAAGAAAGAATGAGTTCGTCGTCACTTATTTTTCGTTGTCTTTCTTTTTTTTTAATCTGAACTCTTGCCTTTTTTTTTTCGCGCTTCGCCCGAGTCCTTACTGCTCGATGTCCTCCCAAGGGCCGGGTCTGGCCATGTCCGGTCGGACCCAGCCATTCTCTCCCACGATGGCTCTTCTGCACCCTGAACCGCCAGAAACTCCAGAATTCCGCTCCCTCCTTGCAGGTGACCATAGGTCACCTACAGCCATTCGCCCTCCGACGTGTCTCCGCAGCACCATGGCTCTCAGCTCCACACCACCACCTCTAGGTAACCAATGCCACACCGAAACCCCGCGATGCCTCCACCTCCACTGACCCGCCGGTGGCCGTCCCTACCCGCACCCATGCGGGAGCCTCACTGTCGCGCTCGCCACACAACTCTCTTGCACCATCGCTCATGCCTATACCCCATCGGAGACCCCACCACTATTTTAACCTCGCCACCACTTCGAGAGCCCCAACCTGACCCTGTAGTACTCGATCACCGGTCAAGCCCCAACCCACGCTTGCTACACTGCCGTCTTGCATCGGGGCCTAGGTCGGATCCTTGCCGCCCTAGCTCGTCATTGCCAAAGAAGTGGCCAGATCCGGCTACAATCAGCTGGATTCAACCGAGAAATGAGAACGATGACCCAGGGGAAGAGGAGGTCAAGCTTGGGAAAGGGCCAGCTACGGTGGGAGAAAGAAGATAAGGAAGAAGGCTTGGGAAAGAAGAAGGAGAAAAGTAAAAAAATAAATAATAAATAATAAAATTACTGCAGCCTAAGTGGGAATGGGAATGGGAATGGGAATGGGAATGGGACGAAGAAGGAAGAGAAGCGAAAAAAATCAAACAAGATTTTGTTGTTGTCCCCAGCTGTTGGAGAAGAGGAGTCAAAAAATAATTTAAAAAAGAACCGTCGTGTAGAGAAAAAAAAAGAGTAAAAAAAAATGTTGTTGTAAAAAAAAAAAACAGATCCAACCGAAAAAAAAAGGAAAAAAAGCAGTTATTTCAATTGGTGCGCATCAATCTTTAAGTCGATTTTTAGGTTAATAATTATAGGCTAATTTTTGGATCTGTCGAAATTAGACTAATTTTCGAGTTTGTTAAAACTTAGTTAGCATTTATATTTATTGTACTATAGGTCAGTTTTCAAGTCTATTGACTCTAAGTCAAACTTCAAGCTTGCCAAAATAAGGTCAATCTTGAACTTGCCAAAATTAGTCCAATTTTTGGGTCTACTAGAACTAGGTCAACATTCAGATCTATTAAAATTAAGTCAGCTTTCAGTCCCACCAAAACCAAACCAATTTTTCGTTTTATCAAAATTAAGCCAGCCTTCGGACATCCCAAAATTATACGCTAGCCATCGGGTCTGCAAAAAATATAAGCCAGCCTTCAAATACACTGACTCCAGGTTAATCTTTGGGCTCACCAACTCCAAGCTAGTCATGCGCTCGCACTTTAGGCTAGTTTTTCGACTCACATTTCAAGTTAATTTCCAGACTTATACTTCTAAGCTAGCCCTTAAGTTTACGCTTCTACAGTTAGTCTACGGATTTACACATCTAAAATCAGCTCACAAACTCACCTCAAATTATCATGACAGACTGAAAGCCCTCAAATCAAACTGAACTCAACGAACAAAACTAATTTGACTCAAATATACCATCAACTAGACCTAAATTAATCAAATGAATGGATTAAAACTAAAATTAAATTGGACCCAAAATCCAAATGAGTTAATACAAATCAAATCAGCTCAGACTCAATTCTAATCAAGTCCAAGCTAGGTTAACTCAAAATCAAGTTAAGTTCAAATCAAATCTAGTTTGGGTCAAATTAAATTTGATTCAAACTCTAAGTAGGTTAAATCATGTTCAAATCGAAAGCTAATCGGGTTAAATCAAACTCAAAGTTAAACTAGAACTAGGCTGATCCTGAATTGAAACAAAGTTAAACTTAAATCACTTTGAACTTGAACCAAAGTCCATTAAGATACAAACCCAAAGCCGATAAGAGTCCAACACAAGATTAAATTCGATCTAAATTGAATAAACCAAATGCTAGCCAAAATCAAGTTCAAAATATTAAATTAAATCAAATCAGACTCAAATCAAAGTTAGTATTACTCCGACTAAAGTCAATGATTAATATTTGACAAATATTCTTCTGAAAATAAATGTCAACCTTGGTAAACTGAATTCATTATTATAAATCGAACATTTATTATCAATGCCAATAATAAATTTAGGAATGGATATTTCACATGATTTTCCTAGTTATTCTATAAAGTATCAGTGCAAACCACAATCATCAAAGGTTCTGAAAAGAGAAAATTGGAACATATGATTATTTTTTAGGAAGGGTTTTATGAATTCTAGTTTAATTAAATTCTAAATATTGAACTGAATCAAATCAGATTTGAACTAAAGTCAAGTTTGAACGTCAAACCATGTAATTCAAACTAAAAGCAGATTTGAACTCGCTTAATCAGTTAGCAAGGTGTCTTATTCAAATGAAGTCAATCAATAATATGATTAAAAGATGTCAGCCAACCTTCGAATCTAAGCCACCCCAAAAGCATTAACAATTATCCAAATTTAATCGACAACACATATAAGAGGTCATCAATTATTAAATCAAAGCAAACTAAGGTAAGCTTGAACTTACTTAATCAATTAGCCACAACGCTTTATTTAAATGAAATCAACCAATAATACGCATAAAGTTATTAGTCACACTTCGAAGTTAGTCAACCCCAGAAGCCATTAATAATGCACCTTTCAAACTAATCCAACCCAAAAGCATTGACAACACTCTAAATTTAATCAACAACATGCCTAAAAGGCCATTGATTATCAAATTAAACCAAATTAAGGCAAGTTTGAACTCACTTAGTTAGTTAGCTACAGTCCCTTATTCAAACGAAGTTATCACTTACGTCTTATTGGTTATGAAAATACTTCAACCATAAAGTTATCGTCTACGCCTTATTAATTATAAAAATACTTTAAACCGAATAAAGTTATTACCTACACCTTATTAAATATGAAAATATTTCAAACCATGAAATTATTGCTTACATCTTATTAGCTATGAAAAATACTTCAACCATGAAGTTATCATCAATACTTTATTGGCTAATAAAAATACTTCAAATCATGAAGCTATCGTCAAAGCTCAAAACTATCGAAAATACTTTAATCTAATCCCGATAAGCCACCGGTAACACCATCCAATGAAATTATCACTGAAGTTTAAAGTTATTGAAAATACTTTAAACTCCTCTCATCACCTTTTATGTCCCATCGGATGACACCACTAAACCAAATCACGAACATCCACCAATAATTGAATCAAGACCTATTCGAATTAGACTCCACATGGTTTAGCATGCAAGGGTAGGGTAGCAGTAAGTATCAAGCCTTTCCCATTCTTTTTCTTATCTCATGTCATTTATGAACTTAAATTCTTTAAAATATAAAGTGAGGGTATACCCTTGTTTAAGCCACGTACCTTTTTTTTTATATCAATCAAATTGTGTTTTCTCTTTTTTTTATGTCTCTATCTTTATTAACTAGGTTTTTCACTTTAGGAGATTTCTGACAATTGTGGGAATAATTAATAATAAGAGTTTGTCCCTATTAGAAGTCAGATTCCCATAATATCTAATTACACATTTAAATTACCATACTTTTGATTTGTTACTTTGAGGTTACTTCTTAAGGTCTTCGTTATATCGGGTGGTCAATTTTAATCCTACATGGGTATTCTCCATAACGACTGGGCAACTCCCTCTATAAACATATTTAAGGCAATTTATAGGTTATATTGGACTAAGGTTCATGAAAAAAATTGGTGAGTGTCCCTTCAAAGGTTGATTATTGTTCTTTGCTAACGCTACTTTAGTCCACAGCTAGAAAGAACACGACATTAAGATCTTCCACTCTGATAACTTGAGACTACCTCTTAGGATGGGAGTGCACTTCAAATGTGGCAAGTGCCCTAAGCTCTATGGAAGTAAGGTCAATATCTTGGAGTAGTGGATCAGATCTGCGATTGTAAAAGAGGAAAATGCTCTTCTGTGGACTTCGGAGGAGTACCTGCATTTGTATGAGTTGATTGTAGCTCAGGAGGCTGATGGCTAACATGCTTTCAAGCTATCAGCTTTGCACGCTTCTAACACTTTTGTGCTAATTTTGTGTTATTCTTTTTGTAGAAGAAAATGGAGCTCAATGTCTTAACTATGCCTTAAGGAATAAATTCTCCCAACTAACTGCTCCCAAATATGCAATAGGAGAAAGGAGCTCTGCTCATTCTCCGGTTGCCAAAAGGATGCAACCTTCAACTCCAAGCCAAGAGGATGAGACCACTCAACACTCTCCTCCTTAGCCAGAGCAAAGGAAGGGGAAGAGACATATTGCTACCCTCACTACCTCAGTGAAGCTCCTACAGTCACTCGAGTTTTGAAATCTACTTTGAAATTTGCTCCAACTGCCTCAACCTCTTTTACAATTGCAAAGAGGAATGTCACTTCTGCTAGCGTAACGTCCCCTTCCAGGACTTAAGTAATCAACCCGACAGACATACTAGTGCATGTACCTCCCACAGGTTATTTCAAGCTTCGAGCAAATGAGTTTATAGCCTCCAAAATGAACAACAACATTTTGAGGGTGAGATAACTATTACCCTTCCTTTCTTCCCTTTTTCATTTCTTTCTTGTGATGTCATTGTTGGGTTGTTGTAGTTTGCCTTTGTCGCTAAGGAAGCTCTTAGGCAATTGGGGTCTATCAAAGAGTATGGGAGGAGGGATCAAGTCACAATTGACTTTGGGAACCAGAAGACAACCAAGCTCAAAGAGGAGCTTGCAAAGGTTAAGGGTCAATTTGGTACAACCAAGGAGGCCTCTAACAGAAGACAAAAGGACTAAGAAGCTAAGAAGAGGGTCGAGCTCTTTGAGAGTTGAGCTACAATGTTTGAGGCAAAAATGAAAATGGTGGAGGAGGCCCATGACCAGGTGAAGAAATCTCATGATAAGGATGTGGTCAAGATTGCTACTACTCAGAGGGAGGTGGTGGAGTTGAAGGAGTCCGATGAGTACTAGAAGGAACTTGCCAACTGAAGTGTCAACAAGCTCTCTAACAACCATTTGTACTGTAGGTATGATGTTATTGATAAGTTGAAGAGGCCCGAATTCGACCCTCTTAGAGACTGGTTCATGCAGTTGATTGATCTTGAATTACTGGAGGTGCATTGCCATGTTACCGCTATGATTCCTGTGTCCCTTCCCATCCTCCTTTCATCCTCTCAGCTCTAAGGGCCAATCTTCTAGGTTCGAGGTGTTGCCTTTGCCCTAGGTCGAAAAGATTGTTCCCTCGACTAGTCCAGCCCAGCCTGGTAAGGACACTTGAGCCATCAAAGAACCTACCTGGTAGGTAAATTTTGTACTCTTTCGCTTCTAAACTCTCCATGTAATAGGAGTTTCTTCCCTTTGCTACTTTCAATGAAGACTTATGTTTCCTACCATATTATTATTTTATCTTGAATGTAACCAAAAAATAAGTCTTTAACCATACCTTTTCTCATTTGGGATGGCTCATTGGGCCATTTTTGTTGGGAGGACTTTGCCTCGAAGTGATACTCATATCCCAACTTTATGTGGGAGATGATCTTTTCTGCCAAGTTTGAGGCTTGTGACTTATCGAAGAAAATTAGTTGCCCTTAACCATCACATTTGGTTGTGGGTTTTTTCTTTCTCATCTAGTTGTGAGCTCTGGTTGGTGCGAGCCTTTGAGTGCTCTCTCAACTAAATAATTGAGCTTTAAGGGTCAAGTACAAAGCTTATAACTATTTTTTAGTCAAGTGCAAAACTTATGATCAAACTTTAAGGGTTAAACACAGGCTTGTAACCATTTTTAAATCAAGTGTAAGATTTATAATTGAGTTTTGGTCAAATGTGGGACTCATAAAAACAGATTAAATATAATTTAAATAAGAATTTTTGTTACATCTAACTTCCTGAAAAATAGCTAAATTACATATAATTTCTATTTTTTAAATTTTATTTTGAACAAGATTTTAGGTCTTTCAAATCCAACTTGTCTCAAAATAAACTATGGTTGAATTAAAAAATAAAATATTTATTTTATTTGTTAACTCAATATACTCTCTTTTAGCATTGGAAATGATATTCTTCACGTGAAGAAAATAAAGTTTTTTGTTTAAAACTTTAAATTTGAAGCTTTTACTTTAATTATAGTTGTTGCTGAATTTTTTTAAAAAAAATTTATTTTATCCTTCTCTGATTTTATTATATTTATAGAAATTTTCACAATTATAACAGGAGTATTTTGAGCTTTTAATTATACCTATTGAGAAAAATACTGAATATATTTTTCATAAAATGTAGCTTTTTTAACCCAAAAATCTCAAACCTTATTGAAAATTAAAGGAGTCATACATAATTATAAAAAAAATAAAGAATTATACATAATTTAATTATTTATACTGATTTTGTATCATATTTAATCTATTTCATTGGGGATACAAATAATACCTTTTTTTACTACTTGTAAATTAATTATTTAGATATTTTCCTTTGGATCCAAAATTAGATTTAAAAATTATAAAAAATAATATTCGTATCTACATTCGATAGAAAAAATTTGTTCATATTTATATTATTATTAGTCGAATATTATTTGACTCGTTCTCAATCTTGGATTTTATTTCTAAAACCTCGATTTCATTTTCAAAAAAAAAAGAAGGGTTTGCATTTAACACCACAAATAGTACCAAATCTGAGCACTAAGCAATAATAATAACTATCTTTTTCTCAAGCCCTTGCATACAATCTTCGAACTCAACAACAATCGTGAACACTCTGATCCAAATAGCGCATTCTTGAAATTTTGGATTTTGAGATAGCACGAGAAATAGAGATAAAGGAAGAGCGCTCTCACCGAAAAGAAAGCCAGAGGCACAGGTGACAAGTCGAGGATGCAACTAGGGCTGACAAAGGATCGAGTCCAAAGTCAGTTTACATGAATTTGAGACAAATTAAAATTCATTAAATCTCACTAATTTTTATATTATATTTATTTAAAATTTAACTTGTTAAATTTATATTATGTTCATTAAAATCTATTAAAATTGTTAAATCCGTCAATTTCTATATTTATTATTTAACATATCACATTAGTAAAATTATGTCTAAATGAATTTTAATGCACTTTCAATAATTTTTTAAAATAAATTTAAGGTTCAACAAACAATCCATTAAGTTTTGTTGGATATTTTGAACGAAATTTTAACCAATTCAGACCATGAGTCCAATGAATCTTTGGATTCGTTGACACTTCTAGACACAACTCTAGACTGGATGGATTGGGTGCACAACATATCTAGGGCTCATACTCATGTCCAAACTAATATGTTTCTGGTTCATCGGCTTTTTATAAAAAACCAGAATCTGAACACACCAGATTAAGTAGAGAATCATATTTGTTCGGTGGTTTTCGCTGCTTTTGCGCGCCCCCAGACGTATTGACAAGACTAATAAAGCCTACAATACAACCAACAAAGTTTAGATGTGGGACACTTCGCCTCGAGAATGACAACTGAGAATTGTAATTCACGGGTCATCGAGAAGGCCCAGCCCAAGGGTAAATTGTGCTGTCTTCATAGTAAGCAATTTTATGTTCTCTCTCTAAAAGAAAGGCTGTCATCAAGCCAACATAGCCCATTTCTAAACTATCAACGCCCGATTGCGGCTCGGGATTGAATATTGAGGTGATTGGTATTCCCGGGCAAAGCAAATGGTGCTGTGTTGAGCACACATGTTCCAGATGGCACGCTGTTTCCGTCATCCACCTGCAATACACCGAGCCCCAAATCACGAAAGAGAGGAAGCAGTAAAAACACCCAACAGCGAAGCAAAAGGACTACGTTGAGTACCTCACAACAAATACACCCCATTTAAAAAGAGGGCCCCATCCCATGTGATCCGTCCCTCCCCATCCCCATCTTGTCTCCCTCCTCCCCACTTTCTCCTCTCATTCCCCAATTCAAACATGAATCTGCTCCCCCTCCTCTTCCTGATCAAGCTCGTCTCCTTGACAACTCCGCCGGCGATTGCCACGACTTTTCCGGCGGACATCGCCTCCCTGGAGGAGCTGAAGTCTGCGGTGGACCCATCCTCCATCCCCGCCGGCTCCTGCCTCAGCAGCTGGAACTTCTCCCACGACCCCTGCGACTCCGCTTTCACCGACCGCTTCACCTGCGGCCTCCGCTGCGACGCGCGGGACCCCGTCTCCGGTCTCGCCCGCGTCACCGAGCTCGACCTGGACTCCGCCGGCTACTCCGCCACTCTCGCCTCCTCACTCTGGTCCCTCCCCTTCTTGCAGTCCATTGATCTCTCCGACAACCGCTTCTTCGGCTCCCTCCCGGCTCCGCCTCCCTCCGGCCTGCCCTCCTCCCTCCGCCGCGTCGCCTTCTCCCGCAACTCCTTCTCCGGCGAGATCCCCTCCCTGGGCTCTTCTTCCTCTTTGGAAGAGCTCTATCTTGGCAATAACTTCTTCTCCGGCGAGATCCCGCAATCCATTGCCGGGCTGCAGGGGCTGAAGCGGTTGGAGCTACAAGCGAACAATCTCACGGGGGAAATCCCAGATCTGAGATCCATTTCCATGCTTTACTTATTCGATGCGAGCGATAACCAACTAAATGGTTCATTCCCCGCCAGCTTGCCGGCGTCGCTGGTGGAGCTCTCCTTGCGGAACAACAAATTGACAGGCATACTGCCTGCCGCCGCCTTCTCCACCGTCCCCGCGCTGCAGGTGCTTGATATCAGCAGGAACGGCCTCTCCGGGCCGGTGCCCACCGCACTTTTGCAGCACCCCTCGCTGGAACAGCTAGTGCTCCCCAACAACGAGTTCGAGAGCGTCGAGGAGCCCAGCGACGGAGGGATCGGGAGCCGCCTGATCGCGATGGATCTGGCGCACAATAGAATCGCCGGGCTGCTACCGGGATTCGTCGGCGTGATGCCGAGGTTGCGTGCGGTGACGCTGGAGGACAACCGGTTCACGGGGATGATTCCCGCGGGGTATGCGATGAGGGTGGCGTGTATGGGATGCGACGGGATGGCGCCGTTGGCGCGGCTGATGCTGGCGGGGAACTACTTGTACGGGCCGGTCCCGAGCTTGATGCTAGGCGGCGGCGGAGTGGCGGCGGCTGTGAGCTTGGGTGACAACTGTTTGTTTCGGTGTCCGGAGGAGTTCGATTTCTGCCGCGGCGCGAGGCAGAAGCCGCCGGCGATCTGCCGGGATTTCAACCCTCTCATTCCCTGACGCAAATAATTAAAAAAAAAATAAAAAGAAGGAGAATTCAGAATTCTGGCTGTAAGAAGTTCAAAAAGAGGGACGGCGGTGGGATTGTTTGCTGAAGATGTGGTCCTGGCGAGGTAATGGGTAAATGGGGATGTAGTGTGCTTTGCTTAGCTGTGCTGTGCTGTTCTGTCGTTGGAATTTGACCCCAAAATGGAGCTGTGATTGAGGTGCTGCGGAGGCGTCTGGCCGTGCTTTAATGTTGGGAAAAAAAAATTTTGTTCCTTTCCTTTTGGACGGAATTTGCTTTTAGGGTGACGATTTGGTGGTCCAATTGAACCGAGATCCGATGCCAATGGCACGCTGATTTCTAGTCTCCATGTCATGGGCTTGGTGTGAAGGTGAGATGGTCCAATGGCCAGATGTGATGATCTGGGATGTTGCGTGCTATTACTATTGTTTCGACCTGATCCTGGTAAGGTCTAATGTGTTACATTTAGTTTGGAAATCGATGCATTGGACCCCAATCCCATAATCGTCTACTGTCCTTGTTCGTGGTGACTTGTAACTCGTCGAGGAAGCTCAATCTCAACTCTAATCTCAGATATTAAGTTTATGCTTGCAGATGATGGTCACAGGCCATGATGGGGATTGTGTTTAATACTGTTTTGAACCCTAAAATCTCGGTCTACAAGGGACAGGGTAAGCCCCTAGATTGAGCCAATTTCACGGCAAGATGGAAACCTGATATTCAATGGGGAAATTCAGATAATTGAGAGAACCCTGGGCGTTATGAAATCGGGCGTAGATGTGATAAATCAATCTTAGATTGAATAATTAGATAAATAAAATATCATATATATAATAATAATTATTATTATATTTCATTAATATAAGTTTTTAAAATATCTAATATATAATTTATTATATTAATTTAATTTAATATTTTTTCGATTCTCCTAGCAACAACATGTATGGTGAAGAAAAAAAAAATCAACTCAAATAATACATGTCCCTTCTTCCTTTTGATGTAGGTCGTTCTGGAGCTGCTTTTCTGAATCTGATTCCCAAAAGCTATGTCGTGAGCTATAGAAATGATGCATCGTGATTGCATGCTGGGCAATGTCAATTGATTGCCTGACAGCCAATTTGTACGAAGCATGAACCGTCGAAGTATGATTATTCAGGTGTATTTTAAGAATGTCCAAAATACCATTACTACCACCACATTGTGGACAAGTAACGCTATATCTATACAAAACGTGTATAATAACTGCTGTATACATAATTAATACAAAAGGAGTATGTATACGTGTGCGACGTTCTAGTTTCCACCAGCGTGTACCTACGTTCTTTGCAGTTGCTACCATCGTCGTTACCGTTGTACCTGGATTACATCATCGTTCTTGTTTGTGCCAAACAAACTATTAAATAGCGGACCCGTGGAAGTAAATATTTCAATTTTTTTTCATGTGGCAAACACCGTTACGCAGCTCGTATGTCAGTAATTGTTTGGGCCTATTTCATTGGGCCCAAAATCCACAGCACGGCTTTACAAGTCAAAACCCAAGAAAGATTATAATCAAAACTCAAAAGCAAGATTTTAAGTTTGGTTGGTTTCGATTTCGCGCTAATCCAAAATTTTTTTGTTTAAAATTCATTTTCAAACTTTAAAATATATTATTTTTATATCACAAAGTATTCTTAGCTTGGATAATTAAGATCTTAATCTTAAGTTTGAACCTGCCTTGCTGCGTTTAAAATTCTAACTATTTTAAGTAATTCTTTACCCAATAATTATACATTTAATACTCTTTTTTTTTAAAAAATATGTATATATAAATTTTTATTTTTAAAAATTTAGATTTTTTAATTAAAATTCTTGATAAAAAAATAGAAAACTAATTTGATTGAAACCGAAACGAGATTTGTTTTAACTAAAATAACTGAGACAAATCAATTTAGTATGTGCCGAAATCGATTACCAAATTAAAAATTAAAACCTTCGTCAAAAGGGCTTTTTTAATTGCAGAACAGAGTAGCTCAAAAATAAGGTAAATAAGATAGACTAATTTTTATTCTTATATCTGTTTGAATGCATCTCAAGAAATAATTCCATTGAACCCTTTTTTTTATATATTTTTGTCATGTATGGTGTCGAGAGTAACTATTATCAGTCCAAAACGGAGTAGTGACTCCCATAGTTATTAAGAGAATGACCTCTTTTTATTTTGGGAGTAAAAATTATTCCAAAATTTACACAGGTTTGGAAACTAAAACTAAGAACTTTGCTTAGATGTCCCTGAAAACCTCCAAAATTGCATCCAAACTCTTACATAAATTTTAGTTATTTCTATATCTCTTTAATTTCAAAAAAAAAATTAATAAGAAATTATTTATTAATGAGTCAAGATTAAAATCAAAACTAAAATACTAATTTTTTTATATTTAAATTTTAGCATGACTAGTGAATTTTATAAAATTATTTGAATTTTTTTTATTCTTATATATATTATTTGACTTTTTTAAATATTTCAACTTCAGTACCGGTGTTTAATGCGGCAACAGTTTTATCAGGATTTTGTTGATGTATTGATTACAATTTTGACAAAACATTGGTGTCATATGCCAAAATTCCTGAAATTTTAAATCACAAAATCTGATTTTTCATGCCCTACGAATCTGGAGAAGCACACAAAAGCATAAACTGCATCAGTAGATCCACTAGCCTGACTTCCATTTGGCTTCAGCACTTACTACACAGTTAAACACATTGCAGTCAAACACAAGATAAATTATAATAATTTTTTAATAATATATAATTACAACACTGATACTAAGGACCAAAGTAACACACGTTCAAAACATATATAATGGAAGTAGTATTAATATTATAAATCGGTTGAGCTTGAACAAAAATACCAGATGATGATAAGTAAAAGAAAAATAACCGCATATACACTAATATATGACGAATATCATGAACTATCAGTATGAGCAACAACAAGTGTTATATTTACTGGTTGATCGTCATTGGTATGCAATAGATAATCCACCCGATCTATCAACCTTTGCTTCATGTTTTACCATTAAATTCACTTATTCATAAGGTGACCCATAATTTCAGTCAATCCAGATCTCCTCTTGTAAAAAGTAATCCTACTGTCATGAATCCTTTAGACTTTCGACACATTTTAATCTGTTGGGACCAGACAAAAAATTAAGACGAAACAACTAGTCTAAATAGTTGTCCATCTTAGAGTTACCTTTGGTTCATTCTTCTATGCTGTTGTTGAGTTTTAGGTGTCTTGAATTCGGATTAAAATTCAAGTTAAAAGTAGGAATTCAAAGTTGAATTTAGACTTACGATTGATCTGTAATATTAGAAATTGTAATTAGAGTAAAACTCAGACTCAATAAGGGTCTATAAATATGCTATAATATATAGGACTTAGGAGTGATGAAGTATTGAGGTTGAACTAAAGAAAAATAGAGAGAGGAATAAAGAGACTAAAAAGAAGAGAGAGAGAGAGTGTCGGCCCTCGTGTGTGAATCTTTCTAGTGCTTCTCGGTAGTTTCTCGTGGTGATTTCTCGTGGTGTTCTCTTGGAGATTCTCTCTAAAGGTAGAGACGTTGTCGAAACTTGGTGAAAGAATTTAGTTGAGTAAAAAAGAGTGAAATCTTTCTTGTAGACTCTTGTAAAAATATTTTCTTTTAATAGTGGATCTCTCGCTATTTTATGTTATTATCTTTTTTTATCTTGTATTACTTCTCATTTCTTGTGTTATTCGAGAACAAGCTGATTCGTGAACCTTCTGCTATAAATCCCAACAATTGGTATCGGAGCTTAGGAGCAAACAACTACGATGGCAAAATCCTTACTCAAGGTTGAGAAGTTTGATGACAAAACAAATTTTGCCTTATGGTAGAAGAAGATGAAAGCGGTTCTTACTTATCAAGGTCTGCAAAAGACGTTAGAGGGAAAAGAAAAGAGCACGGCCAAGATAAGCGACGAAGACTATGAGGATATAGATCAAAAGAGATTGAATTTAATTATTCTAGTTTCATTGATGAGGTTTTGTATAATATCATTGACGAATAGATAACAATGGACATCTTGAGAAAACTCGAGAAGTTGTACATGTCAAAAAGCCTCACGAACAAGTTCTATCTGAAACAATAGTTGTACGGACTGTGTATGAGTGAAAATAAAACTATTTTACATCATCTGAATGTCTTCAATAAGATTATCAATGATTTACTGAAAGTTGAAGTGAAATTTGAAGAGAACGATAAGACATTGATTCTCCTGATGTCTTTTCCTACTACGTACGATCATATTATAATCACAATTCTTTATGATAAAGAAACTCTCAAGATGGAAGATGTGACAACCAGTATTCTTTTTAATGAGAAAAGGAGAAACTCCAATATTAATATGGAGTTTGGTGAAAGATTGGTGGCTCACGAAAGAGAAAGATTAAGAGAATGTGGAGAAGACAAGTAACGGTCCAAATCAAAATTGAAGACGAAAGTACAATGTTATTCATGTAAGAAGTATGACCACATTAGACAGTATTACCCTGAACATGGGAAGATAAAGTCCTCTAATATGGTGACGGTAATAGCGGATGATATTTTTGAGAATAGTGTGGATGGAAACGTTCTTACAGTATCTGCAGAAATTGACACTTCTGGTAAATGAATTTTAGATTTCGGTAGTTCTCATCATATTTGCTCAAGGAAGAATTGGTTTACTTCTTATGAGGAGAATAAGAAGAAAAGTACTGTTTGATTGGGTGATAATTTAGCCTGTGAGATCGCTGGTGTGGAAATAGTCAAAATCCAGATATTTGATGGAGCGATTCATACTCTTACTGTAGTGAGGCATGTCCCCAAGATACGAAGGAATCTAATTTCACTTGGTGTATTGGACTCAAAAGGCTATAATTATTCAGTAAGAGATGGAGTCATGAAGGTGACACGCGGTATTAGAATCCCGATGAAAGGTGAGAAGTGCGGCAATGTTTATCGATTAATAGGGAATACCATTGCAGGTGGAGTTCTGATGGCTACAGTAGTGAAGAAGAAGCATAATACTTGGAGTAATTTGATGGGAGATAAACGTTCTCTTCGAATTGCTTTTACTATAACAACAGAAACAGGTCATCCGAAAACTTCCAAAAGTACAAGACTGTGGGTATGAAGAGCGAATTTGAGATTGGCTTAAGCTCGCGTCTTGCGATTAGCTGAATGAGCTAGTAGCCCAAGTGCAGGGGCTGGATGAGAGATGACGGCTAAAGATTCATGATGGTGGCACGCCCGAATTTAAGCCAAGGTAAAGATTATTGAGTTTTAGGTGTCTCAAACTCGGATTAGAGTTCAAGTTAAAAGTAGGAATCCAAAGTTGGATTTAGACTTATGATTGATCTGTAATATTAGGAGTTATAATTAGAGTAAAACTCAGACTCAATAAAGGTCTATAAATATGCTATAATACATAGGGCTTAGAAGTGATGTAGTATTGAGGTTGACAAGAGAGAAATAGAGAGAGAGGAATAGAGAGAATAGAGAGAAGAGAAAGAAAGAGAGCGTCGGCTCTCGTGTGTGAGTCTTTCTAGTATTTCTCGGTGGTCTCTCATGGTGGTTCATCGTGGTGTTCTCTTGAAAATTCTCTCTAAAGATGGAGGCGTTGCCGAGGCTTGGTGAAAGAATTTGGTTGAGTAAAAAAGAGTGAAGTCTTTCTTGTAGACTTTTATAAAAGTCTTTTCTTTTGATAGTAGATCTCTCGCTGTTTTATCTTATTATTTTCTTTTATCTTGTATTACTTCTCATTTCTTGTGTCGTTTGAGAATAAGGTAATTCGTGAACCTTCCGCTGTGAATCCCAACAATGACCATTTTTTAGAAATATATCATCTAAAGCATCATTTTTTTTCTCTTCATGATATCCATCCACCTGTTCAACTTCTCTTAATTAACTTATTATCCAGGCTTGCTCTCAATACCCCGAAGTCGTTTCCATGATGGTCTGTGAGCTTGATTGCCTTTCCTGGAAAAACTTCTTCTCATGAGCTCTCCGCTGCATCTCCTGCTACTTTTTCTATTGTTGCCATTCAATGCTTCAAAAGAGCGCTTTCCATGAGCCTCAGAAAATATGCCTTTTACCTCAAAAAAAGTTCCTTTGAATGGATAGGTTGCTCGTATCCTCATCGACATCATTATTTTGCTTATTTGGCGAGTCGCTTGAACCCGATCCCTCTTGCGATGTTGATGTTGCTTCAACTATAATTCTCGATGTTTGCATCCACCTTCTTGACACAATTAAGCTCCTCACCATTATTTTTATGTCAAAAAATTGAGAAAATCATTATTTCAAGTATTTTCGTATTACGGATTATGCTATAAGAAAAAAAAAATAGTAATAGCATATCACATGGTCTTCCTGGCATTACATAGTAGGGTAGAATTTATCCTGAAAAACTCTTTCATTACTTCCAGATCTCCTATCATTGGCATGTGGTTGTCATAGTCCTAAATCCATTTGTTTTTATTCCTCACAAGTTGAAATTTTTTATACCGGCCTGTGGTTGTCATAATCCCAAATCCATTTGTTTTTATTCCTCATAAGTTGAAACCTTTCTTTTTATCTTTTCCATCTATTCTTCATTTGCTCAACATCGTACGACATGGTGGATATTTCGTTGAAGTTGTGGATAACTTTATTCCAGGATTATTTTGTAAGTTTCGACACTTGTTTTTACCATCAACAAGCTCCGACATTAGTAGTCTAATGAATAAGGTATCATCTTCCATGGTCCAATTTAGGAATCATCATCTGTTAAAAAATAAATTGGCCTACTGACTTGACTTCTCCTTACATTGTATTCACGGACTTCGTTGAATAGGTGAAATATGAGCATCCATACATGTACTAAAATATTGATCAAATAGTACAATAAAAAGGAACAATAATTGGCATCGTAATTCATGTCATTTTGTTGTCAAAGACAATATTATAGGTAAGGTTTAAGTAATGACAACATCAAAAAAAAAAAAAAAAAAGATCATTCCCGGAATTTGGTTGAGGCAAATATTAAGAAATTCATAGAATATGTTCAAAAACAAACCAATGCATTCACTAAAATGCAAACATAAACTTAATATGCAAAAGCATTAGACTGACTTTTGCTTCAAAAGAAATAACTAAATAACAACTTTATTTGTGGTTAATACCTACAAACAAGAGTATAAGGATAATAAATAAAAGATCACAGTAGCAAAAGCTCCATAGATATATACAAAATATCTAAAACAAGCATGGTTTATAGATATACAAACACTAAATCCACGAAATAATTAATATACGAGGAAAAAAGAAGAAAATTAGAGGATATCCACTTTTTACTCTTAAGTACAACTTTGCAGCAACACAGGGATTGAAAATTTGACTCCCAATATAGCCTATAATGACTAATAAATTGCTATCAAATTATTTGAATAACTATGAATAATTTATCCTCTTTTTGTTCTCCTAGAAGCAACTTATATGAATAGTAGGATATTTCCATATTGAGCATACGAAGTAAAGCAATTTTGCAAGTATCGTAATTGGATCAATCAAGCAATTTTGCAACCACAAACACTTAGCATACATGCTTCCTCTTTCACTACTTCTCGTGGTAACAACCTTTATATCAACAAAAACATAAGGTAGCATCATAATTTTCGCAAAAATTCTAAACGTTATCTGTCAATAATTATATGAATAACTAATCACTTTTATAAATGAACCGAACTATCGCATTTTCTCAATCACTTTGGAATAAGTATTTGTCGGATGAATTACACTCATGACATTGAGTTATCTCGAATGATGATTTTGATGCTTAAACCTCCATTATTTTGAATGGTAGTCTCTTTCTCCCAGTCACAGTCCAAGTAAGCTGGTAGTTAAAGTCCAATAAAGACGGAGGAGATGGCAGGGTGATAGAGCTAGTGGACTGGATGCAAGTACCGCCACTTGGAACAACAAAACGAGCTGTTCCACCTTTATGCTCGAGGAGACCAAGCTCTACATGCTTTTCGCTTTCGGGTTCGGTCCGACTTCACCCCATCCGAATTACTAATGCGTATATACCACTCTCAACACCAAAAGCTGCTTCGCACAGGCATCCGAATTTTTTATACCGTGTGAGATTACACGTAATTTCAAACCGTATGGGCATCTAAACGAACCGTAAATCTTCTACACCATTGAGGTGTTTTTAGTCTTTTGATTATTCTTTTAGGAAAATTATTTTTGACTGTATTGATAATAACAAGAAGCAACAGCGAAATGAAACCAAAAGATCGGACCGTTTTGGTTCGATGTTGATCGAAATGGAAATATCCTGATCTTTGCTATATAACTCTTGAGGAGGCAACGGTCGGGGGTGGGGGACCTATGCACAGGAGCACATGCCAACTTACGAACGAGAAGATCATCCGAAGTGGCTAAGTGGTCCGTGCGTCCTGACTCTCTTTTTGGCTTGGATCAGGTCGAGTATGGCACTAGCATGACTACTGAATATGATTCGCTTTGGAAACGTAGACAACTTGGAAAATAGTTGGCAACTGAAGGGCCACTATTTTGGTGACCATATTAGTTTTTTTTTTTTTTTTTTTTTCAATCAATTAAAAGTTGACATGTGAATGTAAGATCGTCTAAAGTTGATGGCTGAAAGGCAATATATTTTACAATTTCTTTTTTAAAAAAATTAAAAGAGACATATTACTTGAGGCACCATTTAGTTCAGAATTAATGTCAAATTCAAGTTTAAAATCAAAGTTAAAATATAAATAGTCTATTCAAATTTTTGATATTCGGATACTAATCTGATTAGAAAATAGTTTAAATTATTTTGAGATTTTTATGCTCTAGAATATATTATTTATTGAGATTTAAATGAATAAAGATAAGTGGAGTATAGTAATTTATTTTTTAAAATAAAGTAAAGAGAGTTTGACTATTTTTTTAACGTTTGGACGGTAGATCGATCAAAACAGAATGATTCTGATTCTGATCCTGATCCCAAACCAAACCAAACGCATAATCAAATTGACCAATATTATTTATTAAATGATTTTAAAAATTAACTATTTTACAAAAAGAAATATATTTCAATTACAAATTTCTCATTTTGAAAAAATTATTTGAACTTGATGCGGGGAATTTGCATCTATTGGTAAAAAGGTAGTTTGGCCGGAATACGATATTATGATGGTTGTTTCAGTTCAATCAATAAGTGGTTCGGCCTTTACTTGGAAAATGTCCGGGCAATCGTCTTAACTTCATATTGTTGATGTACAAAATTATGAAAAAAGACTTTGATTTGCATTTGAAACCATTGATAGTGCGAGGGGAAAGAGCTCAAAATGTAGCTCTTGAGCTGGAACTCTTCACTAGTTTGCTGGCAAACATTTATCTGAACCCAACGAATACAATCTGATCACATCCAAGTATTGATTTTGGATGACTCATTGAACAGCTAGATGTCTCTTATTTATTTATTTATTTATTTTGATTTTTAACATTTGATTAAATAAAAAGATATTTTTAAATTGTAATTATTAATATTTTTGAACAAATAAAATATAAACTAACCCACTATTCGTACATAGTCTATCGTCCACAAAATCGCCAATAAATTATTAAATAATGAATTTAAGTAATTCAGTCAAACGCGTAATAAAACATAATTTAATAAGTCTTGGCATATTTCAGGCGTATATCTGCCATTTGCCAATTCACCCGTCGATTTTTTCACCGTCGTGGTTTCACCATGGAAATACATAAATAAATAGATGGGGACCAAAAAAGGTGGTTCCGGCATCGGAGGCAGCGCGACGGGGGAAGTGACTGGTTCTTAAAAAGAGGCGGAGGCATCACATGTTACTCCTGCCCTGTTGCCTTTCACAGTTTCGGTAACCCTTTCCTGTTCTAGCAAACCCTACCTATTCCCCTCCCTTCCCCTTTATGGCAATTCGCTTCTCTTCCTCTTCCCCTCCCCTTCGCCCCCACCTCTCCGCCTTCTCCACCTCCCCTTCGCCTGTCCTTCTCCTCTTCCTCTTCCCCCTCCCCCATTAATAATGCCATCCATCGCCCCACTCTCCCACCACCTCCTATGCTCATTTCTTCTTCTTCGCTGGTAGTAGTAGAAGAAGAATGGGGCGGGGCAAGATCGAGATCAAGAAAATCGAGAACCCCACCAACCGGCAGGTCACCTACTCCAAGCGCCGCCTCGGTCTCATGAAGAAGGCCAAGGAGCTCACTGTCCTCTGCGATGCCGAGGTCTCCCTCATCATGCTCTCCAGCACCGGCAAGTTCGCCGAGTACTGCAGCCCTTCCACTGAGTTCGTCGCCCTCGCCCTTCTCGTACTCTACTTTCTGTTGTCGTATCGGTTTTCATCGTTCATGTTGTGTTCCTGTTTGCGTTTTTCATGGGTAGCACGAAGAAGATCTTTGATCGGTACCAGCAGGTGTCCGGCGTCAACCTTTGGAGCGCGCAATATGAGGCAACTGCTAATCTTCAATTTTCTCCTTCTTTGATTTTTTTTTTTTTGTTGCTTGATAGCTGATGAGGAGTGTGTGTGTGTGTGTGTGGAATCGTGGATGGATCAGAGAATGCAAAATACTTTGAATCATCTCAAGGAGATCAACCACAACCTGCGCAAGGAGATCAGGTTTGGTTTTGGCCTCTGGGTGCGTGTTTTTTATTTCGTTTCTGGTTTTCTTTCGTCGTAATTTGTGTGATTTAAGAAGGCAGAGGATGGGCGAGGATTTGGAGGGGGTGGACATCGACGAAGTGCGCGGTCTTGAGCAAAGTTTGGACGAGTCTTTGAAGCTCATCCGTAATCGGAAGGTGGGCTTATATCTGCTGCTTTTATTTTTCTTGATCTGTTTTGCATGAGAGGAATCGCTAGTTATTATTGTCATTGGCGTGGATTAAGCAACGGTTCAGTTTATATTTGAAGTCATAACCGTGCATAATATGGAGCAATGGATATATCAAGGGCTGAAGATAATTGTTTTAACTAGAATAGAAGGGATGTTTTTATGGCATTAATTCTGCCACCCAGCCCATTATCTTTTTAACCAAGCAATGGAACTTTTATTGGACTTTGCATTTGGTGGCTAGTGCTTCTATAGTTGTTTGTGCATGAAAGAAGTTAGTAGGAATTGTGCATTGCGCATACAGTCATGGATAAAGAAGGGAACCTTCTTTTATGACTCCCTCTTTTCCTATGGATAAAATATACTAACTGTGCTGAATGTGATGTTCCGAGTTAGATTAAAAAGCGGTTATTAGTTTGGAAGTCATAACTGTGCACAATAAAGGATCCATGGACAAAGAAAGGAACCTTAGAACTCAAGTCTCTGTCATCTTTTTTGTGGATAGAAATACTGCATTGTTTTGGTTACCAAACCAAGAGTTCTTTATTTATTTATTTGTTATTCATTGATTTGTTTATTAATTATTATGACGAATTAGAGCTTTCATTGGACTTCTGCATTTAGCGGCTCATCCTTCAATGATTTTGCTTTTTGATGGCAGTATCACGTGATCACTACACAGACGGATACTTACAAGAAGAAGGTAAGAAAGCCACTCTTCTCATTAGATGTTACAATGATTTGCTTTCTGCTAGATGATTAAAATTTGCTTTATTTTTCATAGGTCTGTCATTTAGCCCGTTCAACAAAAAGTATAGTAGCAAAAGAAACGCATTCCTTTACCTTGAAAACAAATCAATAAATTCAATGATTTTTTGGGCATTTATTGTTGATCTTTTGCCTAGTGATTTCTCTGTTAATACACAGTTCAAAATGCTGCTGCTATCAACTTACTCACTTTCTATAGAGGATTATCAAAACCACAATGGGAACAGTAGATTGGAGGCGTAGTTGATGAGTTACATCTCTGGATTGCCTTAGTGCCTTGAGTACAGTTCAATACAATAGAATCAATCGGTGAAATATTGAT
This sequence comes from Trichopus zeylanicus subsp. travancoricus, assembly GCA_005019695.1. Lineage (NCBI taxonomy): Eukaryota > Viridiplantae > Streptophyta > Magnoliopsida > Dioscoreales > Dioscoreaceae > Trichopus > Trichopus zeylanicus. The sequence goes on from RXID01014968.1 coordinate 208,546, forward strand.
TTTAGTGGATAATTATTTCGCGAGTCTTTTATTGTTTCAATAAAATCTTGATTCTAGTTTAAATGCAGACCCTATTGTTTCTCAAATAAAAGCATATCAATGGAACATTTATGATTTCACCATTGACATGATGTTCCTGGAAAGATTTATGTCCTGGATTTTTGCTTCTAAATATTTGTGAGCCATGTTAATTACTTGCCTAGTTGTACTCTCTGCATAGGGTATCCAACTAAATGTAATTAACTAAAGTTAAAGTTAGTGAACTAGTGTAACTAAATGTAATTATTGTATTTTACTCAATCTCAACCAAAGAAAACAATAATTATAGTTATACACGCCTCTTAATTAACTTTGGCATTTTATCAAATGGAGCTATGGTCTCTTTGTAGCCATGGTCCATGAAACCTAAGGTTACTGCCACTGTTGCTTTAAGTCACGTACCATGGATTTTTGCATTAGCTATTGCAAAATAATCTTTAGTGGAAGAATGATAACTTAGATCAATAGAGCATCCAAGGGCCTTTTCCCTTAGAAGTAGAAGTTTGTGCACGCATCAACAAAATTCTTCCACAACTTTTAGGAGAATACTTTTCTCCTTGCCTTTCTTGGATGCCTTTCTGTGCGTTCAGTGTGCCAACTTCTAAAATAATACTCCGATATGTAAAAAAAAATAATAATGAGTTTTATGTATCAAGAGTAGGGTATGGGAAGAGATTTCTTAAGTGTATTCGCCCTATTGTTTCAGAAATTTGTTTCCCATTTCATTAGATAATCGCTTGAAGGATCAAGGTGGTTGAAAAGCTTTGATACAGGAAATAGATTGCTAGATGTCTGATGTATATGGCAGTCACATCATCACTGCAAGAGTTTCTGCTGAAGCTAATAGGTTTAGCTGTTTTAGTGGTAGAGAGGTAAACCTTCAACAAAGAGTGAAACCATTCCTTGGCCATCTATTACTACTAACATGTTGGAAGGGATAGTTGCAAACGTTTGATATTACAAATGGAAAGGAAATATGCGGAATATGCGGATTATTTGATTGACGATGTATGCTTATGAGGGAGGAACCCTAAACCATTGATACAACAAAACATCTGTGCAATACTAGATGCTTCTGAGATGTTTACAACCAGTATAGGGACAGAATGTGGTGTTTTTTTTTATGTCAAAGGAGGTAAAACATGATGGCACCAAGTGTTACGGATGAACTGCTATGAAAAGAGTACCCTATGCACCAAGATTTTAAGTATTGGTTTCGGGATCGGTTACGATCGTTCTGCCCGAAATCAATTCATTTCAGTTTCGATTAAATTATTTTTTCAATTTTTTTGACTAAACTAACTTTAAATTTAAAATTAAAAAAGTTTGAAAAAAATATAAAACAGATTTTATATATATTATATATATATTTTATTAATATATTTTATATAGATAAAGAATTATTAAATTAAATATTTTTGGGTAGAAAAGTATTTTAAATGTTGAAAAACAAAAAATTGTCCTAACTTGGATTGAACCCGAGCAAAATATAATCTGAGTAAGTCTTAACCATAGGGTTAAACTTCAATTATATCAAAAAATAATATAAATATAAATATTATATTTTAAAAATTCGAAATCAACTATTTATATATCAAAACAGCTGGGTTGAGATTGAAACCGAAATGTTTTGCTCAAAACTTAAAACCTTATCATGTACCAATCTGCATATAAATTAGCATGGAGTACTTGGTCACCGTGATATGGACTGATAAACTAGAATGATACTGCTATTTGTAGTTTCCAAAACCATTTTCTACACTTTATCATCAGTCAATGCTACACTTGACACGTTGCCTTTCCTTTGAGCAGCTGAAGAATTCCCATGAGGCACACAGGAATTTACTGCATGAACTGGTCAGTGTTCCCCTAAGATCAACAAAAGATCCAAATCAATCTTACAAAACATTAACTAACCAGTCTCTGACTGTAGGAAGTGAGAGATGAGCAACCGGATTACTTGTACATCTCCGGTGACCCCAGCAACTACGATGAGGGGCTGGCTTTAGCTAATGGGAGCTCTCACATGTTCGCGTTTCAAGTGCAGCCCAACCAGCCAAATCTCCATGGACTGAGATATGGCTCCCACGACCTCCGCCTCGCTTAACTGTTGTTATTTCTCTACGTGATTTTACCTCTCAGCCATGTCCTGAGTCAAGTCCAGAACTCTCTGCAACGCCTGCTTTGCTTCCAGTTTGTTACCTGCGGCTATGAACTTGCTTATTTGCTTGCGTCCCTATTTCGAATTCTGTACTTATCTGTGTGTGATCTCTAGAATTTATGTAGCATATCCTACCCTCTATGAACATGAATATCTAATGATATCTCAAGCGAGCTTGAACAAGATGATTTTTCCCCGCCGAAAAGTTAGGTAAAAATTTCATGTGAATGTCTACAATTTCATCTCATTGTTAAGGGTGACATATTTTCTGTCCAAGGTAGTTCACATCATTCAAGAACGCGCACCTGTTGTAGTTTTCTAAAATTATTTACTAAGTGGTTGTTTAAATTAGAACCTAGCAATATGATCAGCATGATCGTCATTGCTGATTACGAATTCATTGAAACACTGCCAGGGAAATGCTGAGTTCTTCGCGGAGCCCCAGCACGTTGGCGGATCAGTTCAATCGCTGGATTCCCGACGGATCCTCTCACTGTGGAGATCCCCGTCGATCGTCGGCCGTGAGGTCCTGCGAGGAGGAGGTTTCAGCCGAGGGATTCACCCTATTTTCGAGTGGAGATTAACTCCACCCGCTCTAAGGTGGATCTCTTAGTTTCTACAAGACAAGCTCCTCTTGGTGGGGGTGCTGGAGATCCATTGTTGAGCATTTATGACAGAGAAGGCGTCCGGTTTGAGGGGTGCCTTGAATGCTGGTGATCCGTCCGGGAGGAGGCCGATTTTTGAATATGCCTTTTCGTCTTCAGGTACATGTAAGGACGCTCTTCTCTCTCTGTTCCTCTCTTTTTTCGGCGCTCTGTTCCAACGAGATCTCACCGTCCGGTGATCTGTTTTAGGGAGAGGAGGCAGAGGAATGACAGATCTTGGGAGATATATTGCATCAGGTGCTTGGATTGGGGACACTGAATGACGGAGTGCCGAAATCTGGTGATTTGTAGGGCTTGTTGTGGTACGGGTCATCGATTGGGGGAGTGCAAGAGAGAAATGGCCTGATCAACAAGTCAGAGCTCGGTTAAGGAGGTGCTGAACGGGAGGACTCTCTTTCTCTATCGGTGCTGATGAGAAGAGGATATGGATTAATAAAGGTGGTTCCTGGCCATGCCATTTGAGAGATGTTTGAGCAGAAATTGACCCAAATGTGGGAACATGAGTGGGCTTGGAATGCAAGAATCCTGGTGGAGGGTATGGTCCTTGTCCATATGCCAAGAGGAGAATTTTTGGGCAACTGGTGGAAGATGGGGAACTCGTGATCGGGGATGCAAAAGCTAGGGTTTCTTCATGGCACCCAGACAATGGTGTGGATTTGTATTGAGATCACGGACCTGTTCATGTGCGCCAGCAAATCTTTGCAGATATTGGTGAAAGTGATGGGGACGGATCGCACGATTAGTACTGCGAGAGTTGAAGGAGATCAAAGTGTTGTTGGAAGTTAATGATATTTGCGGACTTACTAGGAAAGCTCCAGCTAATATTGGTTTACTGTAAGCTGGGGTTTGATTTAATTTCCACTCTAAAATTAAAAAATTGATCGAAACTAAAGAAATTAGATAATTTTATTGCTTGAATAAATATTTTTTGTTTGAAATCGAGTAATTTAGAATTTTATATTGTTTAGTTTGAAAATAAAATTAATAAAATCTATTAATTTTGAGAATTCCCGTGTTCAGTTGAAGGTGAAATTAGGAATATGTTTACCCCTATTTTCTTATAAATTTTAAATTTTATTTATATATATTTATATCAACTTAATTATTGTACCACTAATTAAATATTTATCTATAAATTTAAAAATTAAGTTGTACTTTAATAATTAAAATAGTAGAGATGTCAAAATATTAATGGTTTAAGGTAAAAATATTTGAGATTATAAAATTTCATTTTTATTTATATATAGTTATATAAACTTAATTAATATACCACTAAATAATTTTTTAGATAAAAATTAGAATGACTAAATTATATTTTAATAATTAAAATAGTACAAATGACAAAATATTGATGGTTTTAAAAAATACTTAGGGTTTAGGTAAAAAAAGTAATTTAATTTAGGATTAACTATGTATTTATACAAAAATAATGCATACAAGTGTTGAAAATCAACAAAAATAAAAAATACTACACATATTAAGAAAATATCTATAATTTAAAGTACATTACATATAAGAATAACATAATATTCATAGAAATTCTTATAAATACAAAATTCAAAATACATAAATAGGAGATAATTTTTTTGGTACAAATATGGTAGCTAAATTTTACAAAATAATATAAATTTTTTTTCCTGACCATATTCTTATTTCGAATTTAAAATAATTGTTTTACTAACTTTTCCTCGTATGAGCTTTAATTATCTCCTTTAAAGAAATATAAGATTTGTAACACTTACAATTGAGTATTTCATCTACTTAGCCCAAAAATGGGAAAGATTCCATGTTTAGAAGAAGAACTCAACCACGAATGAAACCTTCAAGACATTAATTCAAAATGTAGGCCCATATTGAAGCTCTGTCTTCCAATCAAAAGAATAAAGCCAAGTATACGAGATGCCAATGAATGCTTTCATCCTTGAAGAGAGAGTGACAGCTAGTAGACCATAAAGCAGAGTCAAAATTAATCTTTAGAAGAGGCTCACCGATCAAAATCATCCACATAAAAAACCGATCCATGCAGACAATTTCTTGGGAGATATCTGACTAACTATGCTCTTCCAAGTTACAAAATCCCTTGTAGAATATAACCTGATAGCATCTTCAATAAAAGATGCAAATGCTAGTCAAAGACAAGTTCCATTTCCCCGATTAAAAGGATTGCGATGGGCAGTATCTTAGGTTACTGAGATATCACAGTGAGGTCTTAGATTAATAGAAATACTTCGCATGAAAGCAATGCGGGAAGTGTTTTGCAACCAGAATCACAATGTAGTATAATTGAAACATTAGCAAAATCATTAACTATAAAGGAAAATTGGCTCCTCCAAGCAGAATTTAAACATCTAACAAAATAGCCAACGAACAGTTTCAGTCAAAACTTTTCTCAATAAAATTTATCTCAGCACATAAAATTTTAGAGCCCCTAGGGAAATGTCAACAAGAGATCTGATGCTGAGAATAGAAAACCATTGCTATGTACCATTTGGAACATTCTGTCTGTAATAAAATTGATCACATCTTGAACTGTAAGATTGCATATTCATGTATTTCATGGTACTACAACCAATATTTATGTGATTCTACCAATACAACAAATGAGAAATATTTAGCTTTCTTTTAAGTAAAGAATGACCAGTCCAGAGGGCTATACATAGATCATGTACAATGATTCAGATAAATGTACAAGTAAAAATAAAAATAGAAGGCAACCAATGTGACAATGACTTGAGTCTCATATCAGATTGGACCCTTGATTGCTAGGTTCGTAGCAATGAGAAGAACATTATAGCAATACATTAACACGGCAACAATTGAAGCCAACAGACAAAGCACAGTGCCAATAACCATAAATATAATGCTGCAAGATATTTTTGCAGAAAATTTTTCTTCATTGAGTTCAAGGATCAGGAACACTGACAGAAAATGAATAAAGACTTTTAACCTACTAAAAGAGCGGCCGGAAAGCAAGCACATGCGAGCAATGTACAGACGAGGACTAATCCACAAGAATGAAGATGTTACCGGCTATTCCGCTGAATGACCAGCATTCAAGGAATTGCGGTGAAGAACCCTGCCGTTCCCGCCTCCAACAGAGCTGCGGCCATCTCCGACCAAATGCCTCAACCCCGAATTTCCACCTCTTTCGTCCTTCTTTTTCTTCTGATCCGCTAATAACCTCTCCAAGTAATTCCCGTAAATATACTCAGCCGAGAATCCCTCCTCCACTCCGAATACCATGAGGTGTGCCCGTGCCACTCCCACACCCGATACTCCGAACCCGGCTTATCTTGGAACCCGACGCAGGCAGTGTGGTCTGCGATGGTCACCAACTGGCCAGAGTTGGGCTTGAGGGCCTCCTCAGCGTTGCCGGAGTGGACGATACGAACGATCTCCTTCTCGAGCTTCGCCTCCTCCTTGGCTATGAGCCGCCGGTGCTTCGACTCATCAGCGAGCTCTAGGTCTTCATCTTCGTCGTCGTCGTCGACATCATCAGCGTCGGAGATGGAATTGTGGAGGAGGAGATCGTTGAGGGAGTGGGAGAGGATGGAGTTGGCATCGAGCAAGGGAGGGCGGAGTTTGGAGGTGGGTCATGAGGTTTGAAAGGAAGATGCGAGTCGTAGTTGGAGGCCATTGTTCAGGATTCGGAGCAGTAATCTCATCTGGGAACAAAACCGAATGGAGAAGCAGCCCCGCCGTAAGATTATTACAATAAAAAAAAGGTGGAGAAGGCAGTGATCTCATTCGAAGAGAAGGCCAAATGAAAAATAACAGAAGAGCAAAAGCCAATTAAAGATTATTAAATCATAAAAAAGAAGATGGAAAAGATGGTGATTTCATTGGAGAAAAAAGCCGAATGGAAAGGAGCAAGCGGAAAATCATCAGATCACAGTAAAAGAGAAAGAGGGTGATCTCATCGGGAAAGAAAGTCGAGAGGGGAAGCCCAGATTTCACAACCATAAACGTCGCGAAAAACTTGATTCACATACTATTGAGCCCCGCCGGAACACACAGGAAATTGATGTTTTTCTCTCTCTCTATTAAAAAATAAACAAGGGTTTGAGAATTATTGAAATTTAAAATTTTCAACAATTTAAAGATTTTAAGGTATAATTAAACACCCTAATTACGGAATTATACTTTTAATTCTAAGAATTCGGCCCATACATCCGTACAAAATTGAACCAAAGCAACTATTGCGGATGGTGACAGTCAGCTGAGGGCTTCCCAAAGTGGTAAGAGAAGAATGACGCGGGTATGAATAAGAAGAAGGTGAGGCACACAGTAGTGGTACCAAGGGTGGAAATCAAATACTGAGGAAAAATTTGAGAAGAACAACACATTTCAACAGGAAGATGATGATGAAGTCTCTACAACTTTTTTTCTCCGAGATATGGATGACGTGAGAATTGGCAAGAATGTATGGAGACGAAAGATTTGTTGGATAGATATTGGTACATGGGACGTTGCTCAATCCATGGGAAATTTACCAGATTTTTATATCATTCCAACAAGCAAACTGGGGAAGGCAATGAGACAGAGACATTGGGAAGGGCGAACCTGCTTGATGGATGTACTTGGCTAGCATTGGAAGTGGAAAAGGAGCTGCAGAATAGGAAAAAAATGAAGGATATGACTGCTGATAATATTGCAAACTACTAGTGTTGGGGATAAACTTCGAGATAGAGAAGTGCAGTTGTGCTAGCTTGGAGGTGCTGGAAATGGAAGCAGAACCTGATTGAAATTTCTAACAATGACAAGGAGGCTAAGACAAGGAGGAAAACGAAAGGGGAAGATGATGTAATGGCTACGTGGCGAAGCCAAACGGTGGTGACATTCACATATGCAACAAGGAACAAGGGAGTGGTGATCTATGAACCTGATGAGAAAGGCATGGAGTATGAACTTAGACATCTGCAATAATAATTTAGAATTAGTTACATGCATTTGGGAGGTCGATGTACCCTTAAAAGTGCTGAATGTGCAGTTCTGTTGGAAATGTTTGAAGAGGATATTAGAAATGTAGTTAAAGTTCTAAGCAAGATGGAGAACATGATGTTCATATGGAATGATTATAGTGTATTAGAATATAAGAGGAATGGGGAATTGAATAAAGAGAAGATGGATCAGAAATCTGATTTTAACAAAAAATGGTAGATATTGTGTGTATTTAGGTAACCGAAGCTAGGAATGTAAACTTTGGGTGCTTAAATTTATGAGTGGTGGCAAAGTTTCATAATGGATGGACTTACCAGCAGAAGGAGCCTCGGGAAAGATCTTAACTGGTTGGAATGATAAATGTATCAAGATCATAGACAATTGGTATGGGTCTTTCTCTATATCAATATTACTTGAAGATTTGGCGACCAAATATGGATAAGTCAACACAAGACAACCTACAAGGGGAGGGGGAAGAGATAAATTAGATAAAATGATTTTTTTCACTGAAAACAAATCTTTCACAACAAGAGTGAAAACAAGTACAAAGTAATTTGATAAATTCAATAATCATAAGCACTAAAAATAAAAGAGACAAGTACGTAAATCGATTTAACATGATTCGACCATTAATTATGTCTACTCTATAACTCTTGTCTTCTCTTAATAACTCCACTCTACTTTAAGAGAAAACTAAGCATTTACATCTTCTTTCTTAACTGCAAGAATAAACTTCAATCCAAAGCCTGTGAATATTCAATCACTCTTAACATTCTATGAGTGTGTATAATAATCAAAATAGAATATTATACAATTTTTTCTCACAATAAGTATTTTTTAAAGAATGTGAAGTTATAATTTAGAACACTGTAAAGATTTTTGAGTCTTATGAAGGACTCGAGAACTCTTCCAATTTTTTGAAGAAGTCCAAGAGAAGAGACTAAACTAGTCTTATGGGTTGAGAAGACCTAAGTAGTCATTTGAGAAGAATTTCCTACGACTACCTAGCAAACCAAAATTTTGAACCTTTTTTCATACATTTCATTTCTCCCCAGCGATTATAAAAATTAGTTGTTAGTAAAGTTGTCAAACTTTGAGATTCTAGTGCAAGACTATGAAATTTTGATTGTCAAAAATTGTTAAATTGCATATTGAAATTTTACTGTCTTGGATATCAGAATTCCATTTTGCTCTCGACAAAGCAGAATTTTGTTCTAGTTTGATGCTAAAAATTTCAACTTAAGCTAAGCCTACGTAGTCCATATCCGTTTGACATTACTCTCAAAAGTTTGGAGAAATAAAAGTTGAATCAATGAAGGTACTTCCAAGTATTGATTCGTTTCAAATAGGGGTTCTAAGTTTTTAATAATCATATCGTTAACATACAAAGAAATAAAAATCTAAACTTATTTGAATATCATTTGATTTGAAAAAATACACTCCATATGATTTTTATTATCTTCAAGTCATCATCTCTCTAACCAATCATCATCCTTATTTTCAAGTCACCATTTCTAAATAATTAATTTTTAGATTTACCTTGGAGATTTTATCCATTAATTTCTTAGATAAACATGAAAAAAATTTAAAATTATTCAATTCAATAAATTTATTAAATTATAATTTGATTATTATCAATAGTATAACACAATAGCATCATTTATGGGCCCTTAAAATGGAGAATAAAAACAATTGTTTTGTTTTCGGAAGAGCTAAGAATGACACAATGTAAACGGCAATACCCTGTGCTTATTTGTGGATATTTTAATGTGTAACGCAGAATATCGATGTCCACTACAATTCACGATATAGAGGAAGAACAGAAAAGGAGAAAAGATAACACACAAGAGATATATGTGTCAAAGACAATCCAGAGGATATTGTATTAATGAGAAAAGAAAGAGAAGATTACAACGATGAAGACGAAACTCCAATATCACTAACTCTCATAAAAGACTAAATAGCCTAACCGTCACAAGACGTATTGAGAGTATTGATCTATATATCTCTCTCTCACACTCTATATGAAATCCTTATATCAATGGAGTACTTATAGATGTGGCTTAACTGTGTTTAAGTCAAAGTAGAAGACTGACTTAAATAAGACTTCTATTAATTTAAGTCTTCTAGTACAAGATAAATCTAGATAAGAATTAAACCCACTAAATAACTTTCTAATATAATTAAGACTCTCCGAAAAATCCGGATTCGAGACATAATTAAGCCAACAATCTCCACCTTGGCTCGAATCATCTTGTTCTCTGAATTTGAATCTTCAATAGATGTCTTTGCCATTACCTTCTGGTAATTTCACCAGATTCCAAGTATGGTTCTTTTGAATAGAATCCATCTCTTCATTCATAGCAGCTTGCCATTAAGAAGAATTCTTATCCTGCACTACTTCTTTATAAGAAAAAGGATCACCATTGTCAGTAACTAAAGCAAAAGCTACAATATCTTCAATACCATACTTTTCAGGTGGCTTTATTTTTCTTTGAGATATTCGAAGTTGAGTCTTTTCAGAAACTTGATTCTTAGAATTTTCTTGAGAGTTGGGCATACCCTGAATATCTTCTTCTGAAGGAACTACATGCTCCACCTCCACTTGCATTATATCATTGGGATCTTTCTTGAGAGATTTTAGCATAACACTTTCATTAAATACTATGTCTCTCTCAATAATTACATTTGAAATAGTAGGATCCCACAAACGATAGCCTTTGACGCCTTTGGCATAACCCAGAAAATCACTTTTTGGAACGTGCATCTAACTTATCCTTGACAACATGCACATAAGCAGGGCAACCAAAAATCTTTAAAAAAGAATAATTTGCAGGTTGACCAGTCCATACCTCTTCAGGAGTCTTACAATTAATGGCTGTTTGAGGAGAGCGATTCACAATGAAGCATGCTGTATTGATTGCTTCTGTCCAAAAATCTTTATCGAGATTAGGTGTACTAAACATACTACGTGCTTTCTCCAATAAGGTTGTGTTCATCCTTTCAGCCACACCATTTGGTTGAGATTTTCCTAGGATGGTAAAGTGGCATTTGATGCATTCATCTTCACAGAATTTGAGAAACTCTATTGATTTGTACTCTCCACCATTATCACTTCTGAGTTATTTGATTTTTCTGCAAGTTCTTTTTTCAACTAAAATTTTCCACCGTTTGAAAACAGAAAACACTTCGGCTTTGTGATGCAAAAAATAAATTCATACTTTTCTAGAAAAATTATCAATAAAAATGACAAAATAACGAGCACCAGATTTTGATTAAATAGGAGAGCACCACACATCAGAATGATTATAATCAATTAAGCCTTTAGTACAATGAGTACCAGTGTTAAACTTTACCTTGGATTGTTTACCATAGAGACAATACTCGCAGAAATCCAATTTGCATGAGTTGAGGTCTTTCAGTAATTTTCTTTTGTTGAGCTCACTTAAACCTTGCTCACTCATATGACCGAGACGCATATGTCATAAGTAGGTCATATCAGAAAAAAAGCCTGAGAAATTGTTGCTCCACCAACAATGGTTTTTCCTACTAACTCATACAAATTTTCATACTTTAGGCCCTTCATCACTATCAATGAGCCTTTAGAAACCTTAAGAACTCCACCTTCAGCAGAATACTTATAACCAACAGAATCCAAAGCACCCAAAGAGATCAAATTCTTTTTCAAATCAGGAATATGTCTGACATCAGTAATAGTTCTAATAATATTATCAAATATCTTAATTTTGATTGTTCCAATTCTAACAATTTTGCATATATTGTTATTACCCATCAAAACTAAACCACCATCATAGGACTTGTAGTCTTCAAACCAATCCTTATTAGGACACATGTGGTAAAAACAACCAGAATCAAGAATCCAAATATCATGGTAACGATCAAAATTAGAACTAATAGAGAGAACGTTACCCAAATCATCATCAGAACTCTCTTCAACAACTGACACTTGTTCTTTGGCTTGCTCTTTAGATTGAGATTCTTTTTCTTTCTTTGCTTTGAACTTCCAACAATCTTTAATTGCATGTCCCATCTTCTTATAATACCTGCAGTTTATTTCGTTGGATTTGGATCTAGAACGACCTGTCCTTGATCTTTTTTTGGTACGACCTCTGACAATTAATGCTTCTGAGTGTGACACATCCCCTCCAATCTTTTTCAAATATTCATTAGATAGAAGGGCAACAGAAATATCGTCAAATTTCAAATCCTTCCCATATATGAGAGTAGTTTTAAGATTCTCAAGAGAAGGAGGTAAAGACGATAATAAAATAATTGTCTTGTCTTCATTTTCAATTTTAACATCAATACTTAACAATTGAGAGACAAGTTTATTGAAAGCATTAAGATGATCAACTATATTCGTACTTTCTCTTATTTGAAAATTGAAGAGTTTCTGCTTTAAGTAAACTCGATTTGAGATAGACTTACTCATATATTGTTTCTCCAACTTTTTCCATAACTTCGAAAGTGATGTTTCATCAAGAAATGGATAGAGTATCTCATCGGTGAAACTGAGGATGGTTGTGATATGTGCACTAGCCTTCTGGTTTTCTCAAATACTTTTGGCGACATCTTAAGGCTTGACGTCCTCCAATGTGTTTCTCAACCCTTGTTGAGTAAGAATTACACGAACTCTTGCTTGCCAAATAGGAAATCCTTGCTTTCATTGAATTTTTTTATATCGAACTTTGTAGTGGACATGTTGAACCAAACTCTGTTTCGACTTGTAGCGCAAAATATCAATATCCACCACAATTCACGATATAGAGGAAGAACAGAAAAGGAGAAAAGATAGCACACAAGAGATATATGTGTCGAAGACGATCCAGAGGATATTGTATTAATGAGAAGAGAAAGAGAATATTACAACGATGGAGACGAAATTCCAATATTACCAACTTTCATAAAAGACTAAGTAGCCCAACCGTCATAAGACATATTGAGAGTATTGATCTATATCTCTCTCACACACACTCTATATGAAACTCTTACATCAATGGAGTACTTATAGATATGGCTTAACTGTGTTTGAGTCAAAATAGAAGACTAACTCAAATAAGACTTCTATTAATTCAAGTCTTCTAGTAGAAGATAAATCTAGATAAGAATTAGGCCCACTAAATAACTTTCTAATATAATTAAGACTCTCCAAAAAATCCGGATTCGAGATACAATTTAACCAACATTAATGCAACTAGGTATGAGGGAGAGAGAGCGAGGATACCAGAGGAAATCAATTGGACAGGGAAGAGTTTATGCTGTGATTGCTGAGCTGGAGTAGATGGAGGCATACATGGTTGGAAAGCGATTCGATGGTCAAACATGCAAGAAAAACTTCGCTTTGCTAAAGTGAACAGACTCTTAATGTCAAATGAATGGGATGAACATTATCTAATGGCATGTGCTAAGACTGATAAATGCAGCATCTGATCATACACTATACATTTGGATACTAAAACTTGCATGACCAGGAAAGTTAAAAGGTTTATTTTTGAGAAGATGTGGCTAGATGGAGAGAATTTCAAGAGGTTCGCGTGCAAAAAGTGGCAATCATATTCAGTGGAGGAGCATTGGGGTAGCCAAAACAGGAAAAAAAAAATGCTTATAGGTGATATAAAAAGTGGAGTAAATAGAATTTTTAGCATAATAATGCTATCATGAATAAGCTGCAAGGAATCATCAAGATATGGGAACTGAAACAGGAGGGAGGTTTGAAGCAAGAGGAAATGGATTTCTATTGGGCTGATAAGAAGGAAGTGGAAGATATACTTAAAAAAAAAAGGAGATAATGCGGAGACGAAGATCCGGATTCATGCGGCCCAAAGAGGGAGATGCTAACACTCTTTTTTGAACGCGGATGGAGATCAGTTTCAATAAAAGCTCGGTGATTGTTTTTGAGGGCAGAAAGAGAATACAGAAATGGCCAGGAACGTTGCTGAGGTACTGAATTGCAAAGCTGAATACTTACCTTTCAAGTACTAAGGTTTACCAGCAAAGGAGAGACGAAATAAATTTGACTAGAGGCCGCTGGTTGATTACATTGAAAAGAGGTTGGCAACCTGGAAAAGTAGCTAATGTCAATTGGTGGCAGAATTGTCTTGATAAATTCTGTGTTAACCATGATGCCTATATATTGGATGACTTTTTACATACTACCACTGTGGTTAATCAGTGAAATTGATAGGATCAGAGCACATTCTCTCTAGCAAGGTTCAAATGAACATAACGGACATAATTTGGTGCCATGGACAAGCGTGCAGACCGTTGGAACAAGGTGGACTCGGCATAAAAAGTATGAAGGAATTCAATATGTTCCTTATAGGGAAGGGGCAGTCGAAGCTGATTCAAGAGCCAAGAACACCTTGGGCTAGAATAATAAGAGCCAAATATCTTATGAGACAAGGTGGAAATGTAATTACTTGCAAGGAACCTTCCAAATGCTCACATCTCTGGAGATGACTGCTACAAAGAATGCTTTCCAGATTGGCTTGGAGATGAATGTTGGAAAAGGGAAAAAAGTATCGGTTTGGAAAGACAGGTGGATATATGGGTATAATGCAAGTGAAAGGTTCTATGAGGCTCACATGGCTGCTAGGAGCTGGGAGAACAAATCAGATGCTGTCAGAATTGGAAGCAGATGGTTATGGTTAGGAGTTCAGAGTACACAGCAGCAAGCCTTGCAGTTGTTAGAAGTGGCAAGACAGTAATAGAATAAGGACATCGAGAATGAAGTAATCTGGAGATGGAACAGCAGTGGCCTGTTTACTGCTAAGTCCTTCTGTAAGATGCTAAAGACTGGGTGGATTGATACTAAGTTTCCAATGGTCAATTGGAAGAGAGAGTGCCCACCAAAAGTAAAGGTTTTTTGTTTGCTGGTGTTTACGGATCCTAATTTGACTATGGAGAATTTATTGAAAAGGAAATGGAAAGGTGAGCCTCATCCTTGCGGTCTTTGTCAGGTAGAATGCGAAACAAACTCACATTTGTTGTTCCAATGCCAATACTCCGGGGAGGTATGGAGAAAAATGTTGGGTAGTTTGGAAATTGTCTGAACTGCTGACAACATTGAAGATGCCTAAGGGAATTGGCGCACAGGCCTGCCTAGAAGTAAGGTTGCATATGTTGATCTGCTCGTGTTCAGCACTGTTGGAGCACATGGAGAGAGCGGAATAACCGTATCTTCAGAAACAAAAGCAGAACAGGCAGCTGGTTAGTACTGGAGTGCATTTCTGACATTACAGCATGGTTACAAAGCAGACTGGATACGGAGAAATGCATGACACTTGACAAGCTGATTACTAATTGGCATCATATATGTGTGCGTAGGTCCAGGGAGAAATGGCAAATGGATCTGAATGTGAATAAAGATGGGCAGCATGTTGTGGTGGGAGTTGTCTGGCAGGGAAGGTGCTTTTGATATGTAGGTGCATAGATTTGATCCTCTCTTCTGTATTTTGTTCAGCGGTATCACTGGTAATTATTATGTTGGTACTGTCGATGTTTTGATGGCAGCTTGCTGTTATTAGTAAAGGTAATGATAACACCAGGTTGCTAAAAAAACTTACTAATTATATTAGCCAATAATCGAATTTATCCTGCCCGGAAGGTTGTCTTAAGCCCAATCTACGGTAGCCGGCCAAGGCCATCTACACAAACGTATCTGGCGGATCGAGAACGCCACGTCAGCACTCTATCGCATCTCCCGGGTTTCAGCTCTGGCTCTTGAAGTCCATACGTATCTCTCCGGGAGCGCCAACCCCCCTCGCTGCTCCCCCAGCTCTTCTTCGCCAATGGCGGCCATGGCCGCTACCCGGACGATCTCGGGCTGCTTCCTCGTCCTTCCTCCCCGTCGTCACCAGGTACGATTTCCAACTCCCTCCGATTTCTCTCTATGACCTGATCGTCCTTGAAATTCTCTGTTCTTCGGGTTCTAATCCGATTCAACTCTCTTTTATCCCGAATTGTTCTTGAAATTTGCTGTTCTTCCAACACTGGTTATGGATTCTTGGATTTTCGATGCAGAATGCACTGCCTTCCAGTTGCGGGTTTCTTGGATTTGTAGGGCTGGGGAATTTGAGGCCTAGCTCTTTGATCTGGCGCTCGAGTCGCAGAAAGAGGTCCGTTTTGATTGGATCGTTTCTTTCTTGGGTGAAACCTATTTTTCTTGATTTTTCCTGTTTCTTTTGGAGCCGTAATCGATTCTAGATCGATAAAGGTTTCTCTTACACTTCTGTGTTGTTTTCTGGTTTTGTTATTTTGAAATATTTATGATATTTATGGTCGACAGTTGGCGTCATGGTGTAGCTTGAGCTGGAGTTGTGGGTATGAAAACGTCCCCATCATAAGAGAGGGAGTTGGGGTTTTGGGGCTTTTCTTTCTTTTTCTGTTCTTTTCAGTCATAACTCATAAAGCACACAACATAACCAGGCTAGGATTTTGAACCATGGGTTGTTAGATCATAATGCTGTTTGTATTTCTTTTTTCATTGTTTGTTTGACACAAAGTCTGTGAAACACCATGGGATTCTGTTTACATATAGGTTGAGTTGAAATGGCAAATTCCATATATTTTGCTAGAAGAAATATATCAGTAATCATTTGTGAGAAATCATGGTACGCTACCAATTTATTAAAGCCCTTTTGCACTATTATTCTTGCCAAATCTTGCATTCCCTTGATCGTAATTATCTACTTAGATGTGTTCATGTTGAACAGGAAATGCTTAGTGTACGCTGTCAATCAAGATGCTGAGAAATCATTCCAGGAGACTGTGCAAGTAGATCGACTAATTGACATGTTGCGGGAGTCAAATTCTAGAGAAGTAAGTGGGATAATATAGTGCAATATACCTAGAAAATATACTGTACTTTATTAGCCTTAATTTTTATATGGCAAATTTCAGAAACTTATATTTCTATAAGGTTCTTGCATACCTAACAGAACCATTTGCTATAGAGTATCATTGAGTATAATTGAGTAGCCTAACAGAACCATTTCTGTAGAACTGCTTATTTTTAATTTCACGGAGCAGTAATTGGCTAGGCTGTGAACTTTTCACTAATGCATAATTTTTTAAAATCATTTGAGTGGATTAAGCGTATAAGGATCTCAAAACTAGACTATGTATAGGCACATTTAATGTTGGTGTTGGTGTTTTTTCTTTTAAATAAATGTGTGGGGTAATTAGTGCATGTAATGTTGTTCACTAAGACTTGCTTAATGGTTTTACTGTTTTAGATATCCACAAGCGATAGTTATTTTTGCCTACTTAGAATAGGAAAATGCTGAAGTCAAAGTATGTTCTGATGGAACTTATCTCTGAACAGCTGGAGAAGCTTGTGGTAGAAAATGTTCTGGCTTTCAATGAGACCTTCTGGATCAGGCTTGCTGCCAGAACTGACACTTGCAAATCTGATGATGATAAAGCATGGTTTTCTATTTGGTTAAAAATTTTCACTTTTTGTGGTTGATTTTTCAATTATTGTTGTATCTTTATATAACCCATTTTTTTTCTGAAATGCTGAGATGGAGTTACGACACTGTCTATTGCAGAAAGATTATGAGGAATTAGCTGTATCTGTGATGAGCATAGTTGATTGCCTTGTCCACAAGACTAATGTAAGGTTCTCATTTTTCTTTCATAACTTTTGTTATGCTCTCTTACCTTAAGCGAATATTTATGCATACAAGCTTTGTGATTTTCTTCAAGTTCTGAATGAAAGGGCTAGAAAATGAATATGGAGGATTTCTACTTATCTATGCTCTTGTTTTCTCATATGTTCATTCTATGCTCTTTATTGCTAGTTCTTATACCTTAGCATTAGGTTTCAGACAAATTTTTAAATTTACTTTGTTTTGTTTTTAATCTGATAATCAGTTAGTCTAAAGTCATGTATTATTATTTTCATTCAATTGTATTTAGTTGCAAGTGTTATTGCATAATTTTTCATGTTAGCTAGACAATGTTAGATATATCTTTCACTATTTTCCTTGGAAATTTCACTTTCGTCAAAAGCTATCGACCTTTTTCTCTTCGAGTTTGAGACAGATTTACACATGGATGTGTCACTCATATGTAACGCTTATTTCAGGAAAGAATAGAATCTGCCACTGATGTTCTCAAGGCAATCCTAAAACCTGTGGTTGATGTAGGTGAAGAAATATCATGGCCTCCAAGAGATCCAGAGGCCCTAAAATTGATGGAAAAAGTAAGTCTTATTAGATCTATCAAAATGAATGGCTATCTGGGGCTGAAGCCCACCTGCTCCTTAATTGTTTATGAAGAACATTTCCTGATGTGATTTCAGAAGCAGAATAAGCAGTGTCTTATATATATATATATATAATGCCATTTCCCAAAACAGACATCTATAATTAAGGCTGTACTTCTTAAGATCTAGGACCCAAATTGTTTCTCTGAAATATCCTTGCTTTATCGGCATATTATTAGGTATCCCTCAGCTGGATCTAATGACTAGTATGTAATCCTGGTTGGATGCAATTAAATTGGAAGAAAAGAATTTTCATGTAAAATAGAATCTATGAAAATAAAGGGAACTTCTTTGAGCTCACAAATGAAGAACAAACTCCACCATTTTGGAATTCTTACTATAATTGGAGCCAGACCCTTTTTTATGGGAAAGATAATGCAATCTAAACTTAACTAAAGTATAAAGTTGGTGTTGTTTTTGTCCTTCCATCCCTTTGTTGTTGCTCTATTCTGTAAAAGGTTGCTCTTTCCATGTAGGATTTTCCAACTAGTTAAATTTGTTTGACTGTTTGTGTTCATTGTCAAGTCTGGATTTATGGCTTAATGGCTTGCAGCATCAGCCAAAGATGCTTGCTTAAATATTCTGAGAGACCTATCTACAAGTTGGTTTTTGGATGTTTGCTAACAGATATTTCCACTTCATGATGCAAACTATTTAGTTTGAAGTAAGGTTTTAAGTATCGGTTTTGATTTCGGCCGAAAGATTTTTTTTAGTTATTAATTGTGTGTTGACCAGAGTTTGACTATATTTTAATTATATTTTGACTTTAAATTAAAAATATGATTAAATTTTGAAATTTTTTTTATAAAAATTTAAAAATTATGAAAAAATTTATAATAAATTTTACCACAATATTAAATATTATTTTAATTAATTAAAATTAATTTGGTAGTTAATCACTATTTTTATATATTACTATATAAAAAATATATGAGAAATAATACAAAAATAATTAAAAAATTAAAAATTAATATAAACAAATTTAACTTATTATTAAAATATAATTGATACATACATAATCTGTTAATTATAATGTAATACAAACTAATCATCATTATCATCAGTTGAGTTTAAAACATCTGAATGTGAAATTATGAATTCAGTACTTGAACGATTCAGATGAACATTTATAAACATATGAGAACAACTAATTCTGCGCAATCTCGTGACAACGATTCACATGCGGGTAAAATCGACTCAATTTTTTTTTTGCTTTACTTTTGGTGGAACAGTCATACATGCATGCATGTGAACAAAAAAATTAACGTGTTTCGATCAAAATCATTTTCATTTCAGTTTCAACCAAAATATTTTTTTATTAATTATATTTTGATTAAAATTTAACTTTATTTCAATTATTTTTTAACTTCAAATTAAAAAATTATAATATGTTTAAAATTTTTTTAAAATAATAAACAGTTACGTGAATAATATCTGACAGAAACCAGTAAGAGCGTCGGAACTAGATTGGCGACAGCGCTGGCTTCGGTGCAAGGCCGGCCTCAGCTTGCGGGAGTAGGGGTCAAGTCGGTGAGGGCGCGAGATAGGCGAGGGAGCGGCAGCAGCCTGGCGAGCGCACGGGGCCCTCGAGCTTGGACATGAAGCCGGCGCGAGCTCCCCCCTGCGTGCGCTCGCCCGGCGAGCTCTCGCCCCTTGCGTGCGCTCGCCCGGCGAGCTCTCGCCCCCGCGCGCGCTCGCCCGGCGAGCTCTCGCCCCCGCGCGCGCTCGCCCGGCGAGCTCTCGCCCCCGCGCGCGCTCGCCCTGCGAGCTCTCGCCCCGCGCGCGAGCTCCCCGCCCGCTCGCGCTCGCCCGGCGAGCTTTCACCCCCACGTGCGCGCCCGGCGAGCTCCCGCCCGCTCGTGCGAGCCCGGCGAGCTCCCGCCCGCTCGGGCACACGCTCGAGCCCGGCGAGCTCCCCCTGCGCGCGCGCTCTAGTCCAAGCTCCCACCCTCGCTCGAGTCTGCTCATTGGTGAAGATGAACAGTAAATCTTAAACCGAAACCAAAATTAGGGTTTCGGTTCGAGACTGGCCGAAACCAATCCCTTTCGGCTGAAACGGCTCAGTTTCAGTCGAAACGTAAAACCTTGATTTAAAGAAGTCTAAAACAGCCACAATTATGTCATTTTGTGATCATTTCAAAAAATCTTGTTTAACATTGATAGCTTGTGACCAAAATCAGGCACTTATCCATGATTTCCTTTTAAGTTTTACCATTTGAAGATGGCTCATTTCTGTATTGCTCTCTCTTGTTGCTGCACAGAAATCATTCATTTCTAAAGTGTTATTAACTTATGAAAGCCATATGACTATATTACGTATCATGTGTAACTCTTTGCTTATTTTTCTTGTTTCACCATAACTAGTAGGTTGCCCTGATTGCCATGCCATATAACTTCCACATTTGTTCCGTCCCCATATATCATCCAGCATCTTAAGAATTCTTGCTTAACTGACATGTCTTACCAGGAATTAACAAAAAGAGAACAAGAAGGGCAGCTACATGAAGGATTTCTTTCGGAGGTTAACGCCCAGTTACGACAAGTATGTCTCCATTTCTTAATATTGTTTTTGAAGTATTTGACCTGTACTTGATGCTTTTAACATAAGTATCATTAATGCCTTCACTTCACCAACCTTAGGTTGTTTTTTAGGAAGTATGGTTGTACTAATATCTTTTATGCGAGAGGTCATTGATTCAAACTTTGCTTAAAACAAAGCTTTAATGGTAAATTTCAGTTGCTCAAAATAAAAAAAAAAAACTATTGAAAAAATCCCAATGGATTATTTTGCTAAGTATCCAGACAGATCCGATATTTTTTTAAGTTGGATTTGTAGGAAGATATTAATTTAAGTATTAACATATTGGAACTTTGGTCTATGTCTATGTGTTGCAGTTTCAGCATAGACCGATAATTATGAGATAATGGGGTAAATTGGAAGTATTGCATGGTTAATAGCAAATCATAGAGGAGATTTTGGAAGAACAAAAGTTACAGATGCAATATATTATGTCAGTGCATGAAATTGAAACAAGCCAAGATCCTAGCTGTAGCACTAAACCATGGTTCACATAAATACGTTCGATACTTTTTTCCTTCAATTCTGACATCTGGGTGTTTAGCCCATGTTAGTTTATTTACATTTGTTGCTACTAGGAGCATATTCTGTAATCAGAAGCTACTGCACTAGTTCATGATATTTGCAGGCAAAGGAAGATGGAGATAAACCAGGACTTGAAGCCATGTTGCAAAAAGTCTTGCAAATATATGCATCTAAAGTTCTTGGTAAACGTACCTATGCATATAAAGGTAAGATGAGTGTTGGTACTCAAAATTACTGGAAGACCCCTTACCATATTTTCTTCTATTCTCATATGTAGATCTCATTTCCTATTTAGTAATACATCATGGTCTTTGAAGATCTTTTATTGTTAGAGGCAGACATGGATTGGTGCCATATATGTGGTTCTTGTAGTGAAGGACATTTAATTATAATTTATCAACAAAATATGATTTAACACTGCTTTGAAGAATACTCGCATTGCAACACAGCCATCACTGGGAAAAGTATTGTTTGAATTTTAGATGCAAGATGTGTAATATATACATTAGGGTGTCCCACAAAAGCGGTGTTCTGAGGTAAACATCATTTAGTGTTATGTGTTGACTAGGGAACCATTATAGTGGCAGGTACACTAAGCACTTGAAATTTTATGCATTATGCGTCCTCATTGCTCAATGATGTAGAAAATTTGGTAGCATTCAGATCTATCCATATGACCAACCCTCTTTTCTTCCTTGACAGAAGTTTGAAAAAAAAAAAGGTTGGGAGCTTTGCTACCTACATCCTTTTTATTGTCATGCTCAGACCCTCATTCTTGACATTTTCTTGTAATTTCCTGATCAAGTGATCTCCAACTTGATGTTGAAAAGAGAATTAGCTCAGTTCATGTCCACTGTGACCATTCAATTTGTTCTGGCATATGTTTTCTTTGAACTGCTTGTCTTGAAGGCTTGACTGCTATGCTGGTAAGAGGAAGTGCCTGTGGTGGCCTTGTGTTTTTTCACTTTGCTAAATTTTGCTTGATCTTATGGCAGGAGATGAAATTGTGAAGCCAGAAAAGTTTCTCGAGTCTATTATTGAAGGTAGTTTGACATGAGATAATTGAGCAACTGGTTCCTACAACCGGAAAACAGCAATTCTTTTTTTTACTCTTTTTTTATCTTGTATTATTTTTTGAGCTTTTTACCTACAACCGCCCAAAATATATTAAATTTATTAAAATTCCTTTATGATTTGAATATCTATTTACACTCCTATTTTTTTGAAATTAATTATTCATAACTCCTCAATTGTTATTTAATTAAAATTTTCACCAAAAATTTCTCTTATACTCTTTGTAATTTTGCAATTTAATCCATCAAAAATTTATTATTAAATTTTTATATTAATTTTTTTCTTCTTCTTTCCTTCCTTCTATTCGGGAGTGGAGGCGGTGCAGGATTAGCTGGCGCCACACGGCAGCCCGAGCGGGCCTTCGTCAGTCTAGTGCTTGCGTCCACGTCGACCTGGCGCCCACACTCAAGCCCGCCAACCTTGCGCTGCCTCCACTCCCGAAAAGAAAAAAAGAGAAAAAAAATTGACATAACAAATAAATCATAAAATTTTGAGGGATTAAACTATAAAATTACAAAGATTATAAGAAAAATTTTTGATGAAAATTTTGATTAAATAATAATTAAAGATTATAAGTAATTAATTTCGAAAAGAAGTAATATAAATAGATATTAAAATCATAAAAGGATTTTAGTAAATTGAATATTTATTTTTTTAAATTTTTAAATGGCATAACGTTAACTACAAATTGCAGCTCCCGAAGAGGAATGGAATAAGCTGCTGATTAATGGGCTTACAGTGGCAAAAGGAGAAGTTTCTCCAGAGGAGTTGTATGCAGTTGTTAAGAAACGAATTGAGAGGACCTTAATTCGCACGGTTAGATACATTTCCTTTTTATGCTTAAGTAATGCATTTTGCCGTTGCCAGTTGACTTGTGTAAAATGCTCATATTCTTTGCTGCAGGAAGGAGGCTCGTACCAGCAGCGCATCCTAATAGAGTACCTCAAAGGCATTGAAGCACGAACCGTAGAGCTTGTCGCAGCCATTCAAGGACCACAACAACATGAATAATGATGAATGCGTAAATCGAAAAAGCCCATATTGGGAAGTCATGTAGTAGCCAAAATTACATATCTTTATCTTATATTGCCTTTGCACAGGATGTGTTCCGTATTGTGGGTCTTTTATGCTTTGTTTGCTTTCCATTTCATTGTGAATATCTACATGTTTGAAAAGCTCAAAATAATCTAATTGTGAATATTCTCCACTTCATTCGCCTAATTGTGACTATTCAGGCGTGGAGTTTCTCACGTGAATAGTAAGTAGATGAACCTTTCCAACCATCTTTTGGTGCCTTCCGGATAAAACGGGGGCACCAACTTCTTCAAAAAATTAAAAAAAAAACTGCCTCTTGTAAAATGGAGATTTCATGTGCCTTCCTTGTGCCAATCACCATAAGAAAGCAATATTACATGTGATCTAACTAAAAGGGAACACGAGCACTAACAGCATGAATTAACTGCCAAAAAAGTTTCCAGGAAATAAAAGAAATATAGCTATTGCCAAATTAGATTTCAATGGGCATACATGTAGGTAGCCAGCAAATGAGCTACTTAGCTTCTCATATTTATGTATGAACAAAAACAGACTATGAAAACTGTAATTTCTGTTGTAGACAAATGAAGCTTTGGAGAAGGTTTGCAGACTAACTAATATATGTCCTTCCACAAATTCAGAAAAGCAGTGACACCAGAAGAAAATAGATTGAAATTCACAACATTCCAAAAAAATTATTTCTGGGGGAGAGAAGGAACCCAACCTTCTGAAAACTGACAGAAACAGCACCATCACTTTCAGATGCAGCAAGCTCTTGCTCAACTTTTTCTAGACCCTTTCTTACAGCCTGCATTTCTTCTGCTACCACCTTCAGCTGGATCTGAACACAAGGAAAAGAAGATAGTTAGGTAGCATAATTTAATATAAGGTGAACTAAATGTCAAAGACAAAACTTTGTGATGTAAATAAAAGATACCTTTGATGCTCCTTCCAAATGAATCACATCTTACCAAAATCAAGCAATTCAGGCATTTTCTCTGCAAGGAGATAATAATGCACAAGGTTAGTATCTTTATGCTTTATCAAAACAAAGAATTACAAGGTAAAAGGAACTGCATACAAACCAAAAACAATGAGCAAATGATGAATAAAAGTTGGAAGTGAATGATAAAACAGAAAGGTAGAGCTACGCCAACCAAACAAAAACAGGTTGAGTCAAAGGATTTGCTAGGTTGACATAACATTTAAACAGTTACACATGATCATGTACTACTTGAGGGACCTTCATAACCTCAAGAAGAAAGTGGCTGGGAAAAAGGCAATACAGTCATCAGGATAAGATAGTAGCAAAGTAATATAACTAAGTAATTCAGACCCACTTGTTCACATTATTAGTGCAAAGATGGTTGGAAAGGTTAAGCATACCAAAAAAAAAAAAAAAAAAAACAAAAGAAATTTTAGTGCAAAGCATACCTTAAGCTTCTCCATTTCTTCCTTTGTAGGACAAAATTTAATGAGGTTCTCCACTTGGTCAATGTCCAAAACTAAGGTGTCTAAAGCTAGAATAGCACTCTGCAGATTAATCAGGAGTCGTGAAAGCAGCAAATGCAATAAAGTCAGCAGCACAAACTACTTGTGAGCATTTGTTGAATTTATTCAAATAAAAAACATAAACAAAATAAACTGCAGGACAAAAGGAAATGTGGACTTGCAATCATCTAAGGAAAAGGCCTTTTTTATGTTTGTAAGCATGATTTCACAATTATATGCTCTGCGCAAGTCAATCTGAGAAAAATTGAAAGGAGATCTATCACTACACATAGATCTAAGGAAAAAGTAAGGCCGAAACAGTCAGGCAACTTGGTCGGCCAGTTATATAGGTGTGTCCTAAGTATCAAGCAAACAAGAGGCATATTATGATGTATTACATCTGGGTGTCCTATGGAACCACCCAATTTCCAATTAGTTGCATGGTTGCTATTTACACATGCAATGCACGGCTGACGACAAATCTTAATACAACATAATTTACTTTTCATTTAAAAATATTGTTAAATATATAAAACTAAAGGAAATATTTACACAACACACCATCCAATATTAGCATATAAATGCATAGGAAGTATCAATAAGTTAAAACTATGAGCTATTTCTAATAAAAAAAATTAAACTAATGGTTCCCCTCTTTTATTAAAATAAGTTGTAGCTAAGTTAATAAATAAGTGAAATTTAAAACTACAAATCAGGAATGTAACAAATCTCTGATCTGCAAACTGGCCGAACCTGACACATTATGGATCGTGTTTATTACAGACCAAAATTTATAGTGTCCGACCGTACTTAACAAAATGCACGACACGTGGACAGATACGATCTGGCCTGGGAAATTTATTTCTTTTAAATTCAGAAGCTTCGTAGTCCGTGGGGTCCAAAAGAGGGCTTTGCCCTTTGGTCAAGAAATTGCTCCGACCAGTCAAAGGAAGAAATGGTGGGATTTGGGAGCAATGTAGGGAGCCGTTGTAGGTTTTTTCTGAAAAAAATAATATTTAATTTGAAAAATATATAAATTAAAATCTTCTCATTATTAAATTATATTTTTATTTAAATATAATTTATAAAATAATAAATTAAATTTTAAAAATTAAAAAAATATAAAGTAGTAAAAAAAAAAAGCTTTTTTAAATGATTTTACAAAAATGTCTTCCCAATAATTTTTTTAAGAGTATTTTGAATATTTTATACTCTCAAAATTCCTATAAATACCCCATCATACCACTTATTTTTCAATACAACTCATAATTTTCTTCTCCTCTCATACTCTCTAAACTCTCAAGTTTTTAATCTTCAATTTACACTATAAGTTTTGACAGTCCAATTTTCGACTCTTCGTCTTTTCTATTTTTCAAAATGACATACTTAGAATCAAATTTATTTTATTTTTTTCTTATAATTTTCTTGATAATGTCATACTTGTTTTTTTATTTTTTATTTTTTTAAGAATAAATCTTAATTTTTGATTTATCAACCGAAAGTTGAGATCAATGTCAGCCAACCTTATTCAGCTCAACATAACCGAAATTTTAAAAGAAAAAAACTAGTAAGGTTTGGACACACTATAATATAATAGTGGTGGAAGGTGAGAAAAAAATTATTTGTAAAAAATATAGAAATCAACTAGATGTTAGAAGTGTGCATGGAACCAACTATATTCGAATGCACATTGGATCTCATTTCAATGCAAGAAAAAGAGTAAAAGAGCTCGATTAACATCTGAACCTTTAGAGGTATACATTTGTATGAAAAATTAGTATGATGCTAAAAAAAGAATCTAAAAATTTGGTAAAAGTTCAATTGATGAGAAGATTCATGAAGTTAAGAAACGGAGCATATTAATCCGGAAAGTTTAGCATAATATTTGAAAAATTATAATCGTAAGTTAAAAGTATACAGGTATATATTATTGTATTCAAAATTATTTTTTATAGTTTTGTTAAATTATCTTATTGGTTTGAACATCAAAGTGGGATCGCCGAGCATGACAATCCTTTTTTTGCAAATTTCAAATAATGATATAGATTTTTTATATCTCAAATATAAGTAAGCATAATATTCATAAATCAATTTAAATATAAATATTTTTTTTATTTTTTTAAAAAAATTATATTTGCAATATTTTTTATTTTTATGAATATTTTTTCTATTTTATTTATTTTTTCAGATTTTTATGTATTTACAAAAAAAAAAAAATTTTATTTTTAAAAATCTTCATTGCCAAGATTTGAATCAAGGTCCTTAAATAAAAAGCCAAGAAACCTAACCAACTAAGTTATAACTTATTGGTAATTTTTTATAATTTATATTTATTTATTTATA
This sequence comes from Trichopus zeylanicus subsp. travancoricus, assembly GCA_005019695.1. Classification (NCBI taxonomy): domain Eukaryota; kingdom Viridiplantae; phylum Streptophyta; class Magnoliopsida; order Dioscoreales; family Dioscoreaceae; genus Trichopus; species Trichopus zeylanicus. The sequence continues at coordinate 235,689 of RXID01014968.1, forward strand.
TTATAAAAAAAAGATTAAGCACAACACTCATGTCTATGAGACGTGGGCCGTGTTTGACATCCAAAAGAAGGGGCCGACACGGCCTGTTTAAGGCCTCTACTACAGAGGTCAAATTGTTCAGAATTTTCGAGAGACACGGCTGATTGAACTTTTGGGAGTTGGATTACACCTACTGCCTTGCTCTAGCTATACACAGTATGGGTAACTAATGAAACTGACAATGAATGATAGTCTTCAGTTAGTAGCCAAGCTAGTAAAAAGACAAAAAGGGAACAAACCCAAAATAAGAGAATATTATTGATAGAAAAGTCTTTTTTTTTTTTGTTACAACCTTGGGCTATATATATAGCCCTCTGATAAACTTAAAGTCCTACTTGGTATAGACTAAAAATAGAACTTAGACTCTACTAAGAATTCTACTTAACATATCTTAAATAAAGATATATAAATCCTATTCCTTATTGGGCTAGGACTGTTATTGACTCGGACTGATAAATAAATCCTAATTTTGATCAATATAAAATCCGAATTATCCAAAATAGTAAATAAGAGACTTGTCGGAATCGATCTCAGCTTTCCAACGGATAGTTATTTGCTGAATTTGGATCAATATCTTAGGAGATATGGCCTTTGGACTGTAGCTGTACGAATCTTGACGGATCCTTATTGGAGTTGGAATTCAACTTGGACTGGATCTCTAATTTTACTGTGAAAAAAAGATGTAGTTGTCCTACATCAGACCCCTCCACTTGTAAAAGACTTGTCCTCAAGTCAAAGATTGGAGTCTCCGTTGGTGCAGTTGTGCTCCCCTTGAACTCTTTCCAACATAAAACTTGATGATGTAAACCAATAAGATTTCTTCGAGTAACATCTTCAGCACTTTGATTTCCTATTTTCCTTCGACACAACCACTTGAACTTTTGCAGGATTCCTTTTGACCTTATTTGAAATAAATTTTTTGTACATACCAACTTATGATTTGTTCTCATGCAATGAAAGTATTCTTCGCAAGTTTGCTGACAATTGCGACAATAATTTGGATATGCCATTGCAAATTTTGAATCTTGCATAATGATAACTCCTGTAGAAATTTTCTCTAGTTATTCAAGAGAGTTGGTTTTTGATGACTTCAAAGAATAATCTTGACTAACACAGTCAATATTTTCACAAGTAGAAAACTCTTTCTTGCAGCCTTCAAGATTATCAACTGATTCATATGAATTCTCATAGATAGTATCTTGAAAATTTTCTGTAACATCCAAAGCTACTTTTGTATGATCTTCTAATTCATCAAAGAAAGAATCTTTGGGGCTCTCAATAAATTCTTCACTAGTTTGTTTGTCTTCCACACGATCCACAGCCTCTTCTTTGACTTGATAATTCAATACTAGAGGAAAGTTACTAAGATGTGGAATTAATACCTCATGGTTGTCTCCATTGATTGCAATGCCAGAAGCCTTTGGATGAGTGATCTGTTTTACCTGATTTTGATCCCCTTTTGAGAACTTTATATTGAATAGTTTAAGCATCTTCAGCCATGAGCGAATTTTTTGTTTGCCTTCACGTGTTCTTTGGACTTGAATTTGCTCCCACCAAGATGAAGCATAACCATCAAGCTTGTATTCAACAATTTTCACCTTCTTCTCTTCAGGAATCTCCATAAACTTAAAGAATTTCTCAACTCTATCGATCCAAATAAATAAATTCTCATAGCCATGAAAGTATGGAATATTCACCTCACCATGGTTTTGGTTTTCCTGAATAGCTTCGTCTGTTGATCTCCAAGACATCGAACCGCAAGCCTCTTCGACGATCAATTGATGAACTTGGTTCTTAGTTTCAATCTGTTTCAAAGCTTCATACTTCCTAGTGATAGAAGCAAGAAAATTTTGTTTAATCAAATCTCGAATTTGATAATCTCCTATATCACTGTCCATGGAGTTGTTGCCACCAACTACGATCAATGGAGTTGAGCTCAGGAACAACGTCGCTCTGATACCACTTGATGCAGCGGGAAGAGGGGGCACGAGGGGTCGGAGAAAGAGCGCCGTCTTCTCTTGATGCAGAGGGAGGAAGCACGAGAGATAGGGAGAAGATCACCATCTTCACTTGATGCAGCGGGAGGAAGGCATGAGGAATAGGGAGAAGATCACCGTCTTCTCGCAATGATAGATCTGCTTGATGTAGCCGGAGGGGGCACAAGGGATAGGAAGAAGATCACCGTCTTCTCACCACGATAGATCCTTGAATCAACAAGGAAGATAAAAAGGGAACAAACCCAAAATAAGAGAATATTATTGATAGAAAAGTCTTTTTTTTTGTTACAACCTTGGGCTGTATATATAGCCCTCTGATAAACGTAGAGTCCTACTTAGTATAGACTAAAAATAGGACTTAGACTCTACTAAGAATTCTACTTAACATATCTTAAATAAAGATATATAAATCCTATTCCTTATTGGGCTAGGACTGTTATTGACTCGGACTGATAAATAAATCCTAATTTTTATCAATATAAAATCCGAATTATCCAAAATAGTAAATAAGAGACTTGTAGGAATCGATCTCAGCTTTCCAACGGATAGTTATTTGCTAAATTTGGATCAATATCTTAGGAGATATAGCCTTTGGACTGTAGCTGTACGAATCTTGACGGATCCTTATTGGAGTTGGAATTCAACTTGGACTGGATCTCTAATTTTACTGTGAAAAAAAGATGTAGTTATCCTACATCAGGGTATAATGAGATTTGGAATGAGGAGCAAATTATCACATCGTTATATTAGTCTCTTTGAGATTTTGGAGAGGATTAGAGTAATTACTTATAGACTTACCTTACTTCCGGCCTTAGTTAATATGCATAGCATTTTCCATGTGTCCATGCTGAGAAAGTACATTCTAGATACTACACATATCTTGTCATTTTAGTAGTTATAGTTGAGGAAGGATTTGACTTGTGAAAAGAAGTCAATTCAAATTCTGGAGCAGAAAGAGCACATGTTAAAGAGAAAGGTATCCCTCAAATGAAAGTACTATAGCAGCATCAATCTGTAAATGAGGCCTTTTTTTGGGGAGTCAAAAAAAATAAAATCCTGGAGTCAGATGAGTCACGGATTATATATACCCATGGATAATATTATGTTGGGTCGAGGGCATCACATCTTTCAACTGACTCTCCTTAAGCTTCAGCACAAGTTCTGACTCTAGACGCAATCCAACTAGCAAACATTATTGAGTCTCCGATAAAATAATTAGATCCAAGTTTTTCAGAGTCTCTAAAGTCTTCCACTTTTTCACCAACAATTAGGTTAAGTATCTTACTGACTTTCTACTGAGTGCATCTGCAACAACATTGGCTTTTTTCTAGGTGGTAATTAATTGAACAATCATAATTCTTTAGAAAATTCAATCACCTCCTATGTCTCATATTGAGTTCTTTCTAAGTAAAAAGATATTTCAAACTCTTGTGATCTATAAAAATTTTAAATTTTTGTCCATAAAAATAATACCTCCAAATCTTCAATGCAAAGAAAATGGCTGCCAACTCAAGGTCATGAGTAGGATAATTTTTCCCATGGGCCTTCAACTACCTAGAGGTATAGGCAACCACTTTACCATATTGCATCAGAACACAATCTAATTCTTTGATGGAAACATCACTATATATCACCAAACCATCACCCCCATAAGGTATGGTCAACATAAGTACAGTAGTTAGTCTTCTCTTTAATTCTTGAAAATTTTGCTCACAATAATTAACTTAATCAAATTTAACACCCTTCTGAGTAAACCGAGTTAGTGAAGTGGCAATCTTGGAAAAATCTATTACAAATCTTCTGTAGTAGTTTGCTAACCCAAGGAAGCTTCGCACCTCGATTATATTAGTGGGCCTTTTCTAGTCCAACACAACTTCTATCTTCTTGGGATCCATCGATATTCTAGCATCAGAAATTACATGACCCAAGAATACCACCTTTGAAAACCAAAAGCCACACTTATTGAGCTTAGCATACAGTTTCTCTTGCCTTAAAGTCTCCAATACAATCTTGAGATGTTGCTCATGCTCCCTATGACTCTTAAAATATATTAGGATGTCATCTATGAAGATAATAATAAACTGATCTAAATACTACCTGAAGACCCTATTTATCAAATTCATAAAGACTGATGATACATTGGTCAAACCAAATGGTATAACAAGAAACTCATAATGTCCATAGCAAGTCCTAAGGGCAGTCTTTGGGATATCACCCTCTTTGACTTTCAGTTAATGCTAACCAGATCTTATATCAATATTCGAGTACACTTAAGTGCCTTGTAATTGATCAAAGAGATCATCAATCCGAGGAAGAAGATACCTGTTCTTCACTGTGATTTGATTTAACTGATGGTAATCTATGCAAAATCTCATAGTCCTATTTTTCTTTTTCACAAAAAAGACTGGTGCACCCCAAGGAGATATTCTAGCGTGTATGCAACCCTTATCCAAGAGTTTCTGTAATTATTTCTTCAACTCTACTAACTATATTGGTGTCATCCTATAAGGAGGTCTCGAGATTGGAGATTCTCTAGGCATAAGATATATATGCCAAACTCCACTTCTCGATTAGGAGGCAACCCTAATAACTTATTGAGAAAGACCTCTGGATACTCTCAAATAATAGGAATATCCTCTAATTGGGATGTACTCAATCACTCCCCAGAGATAAAAGCTAGATACTTCTTGCAATTCTTTATAAGTAACTGACGGGCTTAAAGGTAAGAAATAATAGGAATAAAGTTTTCTTGCACACCAGAGAAGCTAAAAGCAAGCTGACTTGGTGGTTTGAAGGTCACTACCTTCATAACATAGTCAACAATGGCATGATAAACTGTCAACTAGTCCATACCTAAAATAACATGAAAGTCCTTGAAGTTTAGTAGGACCAAATCCGCTATGAATTCTTGGTCCTCAATCTTGATAGTACACTACTTGAGTACCTAGTTTACAATCATACTATCACTAGCAGGCATCCCAACTATCAAAATTGTCTCTAAGAGTTTAAACTTTCTAGCCAACTTGCTAACAACATAAGGGATAACAAAAGAATGTGTAGATTCAAAATCGATTAATATAAAAGTAATCATATCATCAATAAGAATCGTACCTTGTACTACATTCCCTGAAGCATTTACATCAGCCTAGGTCAAAGCATATATCCAAGCTAGTGCTAAGTTCTTCTTAGGGACAAGCTTTTCCTATTGTTGGTTTTAGTTTTGCCAAGTATTCTATTGAGCACGCATTGATTTTGGACAATTTTCCACCATGTGACCTACCTATTGGCATGTGTAACAAAGACACTCTCCATCTTCACTCCTTGGACAATATCATGCCCTATGCCCCATCTGACCACATAGATAACATCTGTCTCTAGCATAGGTCACAATCTGCCTCATGGTGCTCCTCGGCTCCCCAGACTTAAATCTCTTATCTAGCTTATTTACCTTGTATGTATTATCGGCCTAAAATGGTTTTTCAATGACTTTCCCCTCAGTGACCAAGAATGAGCCTATGTTTTCTCCACTGAAAGAGCCCTACTCACAACCTCGTTGTAGGTCTTCAACTCAAATTAGGTAACATGCTCTCTGATTCTCTCAGTGAGTCTATCCTCAAACAACTGAATTTGTTTCTTATCTTTGAAGAAAAAGTTTGGGAGGAAACAGCAACACCTATTGAACTTAACTTCATACTGTTGCACTATTCCTTGATGTTGAGGAGTTTTCGTCATATTTCCTTTCGAACTACTGTAGGGATATGCTTTTAGAGGAAATTCTCCTTGAATTCTTTCCAACTAACAGTTTTATTGGTCTCCTCCAGAGACCTCAAAGTAGTCCTCTGCCAAGCATCCCCTACAGTAGATAAACCACTAGCTTTAACTTTTCCTTATCTGAAAAATCAATAGCCTCGAATGCCTTATTATCTCTCGTAGCCAAGTGTCCATCTCTTCAGGATTATCACATCCAGAAAATGTTAGAGGCCCCATCTTTTTGAACTGAGTAAGAAAGGGGTTGGGGTTATTCTCTCTCCCCTCTCCTCCACCACTACTAGTATCGACCCCCATTTGCTGGTTCAAGAATAGTATCAAAGTTTTTTGGAGTGTCATCTCCATATCTTCTCCTCTCATCCCAAGGCCTCAACTAGCACCCACAGTCTTTACTCATCGTGGCACACCCTCCCCAAGTGCCACATCCACAGCTAGCAATGGTAGCTCCATGACCACGAGTAAGGGCATGATGAGGAGCCATACTAAACCTATAAATAAAGGTTTAAAGGGTTCAGTATTTTAGATGACATAAGAGACTATTCTATTATAAAATAAATCTTAAAAACTATGTTATTCTTAAAACTTAGGCTCTGATACCACTATTTATATCCCGACCAAGCACAAGATTGTCCCTGGGTGCATCCACAACTCACAGTCCACTCGACCTTAGAATTTTTTTTCCGGCTTTTCAGAAAAAAAAATCTCATTATTAAGTCTATGGCAATTATCATATTTACTTAGTCTTAACTCATATACTTTATCGATGTGAGACTAAAGATAACTGTTGCTAGTCACAAACCCCATTGCCTGCCCACTAGCGCATCGTCCAATATTGAAGCCTTTTTCTGAGAAGTTAGGAAAAATAAAATCCTGAGGTTGGGTAGGCCATGGGCTGCAGACATCCATGAATAATATCATGCTAAGTCGAGACATCATATAGCCCATACATACCCTTATTCAATAAAATCCCTCGCATAAAAATCTGTTGAGTTTTAGGTGTCTCAAACTCGAATTAGAGTTTAAGCTAAAGTAGGAATCCAAAGTTGGTTTTAGATTTATGACTGATTTGTAATATTAGGAATTGTAATTAGAGTAAACCTCAGACTCAATAAATGTCTATAAATATACTATAATACATAGGACTTAAGTGTGGTGTAGTATTGAGGTTGAACTAGAAAGAAATAGAGAGAGAGGAATAGAGAGAATAGAGAGAAGAGAAAGAGAGAGTGTGTTGGCTCTTGTGTATGGGTACTTCTAGTGTTTCTCAATGGTCTCTCGTGGTGGTTCCTCGTGGTGCTCTCTTGGAGATTCTCTCTAAAGGTGGAGGTGTTGTCGAAGCTTAAGGAAATAGTTTAGTTGAGTAAGAAAGAGTGAAGTCTTTCTTGTAGACTCTTGTAAAAGCCTTTATCTTTTGATAGTGGATCTCTCGCTATCTTATCTTATTATTTTCTTTTATCTTATATTATTTCTTGTTTCTTGTGTTATTTGAGTTAAGGTGATTCATGAACTTTCCGCTGTGAATCCCAACAATTGGTATCAGAGCTTAGAAGCAAACAACCAAGATGGCAAAATCCTTATTCGAGGTGGAGAAGTTTGACAGTAAGATAAATTTTGCCTTATGGCAAAAGAAGATGAAAGCGGTTCTTACTTATCAAGGTCTGCAAAACACGTTAGAGGAAAAAAAAAGAGGCCGGCCAAGATAAGCGATGAAGACTGGGAGGAGATAGATCAAAAGGCATTGAATTTAATTATTCTAAGTCTGACTGATGAGGTTTTGTACAATGCTATTGATGAAGAGACGACGATGAACATCTGGATAAAACTTGAGAAGTTGTACATGTCAAAAAGTCTCATAAACAAATTTTACCTGAAACAATAATTATATGGACTGCATATGAGTGAAGGTATAATTATATTACATTACCTGAATGCCTTCAATAAGATTATCAATGATTTGCTAGAAATTGATGTGAAGTTTGAAGAGGACGATAAGGCACTGATTCTCCTGATATCTCTTCCTACTTCATACGATCATATTGTGACCATAATTCTTTATGATAAAAAAACTCTCAAAATAGAAGATGTGACAACCAGTCTTCTTTCTAATAAGAGAAGGAGAAACTCCAACATTAATATGGAGTTTGGTGAAGAATTGGTGGTTCACGAAAGAGGAATATTAAGAGAACTTGGAGAAGGCAAGCAACGGTCCAAATCAAAATTAAAGACGAAAGTACAATGTTATTCATATAAGAAGTATGACCACATTAGACGATATTGCCCTGAATGTGGGAAGATAGAGTCATCCAATATGGCGACAGTAATAGTGGATGATACTTCTGAGAATAGTGCGGATGGAGATGTTCTTGCAGTATCCGCAAAAATCAACACTTCTGGTAAGTGGATTTTAGATTTCGGTAGTTCTTATCATATTTACTCCAGGAAGGATTGGTTTACTTCTTATAAGAAGAATAAGAAGAAAAGTACTGTTTGGTTGGACGATAATTCAGCCTATGAGATCGCCGGTGTGAGAACATTCAAAATCCAGATGTTTAATGGAGTTATTCGTACTCTTATTGGAGTGAGGCATATCCCCAAGATGCGAAAAAATCTAATTTCATTTGGTGTACTGGACTCAAAAGGATGTAATTATTCAGTAAGAGATGGAGTCATGAAAGTGACATGTGGTATTAGAATCCTGATGAAAGATGAGAAGTACGACAATATTTATCGATTAATAGGAAATACCATTGTAGTACGACAATATTTATCGATTAATAGGAAATACCATTGCAGGTGGAGTTCTTGGAAGAAGCATTCAGCTGCGTGGGGTTGAACTGGAAGGATCGCGTGGAGGTGGATCCAAAGTACTTCCAGCTGGCAAAGGTAGACAATCTAAGAGGCGATTCAAGCAAGGTGAAGAGCGTGCTAGGGTGGAAGCCCAAGGTCGAGTTCAAGGACCTGGTGACTGTTAACTATCGCGAGGCCTACGGCCTCTTCGCTTGCAATGGGATCCTCTTCAACCATGAGAGCCCCCGGCGCGGGGAGAACTTCGTCACCCGCAAGATCACACGCACCGTGGGGCTGATCCGCATCGAGCTCTAGTGGATGGTGTTCCTTGGAAACCTCTCAATGGCAAGGGACTGGGGCTTCGCTAGAGGATGATGCTGCAGCGCGACAAGCCGGGTGACTTTGTGGAGGTGACGGAGGAGTTGCACACAGTGGAGGGTAGGAGCTTGGCGCCTGTGAAGCTCGCAGAGGAGGAGAGCCGCTCAAGGCAGTGAAGACCAGTTGCTAGGGTACAAACCGGGTGAAGCAATGCTCTAGAGATAGAATGCGGTGCTCAGGAGGTCCGACAAGTGGAGAAGGCAGTGGTTGTTGTGTGAAGTCATGCGGGAGCAAGACCAAGAATGAGGTCAAAGAGCGAATTCGATGTTGACTCGAGCTCGCGTTTTACGATTAGCTAAATAAGCTAGTAGCCCAAGGGTAGGGGTAGGGGCTGGATGAGAGATGACACTGAAGATTCATGATGGTGGCACACCCGAGTTCAAGCCAAGGTAGAGATTGTTGAGTTTTAGGTGTCTCAAACTCAAATTAGAGTTTGAACTAAAGTAGGAATCCAAAGTTGGTTTTAGATTTATGATTGATCTGTAATATTAGGAGTTGTAATTAGAGTAAACCTCAGACTCAATAAGGGTCTATAAATATACTATAATACATAGGGCTTAAGTGTGGTGTAGTATTGAGGTTGAACTAGAGAGAAACAGAGAGAGGAATAGAGAAAATAAAGAGAAGAGAAAGAGAGAAAGTGTCAGCTCTCGTGTGTGAGTCTTTCTAGTGCTTCTCGGTGGTCTCTCGTGGTGGTTCCTCATGGTGCTCTCTTGGAGATTCTCTCTGAAGGTGAAAATGTTGTTGAGGCTTAAGGAAAGAGTTTAGTTGAGTAAGAAAGAGTGAAGTCTTTCTTGTAGATCTTGTAAAAGCCTTTATCTTTTGATAGTGGATCTCTCACTGTCTTATCTTGTTATTTTCTTTTATCTTGTATTACTTCTCGTTTCTTATGTTGTTTGAGACAAAATGATTCGTAAACCTTCCATTACGAATCCCACCAAAAATCCTCCAATCAATATAATAATAACAATTTAACATATATTTAAATCCAACAATCTTCTAGCAAGTTGTTCCTAATTCTAAATTATCAATTTGCCTAATATATCATGCATGTCATTAAGTTTAAGTCAATCTTCAATATGAATTTGTCTAAAAAGGAACAACATCAAAAAAGAAACAAATTTCAGCTATCTTGAAACTTGATGGTGATCGTCGTGAAGCTTCTTCCTGCTCTACATGTCCTCATGATGATCATTCCTTGCCTCCCCTCACTTCCAGATAAACTTTTGATCTGAGAAAGATTTAGCATGGGAAAGCTCTATTATCTCTTTATTACAGACAATATAAATATTATTCTCAGATCCTAATTATCCAATAGTGGGTATTTACAATCTACATATATGGTGGGTGATTGTCGGATCATGGGTAATAGACCCAAGTAGTGAGCGGTTACAAAAATAGCTTAGGTAGCTACAATTTACATAATTTGATTGAGCACCAAAGTAACACTATATAAGGGGAAGAACTTGATAAATTTGCCGAATGCTATGATAAGTTGATAACCAAGCTGGCATGAGGAATGCTAATTGGCTCCTAGATGTGCGAGGCTTGCAAAAGAAACCTTATTTCTACAAGGTTCAAAAATAGAACAAACTTGATTGTAAGACCCTAAACCTGAGGCAACACCTTCATTTTTGCATATACCAACTATCACTCTTGTGAAACAGCAAGAATACAACCTTTACTAGCGTCAACATCTTTTCATGATGCAAATAAATTTTTGCCTTCGCATTATTCACTTTGTCCTCTTGGTTAATAACTACCATGATTTTACTTGAAGAAGTAAAGGATCTCCATTACATGAAGAGAAGCGATGACTTCAATATCGAGATCTTAGTCCATCTCACTTTCGCATGTTTCCTATATACAAATCTCTTAAAAAATGATCCATGAGGCAATTACAGTGGTAGCACATCCATGAACAATATTTATGCATATAATTCAACAAATGACGCAATTCAAAAGCCCTACTTCATGAATTATTATTAGATTTCTCTTTTTTCGATGTGTGATCAAAGGTAAATTAAGAGGCAAGACAAATGGAAAAGCAAAGAAGGGAGAGGGGCATTTACGGGCAGTAGGACTTGGAGAAGATGATGATCCTAATGGAATAGACAATGTTTTGGATGAAGGCGAAAGTGGAGTTCTCTGCCTAATGCAGATCTTCGTGCATATCCTAGCAGCAACAGTAGCAGGATCCTCACGATGATGGAGATCATGTTGAGGCCGCTATGACGAGGAGGAGGGTCCATCTTTGCTCGCTCGCCACCTATGCTTGCTGTTTTTGGTGCGAGGGATTAGGGGTATCAAAACTAGCCTTGATCCGCAAGTTGGCCTAGCACAATACATTATGAGTCGTATTTGGTATGACCCAAAATCTACAGTATTCAGATTATATTTGACACGATCAAATAACAGGTCGTGTTTAGTACTTCACTCACGGCCTATAGGCCAAGCACAACACGATTAGGCTGAGCACGGTACGACACGCAAGCTGGCACAACCTAACCCATGAATTTTTTAAAAAAATCAAAAGTTGTGAATCACAAGTTAGGTAACTTGGGTTGGGATATCCTTTTGATTGCTCAAAGAACAAGTCAAAAGGACAAGTCACAAGCTTGCAATGGCTCCCTGCAAATACATTTAAATATTTTATTTTAATATATATATTACAATTTTTTAATTATTAAAATACTTTTATATTTAAATATTATTTATAAAATAATATAATAAGTTTTAAAAATAATAAAAGATTATAAAGTTGTTAAAAGTAGCTTTGTTATTATTTTAAAAAATACTCTTCCCACTAACTCTTTTTTAAAGGCATTTTGGATATTTCACACTTTCAAAATTCCTATAAGTACATCTCATATCACCTTTTTTTCATACAACTCATAATTTTCTTTCTTCTCTTATACTCTCTCAACTCTCAAGTCTTTAATCTCCAATTTAAAGTGTAAATTTTGACGGTTTAGCTTTTGACTCTTCAACTCTTCCACTTTTCAAGTTGACATTTTTGAAATCAAGTTTATTTTTCTTTTTTCTCATAATTTTCTTAATAATAGCAAACTTCTCTTTCAATTTTCATTTTTTTAGGATGAATCTCAATTTTCGAATTCTCAACCGAAAGTTGAGATAAATATTGGTCAACCTTCTTTAAGATAAAATAACTAAAATTTTGAAAGAAGAAGGACTACTGATATTTGGATACAATATGATATAATAGTGATTAAAGGTGAGGAAAAAGTTATTTGTAAAAAAAATACAGGAATCAATTAGATGCTACAAGTGCACATGGAACTGACCATCTTCGAAGGCACATCCAATCTCATTTAAAAAGGGAGCATGATTTAGCTCAAACACAACCTTCTTTTGCAATTGCTTCTTCTTCAAGTTTACTTGGCATTCATAAATTTTTAAAAGAAAAAATAAGAGAAAAATTGGTTAAATATATTATTTGGGATGAACAACTATTTTCTTTTGCAGAGAATTTTAAAATAGAATAGCTATTTCAAGAATTAAATATACTCTTTCAAAAAATATCCAGGAATATTGTTAGGAACGATGTAGTAAAAATCTTTGCTACCAAAAAAATAAATTATATTTTTTTGTACATTATGATTAGAGAATTGCTCTCACATCTAATTGCTAAAGTGTTTATTATAATGTTTCTTATATTTGCATTATTACTCATTACATTGATGATTTATAAATGTTACATAAATGTATTATTAGTTTCAAACTTTTAGAGTATCTTCATAATGCTATTGTTCAAACTATTTTTTAGTATAATATTCAAGATAAAATATTTAATATCATTTTAGATAATGCTAGTACTAATAATACTGCTATTGATTTACTTAAAAATCAATTGTTTATTTTATTGAATGGTAGATTATTTCATATTCGTTATATATATCATATATTTAATTTAGTTATTCAAGATGCACTTAAACTTGAAAATGTATATTTTGAAATTAAAAAACTTAGAAATTAATGCAAACATATTATATATGCTCCTAATCGTGCTCAAGATTTTAAATTTTTATGTAGGCAATTTTAAAAATCATATAAAAAATTTTCTCTTGATACTAAAAATAGGTGGAATACTACTTATAAATTATTAAGATCTTATTATAATTATAAAGAGGTACTTACTTTTTTTTGTGCATAATATATGAATGATTGTATATTGACTGATGCAACTTGGATGATATGTAAATTATTTATGTCATTATTAAAATATTTTTATGTTATAACTACAACTCTTTTAGGTAGTTATTATCCTACAAGTTGTTTGGTATTTAATGAATTTATGCATATTTCTTCTATTTTCAAGAAATATAGATCATTTTCTGAATTCACATAAGTTGTTCCTCCAATAGAAGCGAAGTTTGAAAAATATTTTGAGACTATCAATCTTGCATTTTCTCTTGCTACCATATTAAATTCATGAATTAATCTTTCGCGCTTTGAAATGTTAGTTGATGAGTATTATGATAATATATATATTTTCATATATGTAACAAGATATAAACAATATTTTGAGAAATTATTATATGATATATATAATATTTATTAAACACAATATTGATAGCTCATATTATTCTACTCCATCCGAACATGTCATAAACCATTCCAAATCAAAATTCTACATGTTTTCTATTTTGTAGACTTCTTTCTCATATAATGATGTGACTTTATATGAAAGCCAAAGTGTAGACTTTTTGATCGATGAAAATACTGAAAATTTTGATATATTATTATAGTGGAAAGCACATGCAAGTAGATATTCAACATTTTTCATCATGACCCGTGATTTATTAATCGTTATAGTATCTATAGTTGCATCAAAATCTTATTTCAGTATAAAAAAATATTAAACGATAAGAGAACCTAATTAATATCTGAAACTTTAGAAGTATGCATATGCATGAAAATTGGTATGATGCTAAAAAAAGAATCCAAGAATTTGGTGGAAATTCAACTGATGAGAATATTTAAAAAGTTGAAGAAACAAAATATACTAATCCTGAAGGTTGAACATAATTTTTGAAAAATTATAATAATAAGTTAGAAATATAGATTTATAAACTATTATATTTCAAATTATTTTTTTTATTTTTTAAAAAAGCCTTTTTTTTATCAAGATTTAAACCCAAGTCTCTTGAATAAAAGCCAAGAAATTTAATCAACTAAACTACAATTCATTAATAAATTTTTTTACGATTTATATGTATTTATTAATACATTTTTTTAATCAGACCAAGCACGATCATGGATCGTGTCTGACGTCCAAAAATTCTCACAGATCATGTTAGATTCCGTCTAAAATATTTAATTAATAACGACCAAAAATGCCAAAACCAATCTTAGGTCATCGATTTAACTTTTGAGCCCACCGAAGGATGAACGCATATATCCCCTATGAGTTATTGCAGAAATACAAAACTGTGAATACGAAATTAACTAAAGCCAGTGAATTTATTGGGAAAAAATTTCAAAAATAGTACATATACATCCCAATAAATTATTGTGCCAAATTCACATGCTTGTATGGAGGATACGAAGCCTGATGTGCGTCTATTTAGAAAAGAATGATTTTGTGATTTTTTTTGGAGCAGGATCGTGTTGATATAATGAATTAAACAAAGGAGAAATTGGAAAAAATTTATTGTAGCATTGACGAGAGGATATAAAGGTTTTTTTTCTAATTTACTTTAAATTACTTAAGGTTGTAAAATTATATTTTATAGATAACAATAAGTTATATGTTATGATTCTAACTTATATATAAAATAAAATAAAATTAAAGAGAAGAGAAAAAAATGAGTTTAATTATGTTGGCGTGAAAATCCTTCGTCTTCTTGAAAATTATTCATGGACTAATTTTGTTAGATTTCAAAAATTAAGAGAAAAAAATTTTTAAGTTACTTTAAAATTGCAAATAGAGAATGAGTATTGATGAAAAATTATTAATCAAAATTATTAATAATTCGTGATATTTTTTGTGAGAATTCTCCATAATAAAATAGGTGAAAATAAGTATTTATTTATAAGTTAAGAAAATAGTCAAGCAATAGGAATGTCAAAATAGACAGTTGACCTGTGGGTCGGTCCAGCCCATATATTAGGTCATGCCTGACACCCCACTCGTGGCCTGCGGACTAGACATGACCCGCAATAGGATTGGACTAGGTATTGCATGGCATGCAGGCCGGAGGAAAGTTTAAAAAATCAAAAGCTAAGTCAAATCCTAAAGGTACAGAGGAAAGTTTTTGATGAGTCAAACTTGGAGGCTTGGAGTCTTGTAAGTTACAATAGTTCCTGCATTTTTTTAAATAAATAGTATATATATATATATATAATAAATTATAAAGTAGATCAAAGTAGCTTTTTTCATAATTTTACAAAAAAACCCCTTTCCAATAACTGTTTTTTAAAGGTATTTTGGATATTTTACCCTCTCAAAATTTCTATAAATACTTCCTATATCATTTATTTTTTCACACAATTCATAATATTATTTCTTCTCTTATACTTTCTCAATTCTTAAGTCTTTAATTTTCAATTTAGACTGTAAGTTTTGACAGTCTAATTTTTTACTCTTCGACACTTCAGCTTTTCAAGTTAATATACTTGTAATTAAGTTATTTTTTATTTTTTCTCATAATTTTTTTGATAATAGTAAGCTCCTCTTTTAATCTCTATTTTTCTTTTGAAGATGAATTTCAATTTTCATATTCTCAACCGAAAATTGAGATCAATATCGGTCAACCTTCTTCAAGAAAAAATAACCAAAAATCTAAAAGAAGAAGGACTAGTGATGTTTGGATATACCATGACAAAATAGTGGTGGAAGGTGAGGAAAAAATTGTTTGTAAAAAATATAAGAATAAACTAGATGCTACAAGCGCATACGAAACTGATCATTTTTGAAGATACATCCAATCTCATTTAAAAAGGAAGTATGACTTAACTCAAACACAAAATTTTTTTTTCACCGATTCTTCTTCCAGTTCACTTGGCATTCATAATTTTTTTAAAAAAAAAAGCAAGAGAAAGATTAATTAAATATATGTTATAATTCTAACTTATATACAAAATGAAATAAAATTAAAGAGAAGAAAAAATGAGTTTAATGATGTTGGTGTGAACATCCTTCTGTCTTCTTGAAAATTATTCATGGAGTAATTTTGTTAGATTTTAAAAAGTAAGAGAAAAAATTTTTGAGTTACTTCAAAAGTTGCAAATTGAGAATGAGGATTGATAAAAAATTATTAATCAAAATTATCAATAATTTGTGATATTTTTTGTGAGAATTCTCCATAATAAAATAAGTGAAAATAAGTATTTATTTATAGGTTAAGAGAACAACCGAGAAATAGGGATGTAAAAATGGACAGTTGATCCGCAGGCCGATCTAGCAGGGCTCATATGCCGGGTCATGCCTGACACCCCACTTGTGGCCCGCAGGCCAAGCATGACCCGTAGTAGGATTGGGCCAGGCATGACACGACACGTAAAAACTAGTACGGTTTGGCCCATAAAAATTTTTTTAAAAAATCAAAATCTTTGTCTTATAAAATCAAATCCTAAAGACCTAGGGGGAAGTTTTTGTTTAGTCAAACTTGGATGTTTGGAGCCTTGTAAGTTGCAATGGCTTCCTACGTTTTATTTTTTAAAAAATAAATATATTATATATAATAATAAAATAAATTTTAAAAAATAATAATAATATATAAAGTAGTCAAAAGTAATTTTTTTTCATGATTTTACAAAAATACCATTCCCAATAACTCTTTTAAAGTATTTTGGATATTTTATACTCTCAAAATTCCTATAAATACCCTCCATATCACCTATTTCTTCACACAACTTATAATCTTATTTTTTTTCTTATACACTCTTAATTCTCAAATCTTTAATCTTCAATTTAGACTACAAGTTTTGACAGTCCAACTTTCAATTTTTTGGTTTTTCAATTTAACATACTTGAAGTCAAGTTTTTTTTCATAATTTTTTTGATAATGGCAAGCTCCTCTTTTAATCTCCGTTTTTCTTTTGATGATAAATTTCAATTTTCAGATTCTCAACAAAAGGTTGAGATCAATGTCGGTCAACCTTCTTCAAGATAAAATAATCAAAATCTAAAAGAAGAAGGACTAGTGATATTTGAACATACTATGATATAATAGTGGTGGAAGATGAGAAAAAAGCTATTTGTAAAAAATACAAGAATCAATTAAATGCTACAAGCACACATAGAATCAGTCATCTTTTAAGGTACATCTAATCTCATTTTAAAAAGGAATATGACTTAAACACAACTTTTTTTGCACTTGATTCTTGTTCTAGTTCACTTGGCATCCATAAATTTTCAAAAGGATAAGAGGAAAATTAATTAAATATATTATTTGAGATTAACGACCTTTTTTTTTTTGCAGAGAATTTTAAAATGGAATAGCTATTCCAAGAATTAAATCTGCTCTTTCAGAAAAAATCCAGGAACATTGGTAGGAATGATGTAATAAATTATGGTGCTTCTTATAATCAAAGAATTACTCTCATATTTGATTGTTGGAGTCCTAATTATGGTGCTTCTTATGTCTACATTACTATTCATTAAATTAATGATTCATGGATGTTATATAAATGAATTATTAGTTTCAAACTTTTAGAGTATCCTCATAATGCAGCTAACATTACCAATGTTATTTTTCAAACTATTTTTTAGTATAATATTCAAGATAAAATATTCAACATTACTTTACATAATACTAGTAATAATAATATTGTTGTTGATTTGTTTAAACGTCAATTGCCTATTTTATTGAATGGTAGATTATTTCATATTCATTGCACATGTCATATATTTAATTTAGTTGTTCAAGATAGACTTAAACTTGAAAATATATCATTTTAAAATTTAAAAATTTAAAAATTTAAAAATTTATGTAAATATATTAAATATACTCCTAGTCGTGCTCAAGATTTTAAAACTTTATGTAAATAATTTCAAAAATTAAATAAAAAATTTTCTCTTGATACTGAAAATAGGTAGAATAATACTTATAGATTGTTAAAATCTTATTATAATTATAAAGGGGCACTTACTCTTTTTTGTGCATAATACATGAGTGATTGTCTGAGTGATTGTCTGTAGACCGATATAGCTTGGATGGTATATAAATTATTTATGTCATTATTATAATATTCTTATATTGCAATTACAACTCTTTTAGGTAGTTATTATCCTACAACTTATTTGATATTTAATGAACTTATGATTATTTCTTCTATTTTTAAGAAATATATATCACTTTCTGAATTTGCAGAGGTTGTTACTCCAATGGAAACAAAGTTTGAAAAATATTTTGAAACTATCGATCATGTATTTTCTCTCACTACCATATTAAATCCATGAGTTAATCTTTCAGGCTTTGAAATGTTAGTTGATGAGTATTATGATAATATATATTTTTTTATAGATGTGGCAGGATATAAATAATATGTTAAGAAATTATTATATGATATGTATAATGTTTATCAAATACAATATAGTAACTCATCTCATTCTGCTCCATCAAAACATGTCATAAATCATTCCAAATCAAAATCTTACATGTTTTCTATTTTACAAAAAAAGAAATAAAAATTAATTTCAACTTCTTACTTATATAATGAAGTAGCTTTATATGAAAGCCAAAGTGTGGACTTTTTCACCGATGAAAATGCTAAAAAATTTGATATATTATCATGGTGGAAAACACATACAAATAGATATTTAGTATTTTCCATCATGGCCCGTGATTTATTAACTATTTTAATATCTATAGTTGCATTAGAATCTTGTTTCAGTATATGAAAAAGAGTATTAAATGATAAGAAAATTCAATTAACGCTTGAAGTATTAGACATCTACATGAAAGATTGGTATGATGCAGAAAAATAAATCCAAGGATTGGTGAAAGTTCAAGTGATGAGGAGATTCAAAGGGTTAAAGAAATGGAGTATACTAATTTTGAAGGTTGAGAATGATTTTTTAAGAATTATAATAGTAAGTTAGAAATATGCATATACATATTATTATATTTTAAATTATTTCTTATCTTTTTGTTGAAGTATCTTACTAACTTGAGAGTCAGAGTGGGGTCATCGAGTGGGATTGTATTTCAAATATTTTTTATATTTTTATTGAATTTTTTATTAACTTGAACATCGGAGTGGGGTTGTCGAGTGTGACCTCTCACCTCAACAATTATTTTTAAGGTTTTAAACAATGATACGAATTTTTCACGTCTCAAATATATGTAAACATAATACTCATAAATCAATTTAAATATACACAAATTTATTTTAAAAATTTTTTATTTTCAAATATTTTTTTGATTTTTATGAACATTATTTTTTATTTTTTTTTTCAGATTTTTTAAAAAAATCTTTATTGTCAAAATATCTCAAATGTAAGTAAGCATCATACTCATAAATTAATTTAAATATAAATTATTTTTTTATTTTTTGTATGTACAAATTTTTTTTATTTTTATGAATATTATTTTTTTTATTATTTATTTTTTTCAAATTTTTAGGTATTTATAAATTTTTTCAAAAAAAGTTTTTAACCAAGATTTGAACTCATATCTCTTAAATAAAAAGTAAGAAACTTAACTAATCAAAGTAAAATCCATTAATAATTTTTTTATAATTTATATATTTTTAAAAAATTGGGCCTAATCTGGGAACTGTGCCATGTCTGGTGTCCAAAAAATATGATAGGTCGTATCAGACAAGATCCATTATTATTTCTGATTGTACTAAATATGATCTGAAATAATTTAGATGGTTCACTCAAATAAGTGGTACCGATCAGGCACGATCGTTTGACACTCTATTGAGCACTCCGAGAGGTAGTTGGCGTGCAAGGCTAGTTTGTGTCATAGATTTCCTTACAAAACAAGCACCAACACATGGGTGTTGGAGGACAAGTGCTAGCACATGGGCATCGAGATGAGAAAGGGTGCTAACTCCTAGATGGCTGGCATTTAGGGTCCGTTTGCTTTGATTCCAATTTTAAGAATCGTGAAATCAAGAGAATTGAGTGATTTTGGAGAATTGAAAAAATTAAAAGAATTAAATAATTTCAGTGTTTGGATGAATATTTACTGTAGAGAATCGGGAATTGGCAATTCATAAATTCTAAAATTTCGTTATTTGGCTGACAAATGGAATTAATCAATTCTATTAAGTTATTAAATTCTTGTATTTAGTTGACGTGGGAATTGAGAATTAGCATATTACAAAAAAAAAATAATTTATATATATTAATAAAAAATATAATAAACTTAATATAAAATTTGGTAATTATAGAAATATATGTTAACTAATTATTATTATTTAATATAATATTATTATTTTCATGTAAAATAAATTTTTTTAAAAAATAGTTTCTTTTTTATCATATTTTATTTGTAAATAATTAGAAAAGTATAATAATGTTATTATTAAATATATAAAAATAATAAAAATAATAAATATTTTAAAAAGTCAAAAAATGGCAGGCTATGTAAGTAACTTATAATCAATTACAAATTTATTTAATATAATTTTATGATTATTTTGTCAAATAATTTTTAATAAACATAAAAAATATATACTTATTTTTTGAAAATAATTTATATGTAAGTAATTTGAGAAATAAACTAATTTTAATTTTAAAATTATTGAAATAATTTTAAAAATTAATAAGATTTTACAAGGTAATTTTATCAGAAAAACCCTAATTATCTTCAACCTCCAACCCTTCTTCCCCAAATTTTCAAACAACCGGCGCGGGTCGGGGCACGGTTGGGGCCCGGTCGGGGCGAGGTCGAGCTCCTCCACGTGGTCTCCGTCGGGCGCAGTCAAGCTCCTCCACGCAGTCTCCGACAGGCACAGTCGAGCTCCTCCACGTGGTCTCCGACGGGCGCAATTGAGCTCCTCGGCGCTTCGACGGACGCAATGGAGTACGAAGGAGGACGAGGGGTCAGAGAATCTGGTCGGGGCGAGGTCGAGCTCCTCGGCAAGGTCTCCGACCGGCGCAGTCGAGCTCCTCGGCACGGTCTCCGACGAGCGCAGTCGAGCTCCTTGGCGCAATCTCCAACAGCCGTAGTGGAGGACGAAGGAGGACAAGAGGGCAAAGAATCCGCTGTGATGAGGAGGACGAAGGAGGACGAAGAAGGAAAAGCTGGAAAGCTGCTGGGAACTACTAGAAAAGACTAGGAAAACAAAGGGAATTTGCCAGTGGGACCCACGCGAATTCCCTCCGAAATTGGTGTCTTCCGGAGCTTTGGCCAAGGAAAGAAAAAGGGGAATGGGGAGCAATTGGGAATCAGTTGATTCGTTCGATTCCGATTTTAGGAATCAAATCAAACATAGAAATGGAGAGAATTGACTCTCAATTCCCTCCATTTCTCTGATTTCGAATTTTTGGAATCGAACCAAACAGACCCTTAGAGCCACTACAAAGGCTCCTATATGGGGATGGGCGTGGCACTAGGGGTGCAGGTAGCTAAGCTGCAGGGAGTTGAGCTCAGCTTGAGAGCTGAGATTGGCTAAGGTCATTTTGGTTAGCAAAATCAAACAAAATGAGTTCAAGTCAGACTCTAGCTAAACTGAATTTTGAATTTAAACTTTTTAAATTTTAATAATTATTTTTAACCAATTAACAAAATAATTTTTCAAACATCTAATATTAAAATAGTAAATTAACATTCGAATATGGTGATATTTATGATTAATAAGTAATTAATATTTAAGAAAATAAAGCAATAAACATAAAATCTTAAAAAAAAACATGAATAATCTTAAATAATAAGATAAATAAATACATTATTCAAATTATATATAGATATATATATATATACACACATATATAATCAAATTATTGTGCCTGTCAAATTTTGTTCATTAGAAAAATGAGCTCGATCGAGTATGGCTCTTTTAAGTCGAATTCAAGCAACTCATCAAACTGATACCTCTACTTGGCACAAGATGAATAACATCCGAGGTCACCTACGTGACAAGGCCTAGTGGGCTTTAGTCCACTAAATTCCACTAAACTCATATTTTTAGCTCAAATTATCTCAAATTTTCAATCCAAAATTCTTTCAAATTCTGCTATGATTTTTCTACATAAAAGTCTAATTTTTTATAATTATAAACAAACCTAAATTTATACTGATTTACAAATAAACTTCTAAAATCTAAATATTTATGAATAAATTTATAAGATTTTGCAATGGATATTTTTAATATTTTTTTAACTCACAGAAATTTTAAGTAAAAGTTTATGCAAAATAAGGCCCTAAAACTTTTTAATTTTGCAAATAAATCTCTACAATGAAATCTCGATTAGAATTGAGTAATGGCTCGACATAAAAACATACTACTTTGGTCAGTTTGATATCCCGTGATGAAATTTAAAAAACATGAAAATGCGGGTATTTACAATGTTAAAAAAAATATCTTAGAAAAAAATAGTTCTAACTGGAGATTTCTGTCATTCTGTGTTTGAATTGCATCCAGAAAAACACTTGCCAAGTATAAAATACCTTCACACCAACAAGAACACAACAAACAGCAAGACAGACGAAAAGACAAGGAACAGGTCCAGCGATAACGAGAGGCATGCAGCACTGACACGGCCACTGGGAAGCGCGGGGTACATCTCGGGCGACGGCATCACGCACTGGTGCCCATTGAACAGTATTCTCCTGGGGAACACCCAGCCTGCATTGAATGTGAATTCCCCAGGATCCTTGTGCAGAATCATCTCGCTCTGCACGTTCCCGCTTTCCCCCTCCTGCAGCAGCATCGTATTGTAGTAAGGTATCCCCCAGAACATTCCCGTATTATCTGCACAACAACCATGAACCATTTCAGTTCTCGTATCAGATGCCATACTTCAAATTTCAATGAACAAAGAAGGCAAGAACACTCACTGATGCTGGGATACACCACGAGTGACCTGTAGTTGAAGCTGAACACTTGCATTAGGCTCTGAAGATTCGGGTGCTCAACGACCAAGTTCCAGTCGCTGTAATTCTTCAACATGTTGAAGTTGGTGATAGTCACCTTAACTCTCCAGTATTCTTTGTAGCTCACTTTCACATGCCAGTGGACGCGAATGGGGCACATGTGATGCGTGCACGTGACAATAGGCGGAGCTATATCGTCGTCATCACTATGTGGCATCTGCAAAACGCTATCTCGCTGGTCATCTCTGTAACATTTCTGCATGGAATCTGCTCCTTGGCAGCTGCAGCTGCAGCGAGGACACGAGACTATTGTGTCATTGTAGAAGGTAGACAAAGAAACACAGCAACCGGGACTGCTTGACTCCCTGAACTGTGAATACGAGCAGACAACCTTCCATGTCACTGCAAAACAATACCCAGAAAGTTTTACTTCAAAGTTCAAAGTAACTGATACATGATAATAACAAAAATCTACATCCAAGGTGCCAGTGCAGTGAACTTGCTCAATGCCTGCCGCACATGCCGACTACCCTCGCTTCTAAACTGGCTTGGTGCGACCAGCGTGGCATTGCTGCATGTGTACCCAGGAACCCCTATGGTGAAATTATAAGGGCGTCTTTTACGGGGATCACTAAAATTGTTAGAGCTGAGAATGTCCATTTGGAAAGAGGAAATGGATTTGGATGGGTCCTGGGTCAGGGAAGCCAGGACTCCTCCTCTGCAGCAGTTGGCAGTTTGAATGTTGTAAGGTGCGCCGGGGAGCAAGTCGACGATGACGGGGTTCCGCTCACAGCTGTGTGGGAGCGGGTCTATGTGGAAGTGGGAGCAGTTGCCTTGCAAGATCGCCTCCGCACCCGACATTGTCCGAATGGCTTCGGAGTCGCTCGGCCAAGTCCAGCCCAGCTTCCAGCCAGGGGGCTCAAAGTGTCGGTAGAGCTGGTAGTTGAGTATGCTGACCATGATCTGCCACAATAGAGGTTTTACAGAGAAAATTATAGGGAGTGAAAGAATGAAGAATACAAGAAACAAGTATATCAATATCAATATTTATATTTTACACTAGAATTGCCAAGTATGACGGCAACATCAAGCTTATGCGTAAGTCTAGTATCATCAAACTTTGTTCACAGTGTCACTTGCATGCAATTAGGGCATGTGCAGTTTGAAGGAGGTGTGGGACTCCATTTTTATTCCTGACAGCAGTGTGATAGAAATGGGACTCCATTTCACCAAAATCATTTTCGTAAAATTAAACAGACGGAAAGGTTGGAAAGCACTTTGCTCCCGACTAATTTCACCAACTTCTGTCAAAAATTAACAAAGAGACTCTAGGTAAAAGACCATGAAGTCCTCCTTGCTTCCTGTACTTTCCTCTGCCAGGCCCACTTTCTTTATGGTTTGCTATTATGAACTTCCTAGAATGAACAACTGCAAAGAGTCAGAAAAGCGGGGCACTTCTTCCAAAATGGCTATCCTAAATTCTCTTCACTACAGAAATGGGAGTTCTGTTTGATCATAAAGAATTGGATCCCACAAAACTTCTGCTTGCAGTCTTCTACATTAAAACAATGACTCTACAAACAACAAAATTACGTAAATGAAAATTCCTCGCTCCATCCAAACAGGATAATTAGAGAATAAATCAAACTTGTGTCCTCCACTGAAATTGTATCTTTGATATTTGTATACTGAAGTGAATCAAAAGCTCCCGAATATGATCATTTCTGTGGTTTTGGGTTCTCTTTCAGATTAACAATCTCAACAATTGGCAGCCTTGCGGATCACCTGAAGGTCAAAACCCATACCCACGGATCCCAATTTGATTGGGAATAAGAATGCCATGACTAGTCTAATCATATTATCACGTGATTATTATGTTCTTAGTCACAAGTCCAACGGGATTCTTTGGTTAGTCGTACTAACTCGAATCCAAACGGGGTTCAGAAGATCATCCACCAATGCACCTCTAAACTACAACCCCATAATCCCCGACAAGATTCCCAGATCTTTATCACAAATCACATCACCGATCACATGCATCTGAAACGCATAAAGCCAATACTAGAAGGTGATGGCACCATTGAAACCCCAAAAAGAAGCAGGAAAAAAGAAAATAAAAAGCAGGAAATGGCGTACATAATATCTTTCTCTATCTTGCGCTTCCAGGAAATCCCACCTAACCGTGACGTTCCCGTTCGGGTCCAGCGGATCGTACGCATCTGCAGATGAAACCAACAATCCCCTCAAAAACCATCACCAAAACCCCCAAAAAACCAAAAGACACATACCAGCGAACCAGAATTGAGCGAAAACAACGAGAAAAGCGAGAGAAGCGATCCAAATCTTTAAAGGATTCATGGCCTTGGAGGTGTTCGACGAAATGCTTGGGGTTCTGGAGAGGGAGAGATAGACGTGGGTTTAGGGAATGCACTGGGTGGGAATTGAATTGAGACGTTTTATGGGAACGGCAATGAATTTGGTTGCTATATTTTGCCAAAAAGAGAAGCGAACAAACCGAGGCGGTTTTGGGTCTTCGCTGCTCCGCGTGCGCGAGTTCCTCGCTTGCTCCTCCAATCCTTTTCTGTTTTCCGGCTTCCGGTTTGGGAGGGAGGGCTGTTGGCTGATGAAACGTGGAAAGGTTTCATTGGTGCATGGAAAGAGGTTGCCATTTTCTCATGTAGCTCCAGAACAGTTTGGATAATCACGACCGTCCCTTATGTTTTGATAAATACATTTAGCCCCTTGTATTTTTTGCAGACTTTTTCCAAAATAAACGTGACGAAAAAGTAATGTGATTTAGAAATATTATTTCTAATAATGTCAATCCATGAACTTTAAATTCATACAAATTTTAAGATGTTATTTGGGAGTATTTAAGAATATTATTGAGGAAGTGATTTAACTTTTTCTCATGTTTGACATTCACTAATATAACAAGAAATGAAATATTAATTTAACAAAAAAATCAAATATATTTTTCTTCGATATAACGTTAAATTATTGAGTTGTTGTGAAATTCTTTCAATAAATATAATAAAAATATACACAAAAAAATAAATACAATAAAAATACAATTTTTATAATATTTTTGAAATAAATTTTAAACTTTACATATTTTATTTTATTAGTTTTTACTTTTTTATAATAAAATAATCAATTTCTGATTTATCATCCCAACAAATTTGAATTTTGTTCAACTAAAAAAATAAATTCGAATTTGGAAAAAAAGATGGTATTTAAAAACTAATAACAATCTTATTTAAAAAATTTATAATAGGTACACGAATTTATAATTTTCTAACAGTAATGTAATATGAATTGATGACATGTAAAACAATATATAATAAAAAAATAAGAATTTAATTAGGAAATTAAAAACATATGGATGTTAATTTGGTATTTTACATGGGTATATCCACAAATTTTTTAAAATATAAAGATGGTAAAAAAGACTTCATTTTTCTAGTTTTAAATTTATAGGGGAAGTAATCACAATATCAATAAAAAAATCAAAAATTAGAATTTCACTATTTACCACTATTTTTCTTTTCTTGGTAATTATATTTTTTAAAAAAAATTTCATTAAATATAGCAAATACAGAAATTTAATTTTAAAAAATTACTTTGTTTTTTCAAAAAAGGATATTGATCAATCAAACGGCTATTAAATGAAAACTGTTTAATGTTTTAAGTGACCACAATGCCATACGTTTATTTCATGGGAGCCTCTGCGAGTAGGGGTGTGCATTCGGTTAAAACCGAACCGAATCGAACCGAATTTTCCGAAATTTTCGAAAACCAAAACCGAACCGAACCGAACAGTAATAAAACCGAACGGAAATATTTCGGTTCGGTTCGGTTATAACCGAATTGCAAAATTGAAATTGACAGGGTTTGAATCTGGTCATTTGCATAAGAGATTAAGGGGGAAAAAAATTTAGTACAAGATATACATTATACTTCAAGTGAATCTAAGTCTTCAAGTTGCAGCAGCAACACAGCAGGAGGCTAGGAGCAGCAGCAGGCAGCAGCAGGAGCAACACAGCAGGAGCAAGTGAGCAACACAGCAGGAGCAGCAGGAGGCTAGGAACAGCACATCAGGAGCAAGTGAGCAACACAGCAAGAGCAGCAGGAGCAAGTGAGCAACACAGCAGGAGCAACAGGAGCAACACAGCAGGAGCAGCAGCAAGTTAGCAACACAACAGGAGCAGCAGGAGGCTAAGAGCAGCAGCAGCAGGAGCAACACAGCAGGAGCAAGTGAGCAACATAGCAGGAGCAGCAGGAGGCTAGGAACAACACAGCAGGAGGCTAGGAGCAGCAGCAGCAGGAGCAACACAGCAGGAGCAAGTGAGCAATACAGCAGGAGCAGCAGGAGGCTAGGAGCAGTAGCAGCAGGAGGAGAAACACAGCAGGAGGCTAGGAGCAGCAGCAGCAGGAGCAACACAGCAGGAGCAAGTGAGCAACACAGCAGGAGCAGCAGCAGTAACAACAACATAGCAGGAGCAACATAGCAGGAGGCTAGGAGCAGCAGGAGCAACACAACAAGAGCAGCAGGAGGCTAGGAGCAGCACCCCTAGGAGCAACACAGCAGGAGCAAGTGAGCAACACAGCAGGAGCAGCAGGAGGCTAGGAGCAGCAACAACAACAGCAACACAGCAGGAGGCTAGGAGCAGCAGCAGCAGGAGCAACACAGCAGGAGCAGCACAGCAGGAGGCTAGGAGAAGGCTGAGCAGCAACAGCAGGACAATGTATAGTTGCAGACTAGCAGTCTAGTAGAAGCGGGCAAGCTGTAAAACACTTCACCAGCTCAAATTCATGTAACAAGACAGTTCAAGACTTCAAGTTGCAGGAGCAGCAGAGGAGCAGGAGCAGCACAGCAGCAGGAGCATGTATATTGTATAGTATCAGAAGCATGCAAGCTGCACTGCTGCAGAACACTTCAACAGTTATGTGGTTTAGAATAAATATGATCAACTGTAATTATGTGGTTCAGAATAAATAACAGCAATTATGTGGTTCGGAATAAATATGATCAATTCAGTAATCAGTTAGCATTTTAACTTTGAAGGATTATATCATGCCAAATGATCCATTAAGAAAAGCTTGAGAAATCTCCTGTAGTCCTGTGTACAGAAGTAACAAAACAGAAGCCAGAACTCAGAAGGCCCAGAACCAGAAGTTCCAACTTCCAAGCAGCATAACATTACTAGGGTGAAGCCAAAGAATGAGACAATCGTCCAATCAGTCACTTGCCCATATGCGAGCATAGCATATGGCAATGAGCCAATGATTCAACATCTTCATCGCCTCAAACAGCTTATGAAAAATTCAACAAGTATCATTAAAAAAATCATAAAACAATTCCAAGAGGGTCATACTGTCATATTCGCCTTATACCGTCATACCCAGCATCCCTCTCTGGCTGTCCCCGTGAGCGAATGGTAGGTAGTGGTTGCCTTCACAGGCCATCCAAACAACCATGCCATTGCTACAAGTAGGGGTGTGCATTCGGTTAAAACCGAACCGAACCGAACCGAACCGAACCGAACCAGAGTAGGGGACCATTGGAACACCTCCGCATCAAAACACCAAAGACAAAAAAAAAACCTCAAATAAAAGCAAAAATTCAAGAGGCTCAAATGGCTTTGATGCATCATCAAAAACGAAGATGTCTCCCCTCAGGCATCAACCTGCTCAGCTGCTCCTACAAAATAATAGTTGGATACATACCTGTCCCTCGATAGTTGGATCATACTGTTGAACCTAAAAAACATAGTAAAATATCATCACAGTAAAAGCAATTAAGAAAATATCAGGTAAGTAGGTAAGGTAAGGACAGTAAGATTATAACTTCACACATGCACTGATGCTGCGATGCACATGAATGATAAGGATATATAAGAATGAATCTGCAAGAGATGATCATAGAAAGTTAGGAACATGAATAGAAATGCATAAAAAATAAGTAAACATATTCAAACCTTAAGATGACTTTTCAAAATTCAACTGTTGTGACATCCAATTTCATCTTTATCAACTCTGAAATAAAAAAATTAATCAATGATTATCTGATCATAATAAAGAAATATACAATACAATAATAAAAATATTAGCAATGCAAATCTTACCCTCTTGAATCTTTTCAAGTTCTTCCAAACTTTTCTCAACATTGATTTCTGTTTTTGAATTTTTAATCCAATCTTGAGTGCAAATGAGAGCTTGTACTAATGTAGGAGTCAAAGAGCTACGAAAACGATCAAGTACGAGCCCTCCTGTACTAAAAGCTGATTTAGAGGCCACTGTAGAGATAGGTATAGCTAACATATCACGAGCCATATGTGACAAAATAGGAAATCTGCAGCTATTCACTTTCCAGAAGACCAGAACATCAAAGTTTGGTTCATTTTTTTCAAGATCCTCTGATAAATACTTGTCTATCTCAGACTTCATTTCATCACCCATGAAACTTTTTCTATGCTCAGCAAATAGACTGCTTAAGATGTACTTACCTGATTGCTTTCGCATACTTGATCCTTCACCAGATGGCATTCCTCCCGGCTGTAGTCGCATTCTATACTCTTTGAACAAATCATATACAACTTTATGCAACCTTCTCCTCATCATAACACCTCTTTCACCTTCATACATTTTTTCAACTCCAAACTCAACATATTCTAACTTGCGTCTTGGATTAAAGACAACAGGAACAAAGAGAAGCATATTAATCTTCTCTGGCTCACCCCAATACTTGTCATATTTGTCTTTCATCACAGTAGCCATTTCTTGGATTTTTGTATCACCGCTGACCTTCCACAGATTCAAAAGAAGGTTAACTTGACAAATTTCATCAAAAAATAAATTACTTGTAACATACATAGAGCCAGAAACTCTAAGAGTCAACTCATAGAAATGCTCTAAGAATGTAATAAGTCACCTGACATTCTGCCAGTCAAAAGACAGAGGAGTTCCATCTTCATCATTAAGCTCATGACGGAAATTGCTATCTTCCTCTTCAAATTTTTCAAAAGCCCTCTCAAAAGTTTGAGCTGCTTCAAGCATCATATAGGTGGAATTCCACCTTGTGGATACATCCAAACAAAGACATTTCCTGCTTTCAATTTTTTCAATTTCCACACATTCTTTGAACCTCTGCCATCTTGCTGGAGAATATCTCACATATTTAACAGCAGATCTAACCCGAGCAATGGAATCTGCCATCTCTTTCAAACCATCTTTCACCACAAGATTAATGATATGTGCTATGCAACGCATATGAATATATTTTCCTTGTGCCAAACAAGTGCCCCAATTCAAAAATTTTTTCTTCAAATAGAAAATAGCAGTATCATTTGAAGAGGCATTATCAACAATAATAGTTAAAGCACTATCAATTCCCCATTCAGAGGCATTTTTCAATTAGTTTTCCTATAACTTCACCCTTATGACTTGTAATCTTGCAAAAATTCAAAAGCTTTTTCTTCAAGTTCCAATCAATATCAATGTAATGTGCTGTGATACACATATAGTTTACGTTTTGAATTGAGGTCCAAGTATCAGTGGTCAAACAAACTCTCTGTTTGGACTCTCTGAAATACTGTTTCAACTTTACCTTTTCATCATGGTAGAGTTGAAAACAGTCTCTAGTCATAGTCCAACGTGAAGGCATTCGAAATCTAGGACAAGCTTGAGATATAAAATATTGAAAGCCTTCATGTTGCACAAAGCTAAAAGGCAGTTCATCTATAACAATCATGTGTGCCAGTGCTTTTCTAATTTTTTCTTGATCAAACTTCCAGCTTGTTAGCACAGGCTCATTTGCTACTTCTTTCTGAATAGGTTGCATAGCAAGTTGTGTTTGATGTGTATCAACATTATATGGATATCGCTTGCACTGATTCATGTGATGTCTAAGAGAAGAAGTACCATTTTTTTTTTGAATCACACAAGAATTCATTACCACAGTAGTTGCATTTGGCTTTGGTTGACTTGTCCGGGTCTGTGAACTTTGTGTAATGCTCCCATACAGCTGATCGTGCTGCCATTCTTTTCCTCGGCATTGGAGGCTTTGTACTGCTCGTAGATACATTGCCCTCATTTGTAACTTCGATAGACATAGGCGTAGAACTTTCTTGCGAGGAAGAAATTGACATTAGACTTGGAATAACTGGATTTGTGCTTGAAAGCTGCTGACTGTCATCCTCGTTCAACATCTGTCAATAAAAAAATACAGAATTACATATTAAATTGTATGAAATCAAAAAACTCTAATTTAATTTCATAAAATTCAACCCTAACATTGCAATTTGATCCCGATGATGCCGTTGTAGAACCCTAATTTCACAAAACCCTAATTTAATTTCACAAAAAATCAACCCTAAATTTCATAATTTCCGAAATACTCTTAACTTACAGCTTAATCCGTTGTAGAAAAATGAGAGATTGAAGCTCAGAGCGCGACCAGAGAGATATTGAGGCGTCGGGACTGAGAGTCAGAGCCTCAGAGGAGAGGAGGAAGGGGGTGGTCCGGGGGTGGACCGTGGACGAAAGGATTAACAATAAAATTGTATGAAATCAAAAAACCCTAATTTAATTTCACAAAAAATCAACCCTAAATACCCTCACCTTGCAGCTTAATCCGTCGTAGAAAAATGAGAAATTGAAACTCAGAGCGTCGACCAGAGAGAGGCGTCGCCGCGTCGGGACTCAGAGCCTCAGTCCTCAGAGGAGGAGAGGGGTCCGGGGGTGGACGAAAGCTGGAGGGATGAAGGCGCAGCACCGCAGGTCCGCAGCGGCGAGAGCGAGAGAGGCGAGAGCCAGAGCGGCGAGAGTCAGAGCGAGAGCGCCGAGAGGGTTAGGGTTAGGGTTAGCAGCTGCAGAATAGCAGGCGTCGGCGAAGTGGCGAACCGTTTTGAAAACGGAGATTATATAGGCGGTCTGTTTGAGCCGATTAGACCAAAACCAAAACCAAAACCGCAGTATATAGGTATATATATAATTCGGTTCGATTCGGTTTTTACGGTTTTCAAAAATCAGAAACCGAAACCGAACCGAAATTTAAATTTTTTTTTTCAAAACCGAAACCGAACCGAGAACCAAATAACCCGAACTGAATTGGTTATTCGGTTTCGGTCGGTCGGTTCGGTTCGGTTAAAACTGAATAGTGCACACCCCTGTCTGCAAGCTAGAATTAACAGTGAAAAATGAAATTTGTAAAATAAAATATATTATTTCTTCCATTTTTTATGGTTTGAAAAAATAATTATCTTACTGCTTTTAATTTTTTTACACTAATAAAAAAAGAATACTCTAAATGAAAAAAATGATAACTTTTTCAGATGCTTTATTCAATTGACCTGTTGTAGATGGCATTGGCAATAAATCAATGCTCCTGGACCAGAAAAGAGGAACTGAATAATTATGACAATTTACGGGCGATCATATGTAAAAAGATTTGTGATGCTCCTCGGTACACGCACTGGACAAGCACGCAGTTCGGTCTACTTGGCTTTGGGATCTGGGCTCGGCGCGGTCCATTGGTTCCACGTTTTTGAGCGAGTTTCTCGTCTGCATCATTGCTGGCTATGTGTATCAGGCAAGCCAGCTGATCTGAATTAGAAAAATTGAATGGCTTCGATATTCAGGAAGTACTCGATTTTGGATCCATTTTAATGAATTGGCCCAAATCTCTGAGAACCCAAATCCGGCATTTGCAGCATGCTGTGTTTTGTCTTACTTTTAACCAACCTTAGAACAAACGACGACCAAAGCGTGATGAGTCAAACGGTTCGCTGTTTTGGCCAAAACCAAAACGTTTCGGAACGTTTTGGTTTCGGCCAAACCCGCGCCGAAATCTTAAATAACGTTTCGCTTTAGGATTTCGGCACCGCAGCAGAGAGGGTGGCGGCTGCGGATACGTGCGGGCGCGTGCGGGCGAGGGCGAGGGTGGGCAAGGGCGGCGGGCTCAGGGCAGCTGCGGGCGACTGCGGGCGAGGGCGGGCGAGGGCGGACGAGGGCCATGCACTGCGGGCGACTGCGGGCAAGGGCGGCGTGCTCGGGCGGCCGGCAGGCCACGCAGGGCGGGCACAGGGCGGTCAGGGCAGCCGCATGGCGCGCGGGCAGGCCGCAGGCAGCGCGGATTGGCTGCAGGGAGTGCAGGCCGTCGGCGGCGAGCGCAGGGCTCCGGCGGCGAGCTCAGCGCGTGCATGGCGAGCGCAGCCCGCATGGGGCGAGCTCAGCGCGCGGGGGGAGACCACAGCGTGCGCGGGGCGAGCTCGACGTGTGCGGGGCGAGCGCAACACGCCAGCGGCATTCTCAACGCACTTGGGCCGACCGCAACTTGCCCACGGTGCCCACGGCGAGCTCAGGGCTCGAAACCGGCATCTCCGGCATATCCGGCATCCCCGCGCGGCATCTCCGGCATCTCCGGCGAGCTCAACAGCCCCGCATCTCCGGCATCTCCGCCGGCGAGGGCAACTCGGCCGCTGAGCACAGCTCCCCCCGCGAGCGTAGGTCGGCCGGCGACGATGCTTGCCCCCGCTCTCGGTTCGGTTTAGGGTTTACTGTGCTGGTTAGTTTTATTTAATTAATCACGTTTTATTTAGTTAATCACGGTTTACTGTGCTATTTTGCTTTTTTCCCCGGGAATCACGGGGAGGTGGCAGTCGGTTGGTCAGTTGGTCGGTTGGTATTGGCTGATTAAGTACTTTGTTTAATGCCCGTGAATCACAGGTTTCGGCTGTGGGTCTTGTGGCTTATATATACTTAGTGTAAGATGTTTACACTTCGCAGACGATTTCATTTGTGTTCTGCTGTCTTAGTGAAAGAGTTTTGTAGATCGGCCAGCTATTTCTATTTCAGTTGCAGAGGTATGAAATTTTTCGTTCAATAATTGATGTATCATAATTTTTAGTCTTTGTTTGTGCTACTTGATGTATCAGATATAGTATGTATGTTGAGACTTGAGAATTGAATTGAAATAGGGAAGATCAAATTATTTATTTTTATGGATCTGCTCAATTTGCATTATGCGTATTATGTATCTACTTAATTGAAACAGTAATATGATCAATTATCCAAAATTAAGTTAGATTTGCTGCTTAAAATACGTATTAAATTATTAAATTATTAAATTATTTAAGTTACATAGTAAAATATTAAATTAATAAATTATTTAAATTACGTATTAAATAATGTATTTTGTATTAAAGTGTATAACAAAATAGTAAATTATTAAATTATTTAAATTACGTATTAAATTATTAAATTATTAAATTATTCAATTATTCAATTAGTAAATTATTTTAATTATGTATTAAATTACGTATTGAATTATGTATTTTCGTACTAAATTATATTTAAAAAAATATTATTTTATGGATTAAATTATGTATTCAATTACATATTTTGTATTAAAATATGGATTCAATTATGTAGTATGTATTAAGTTGTGTATTGAATTAGTAAATAAATAATATATTACGTATTAAATTACGTATTTTCTATTAAAATATTTATTTCGTATTAAATTATATAATAAAATATGTATTAAATTATGTAGTATGTAGTATGTATTATGTATTAAATTATATATTATGTATTACGTATTAATTTATGTACTAAAATATATTTTATGTATTAATTTTGCTATTAAAATTATGTATTAAATTATGTTGTATCTATTACATATAAAATTATGTATTATGTATTAAATTATCTATTATGGCGTACATTATGTATTAAATATTAAATTATGTATTAAATTACGTACTATGTATTAATTTACGTATTAAATTATGTATTACGTATTATTGATTAAATTAACGTGAAAATTAGATAATAAATCAAGAAATAGGTTAGTAAATCGTACCCTAAAACTTAAATCCTAAATATAAAGTAATTTATTGTTGTGTACATTAGTTATTTTTTAATAATTTCTTAAATTACGTGGTGTGAAAATAGAGTTTTTTCATTAATCATAGGTAAATTTTCTTCTGTCACTGCTACTACTGTATTGTATATGGCTCCAAGGCAAAACATGCCTCGCGATGACCATATTGCATGGCAATACTGTGAATCAGTGAATACAGAAAATCATACAGTTTATTGCAAATGGTGTGGTCTTGTGCTTAGTTCTGAAATTACAAGATTAAAAGAGCATTTAGGAGGAGTCATCGGCTCAGTCCGGCCATGTGAGAAAGTCCCAAATGAAGTGAGACAAATATTTCGGGCAATAGTCCAAACCGGTAGAGAAAATAGAAGAAAGCAGAAGGCCAAAAAATCACGTTTTGAGCATGAACTTCTCAACCTCCCTAATCCAAATCCCCGGCAAATTTCTGATGAAGAAGATGATGATTCTGAGGTTCAGGAAGTACTTCGCGAAAGTTGAAGATTGTACAAGGAAACTCAAGGTGGTGCTGGCACTTCCGGCACAATTCGGGATCGTCGAACTACTAGTTTCAGAGAGCCACGTACACAGCAACACACACCTGCCCCTTCAGGAGTAAGAGGAGATTTTCATCTTCCTGACATCGGATCTATAAATATTTCTCCAATTGACTCATTTCTACTAAAATCAAGAGACGATACTCAAATAAATTTGAGAACAGTATCAACTGATTTTCGGAAGGCAAAACAGTGGTTGGGTAGGGCAGTATCGAAATTTTTTTTCTACAACCATGTTCCATTTCATTTAGCAGATGGCAGTTACTATCATGGAATGATACGTGCCACTCAAGAGGTTGGCCCCGGAGTTCCTCCACCAAGTTCTCGTGAAATTTCTGAAAAGTATATGAATCTTGAAATTGAAGAGATGAATGCATTTATCCAGACCTTCTATAAATATTGGGATGAATTTGGGTGTACCTTGATGTATGATGGATGGAAGACACAAAACAGTAAAGATTTGATAAATTTTTTAGTATATTGTCCTGAAGGGACTGTTTTTCTCAAGTCAGTTGACACAACAGGGGAGTCAAAGACTGGTAATTTCTTATATCATCTGATTGATAGTGTCATTGAGGAGATTGGGGAATCAAGAGTGGTACAAGTCGTAACTGATAATGCAGCTCTGCTGGTATATGCTGGGAAAAAGTTAATGCAAAAAAGAAAACATCTTTTCTGGACACCTTGTGTAGCTCACTCTATTGACTTAATGCTAAAGGATATAAGTAAGGATCCTGATATTAGAAAAGTGGTTGAGCAGGGCTAGAAGTTGACATCATTTATTTATAACCATGCTTGGTGTCTTGAACTGATGAGAAAGGAAACACGAGGATGAGAGATTACCAGGCCAGGCATTACTCGGTTTGCTACACAATTTATCTCATTGGATTCCCTGTATACTCACCGGCAGGCACTGAAGAGATTATTTACCGGTGAAGAATATGATGCACATTATTTGAGGTTGAAACGGTCCGAGAAAATACTTTCTGAAAAATTCTACAATCAAGTCATAAACGAAAGTTTTTGGGAATCAGTTGAAAAAGTAATAGGAATCTTCAGTCCATTAGTTAAAGTGCTTCGAATTATTGACTCAGATGATCATTCGTAGATGGGGTTCTTATATGAAACAATAGAACGAGCAAAATTGCAAATAAGATGACATATAGGAACAATTGAATCTCGCAAATGGGAGAAGATTATTGATCATCGTTGGGATAAAACATTATCGAAAGATATTCATGCTGCAGGTAATTGAGTAAAGAGTCATTTTATAGCACTTTACTAAGTTATAATGATACTATTATTGATTCATATTTAATCATCTTGTAGGGTACTTTCTGAATCCAATATTTCAATATGGCGATGATGTCAACAATAGTAATACCATTCTCGAAAAGCTACGAAATGTAATCGAGCGGATAGAGCCAGATATGAGAACAAGAATATTGGCATTCGCGAGGTAAATTATGTATTAAATATTTTTTATATAATTAAGAAAGTTTTTAACTTGAGTACATTCATTACACAGGCCGACGATTTCAAAAATAAAGTCAAGGACTTCGGCACACAACAAGCAATTGTAGCTATTAGGGGTGATACTCCTGGTATAGTTGATATTCAATAATTATACATATTTGCTAATTAAATTTATATCAAGTTATTAATAATTTTTTCTCATAAATTACAGCTAGATGGTGGAGTATCTACGGGCGGCATGCCGCACCTAATCTTGCAAAGATAGCCATCATAATTTTAAGTCAAACTGTTTCAAGTTCACAATGTGAGAGGAATTGGATAACTTTTGGATTGATCCATATGAAGACTAGAAACAGACTTAAAATGGACAAATTGGAGAAACTTATTTTCTGCCATTATAACATGCGTTTAAGAACGCGAAACTTACAGAGGAGAAGATCACCAGAGGATGAGGTAATCGACTTATCTGCCATATTCGAAGATGATGATCCTCTGATAGAGTGGATTCGAGAAAGAGAAGAACATGTCTTAAATCATCCTGATACACAAGAAGTTATTCGCCGTCTCTTAGACGAAGAAGCAGAAGAGGAAGCTGACAAAATACAGAATACTTCTGATACAAGTGATAGTAGCAATGGTGGTACAGCTGGTGACGTCAATTTTCAACAATCACAATATGACGACTCATCTTCATCTGTTCCACAGTATGGAGTAAATGAGTTTTTTGACTCTAATTTATATGGCGGTTATATGCCACAATATCCATATAATTGGCATGGTGGGCAAGATGTTAATCAAGGTCCAACAGATAATGCGAGCTATAGCTACTATGACGGTTATCAGAGCGAGATGTCTTCATACAATCCAGGATATCATCAGTCAATGCAGGACCAGACCACTTCCTACTATCCGCATGCTGAACAATACTATCGATCACAACTTCATCGTACTGATGAGTATGGTGATCAAGAATATCAATCTCTTCAAGATCCACCTCGGAACAGCATGTGGTTATAAGACGTGGATTTATATCATGTATGAAATGATGTTTTCATCATTGTCTTAAATTGATATCTAATTGTAATTTTATGTCATTTAAATTTAATGTCTATATGGTTTATTTTATCGTATGATAATTTATCTATTTCGTTACAACAATTTATTGTAATCTTTTCCTTCTGACGTATTTTTTATTATCTATTTTATGTTCATAAATACTGACAATTATAAGATAATTATTTTTGAAACAGATAATGACAAATCCGGATGATTATATTATAGTTCCAGACCAAATAACACTGTAAGAAGGAAGAATAATTATGTCAATTCTTCGTCAAAAACTTATATTTTATCGTAGAATGATTCCACCTTCGGCCTATGATCTACTTGGACAAGCATTAATTGAGCAAGCATTATAAGACCGTGGAAGAATCAATGATCAAATTTATCGGCCCTCTCAACAAGGTTCACTTCATGCTATCAATCAGCGTCTTGGCACAATTTCCCTTGAACACTTCGCACAGTGTGATATTTATTTTTCATGGGCTATTGGATCACTTTTACTATGTGTTGTCAATCAATATGGTTATCATTTTCATTTTGGACCTTCAATGTATGGTTATACTCCAGAACCACTGCCACGAGATCGCGCAGAGCTAGTTGTTCTGTCTCGTATGCCTACAAATGCTCGTCCGGATCATCCAGGTACTGAATTTGTAATTCCATACCCAGATGTTCCAAACTCAACCGATGATAACTATGATGATTAGTTGTATTATCTTAGAATTTATAAATTATGTATGTGTGAAATACATTTTAATGAAAAGTTAATTTTGCTTATGTTAATTTTTAAATTTTAATCATATTCATACCATTTCTTGTATATTTTTTTAATACACTAATATATATTAAAAATAGACAATATCAGTGACAAACTATCAAAATTAATTTTAATTAGCTTAAATAATATTTGAAATTATTGTAAAATTAAGTATAAATTCATTCATAATTTTCCAAATTTTTTCAAATTTTTTCTAATATTTTATCGTATTTTTAATTTGAAGTCAAAGCACAGTCAAAATATAGTCAAACTCTGGTCAAAGCCCAATTAATAATTTAAAAAATTCTTTCGGCCGAAACCAAAATGGCCGAAACTGAAACCGAAACGGTCGAAACGTATCGGTTTCCGCCGGTCCCGAAACCGAAACCGTAAACCATGATCAGTCACACCCCTGGCATCAACGACAATAAATTAATTTTATATTAAATAATTTATTAAATTATATAGTTTTTAAGTAAAAAATCACCTTATTTATTTATTACAAATTTACAAAAAATCACCTATTTTATTAAAAAAATCATTCGTATATTACAAAATATCACCTCAATTAAGATATTTAAAAAATATTTTATTTTAATTCAATTTTACTAATTAAATTATTTTGATTTAGTTTTGCTTTAAACAGTCGATTCACAATTACTACATAAAGGGTCATACAAAACTAAATTTTAAATTCTCGAATTTATAATACTGTACAACCAATCTTTCATAAACAAAAAAAATAAAATAAATTATTTTTTATTAATTTAATATTATCCAAATTAAAAATAAATAAGGATAATCTTTTTTATACTAATTTTAATTAATAAAATATAATAATTTTAAGACAAGTGATTTTTTGCTAATACTGATAAAATAAATAATTGTTTATAAATTTACAATAAGACTGGTAATTTCTTATTAAAAATTCTAAATTATATTATATATAAATAGTGGATTAATATTTTATTAGTTCAAGTTTCTCATATAGTATGTTTGTGTGACCTATTATGATAGGATTATTGGGTTGAATGCTTTTGGATTCTCATATCAAAATTTTCAGATTTGTTGGTAGAGATTATTTATTTTGTGCATAAAGATGAAGCTTCCAAAGAAATTCCCTAACTTATTTTAGAAAAATAGAGAGAACAATTTATTTTTTATTGAAGAGTGCAAAAATACAGAAATAAGTCATTATAATAGGTCGAACATCAACTTATCTTCAAAATATAAATGGATAGAGTATATGTCACTGTACTATTTATGTTGGTAATTTTGACACTCTAATACTATTTGTTAGGAGTTCAAAAATATCGAATTAAATTAATATAATAAATTAGATATCAACATATTTTATAAAATTAAACCAATAGAACATGATCACTCCGCTATTAATGAATATTATTTAACTAATTATTCAATATGAGATTAATCTATTACATATAACACCGTAATAATTTATTTCATTAATTCAGCAATAATTTCTAAATAATTTGTCCCAATTAATCTACTCTCACCCATTGCAGCATACACAAAACAATTGATAATTTGAAATAATTCAGCTAGCCAATTCACTAATCATTGTGCTGAGCTTCGCAAAGTAAGCAATCTATTAGACAATGATGTGCAATCTTTAAATCAAGACTACTCAAAATCTAAAACTGTATTGCTTAAAAATAAATAAATAATCTCCAACTGCAATTCCAAGTGCGAAACTTGAACCCAGAATTCAGATTATACTCGGGCCTGTTTCATTTTGTAGCATTCTTGGTTTGTCCTCAGCGACGGTTGAATAGTTCTTTTACACCCGGCAAAACGCCACAAAGGTGGACCACAATTCCAATCATTGACGGCAGCAATAGTTCCGTGAACCTGCTGCTTTCTAAGCAATCCTGTCCCCAGGGAACATCGCTGCTGCAGCCAAATAGCCACCCAAACAAGGTAGATTTAAAAAAGAAAGAATTATTACCAAACAACCACTCCATTATTACGAATACAAAAAAAATCACCTTTATTAATATTAGTGAAAAATTATTTATATTATGATAAAAATTTATAGTCAATATTTTTTTAAGTTTTAATATTTAATTTGATGCAAAAATATCATTGTGCTTTTAATTTTTTTAAAAAGTGATTTGCATATTATTTCTTGTAAATTGATAAAATTGTACATGATATTTTTAAATTTTAAAAAGTATATATAATTTTTTGGTTTTTATCATTGTAAATAACTATATCGTCCATTTTGGTATTAAAAATATGATTAATTTTTATCCAATTAAGTTCGTATGACATAAAATTTTTTTTATTCTTCTCCCATATTCCATGATTATCTCCTATTTCCTTTATTCACCTCCATGTCTTGAAGAAAGTGAACCTGAACATGTTTTGGTTCGATTTCTGAAATCCAAAATGAGGAATATTGAAAGAATTGAAAATCGATTTATTGTATTACTGTATTTAGTTTAATTCTATATCCAGAAATCAAAATAATTAGTTGATTTTCAGTTCTTCTGCATTTCGATTTTCAATTTCTTACTTTTTGGTGGGAAAAACACCAATTCAGGGAGAATTGGCATAGGTCCCGTCTCTGAATTCTGCCTGTTTTCCCACACGGGAGCCCAAGCTTTTCTTTCGGGAAATCTCATTTTCACTCGTCTTCTTCGTGCTCAACCACGCTCCGTACTCAATCTGCGTCTTCGTCAGTGATCGAGCACATCTTCAACTCCGTGCATTGCTGGACCAACCTCATCTCCTCTCTCTCTCCACCTTGGACTCCGCCATCAATTCCCCTGCTCCATCCCTGGCCTTTGCAACCGCCGCATTCTGATCTCCCCTCGTCCCTGCACTTCTCTAGTGATATCGTCTTTTGATTCAATTGTTACTGCATTGCTTGGTTTCATCTATGGATGCCTCTTTCTTTTATTTTCCTGTGATGTTTGCTTCCGGGTTTTATTGATTCATTGATTTGAGGTTTGGGGACAACGATGCGTGTATCGATTTCGTTGTGGTTTCATAGGCTTAAGCTTGGTGTTCGATGTAGTTTGTGTCGTCTTCTGGATCGAATTTTGAATGCTAATCCCGGTTTTGTTTGGGGTTTTCTTAGGCTCCAGCTTGGTTTTCTTGGTTTTTTTTTTTGTAAAATCTTATTAATTTTTAAAAGTATTTCAATAATTTCAAACATAAAATTATTTTATCTCTCAAATTACTTACAAATAAATTATTTTCAAGTATATATTTTTTATGTTTATTAAAAATTATTTGACAAGAAAATCACAAAATTATATTAAATAAATCCATAATTGATTACAATTTACTTAAATAACCTGTTATTTTTTGACCTTTTTAAAATATTTATTATTTTGAATCATTTTTATATACTTAATAATAACATTATTATACTTTCCTAATTATTTACAAATAAAATATTTTCAAAAAAACTATTTTTTGTTTATTAAAAATTATTTGACATGAAAATAATAATATTATATTAAATAATAATAATTAGTTAACATATATTTATATAACTCTTCGTTTGTGCAACTCATTAGAAAATTTTATTAATTGTGAAAATTAAATTACCAATTTTTATATTAAATTTATTATATTTTGTAATAATTTACATATAAATTATTATTTTGTACAATATGCTAATTCTCAATTCTTACTCCAACCAAACACAAGAATTTAACAAATTAATGAAATTGACTGATTTCATTTGTCAACCAAACAACGGAATTTTAGAATTTATGAATTGGCCAAATCCTAATTTCATTCAAAAAATACTCATCCAAACACTGAAATTATTTAATTCTTTCAATTCTTTTAATTTTCTGAAATCATTC
Source organism: Trichopus zeylanicus subsp. travancoricus (assembly GCA_005019695.1). Classification (NCBI taxonomy): domain Eukaryota; kingdom Viridiplantae; phylum Streptophyta; class Magnoliopsida; order Dioscoreales; family Dioscoreaceae; genus Trichopus; species Trichopus zeylanicus. The sequence continues at coordinate 278,257 of RXID01014968.1, forward strand.
AATTATCTTGATTTCATAATTCTAAATTCGGAATCAATCCAAATGGTCCCATAATGAAAGAGGATAGAAATAACGGAATCAGAATCACAAGAGTAGGTGTCAGTCATAATTTTGAAGACAAAGATGATGGGACAAAAATATAAGGAAAAGGCGATATTAGAAATGACATATGAGGCAACGAGGTGAACATCATGTAAAGAGCTAGCATGATGGTGTGAGCACGAATTTATCGAAGATAGCAATGAACAACAGATGAGGTGGAGGATATAGATATTATTGACGTTGGAAAAATAAGTGAAAATGAGATATGACAAAATTGGAGTAAAAGTAATTTTTGCTATATATTTATTAAATTCGAACAATTGAAGTTGAAACAAATTTTTTATGTGATTTATAACTACACTAAAAAAATATTTGTAGAATATTTTTTATTAATGAAAAATGAACTAAAATAGTTAGATGCAATGTAACCTATAAATTGATAAATTATATATGATTTTAAATTTTGAATGAATTATATGTAACTTTATAAATTTATAAACAGCGATATGGAGACCAACTTTTTTTAAATTTAAGAACCAACCTTTTTTTAATTTAAGTGTAAAAAATTATTTGAGGTATGATAGAATCATTCTAGAAACGAAACCATCAAAATAACGTGCAAAAGATCCAATATTATATAAAAATACGAATTTTGCATGCACAAATAATCAAGTGGAAGAGTAGGCCATGAAACCATATGTAGTGGAACACGAACAAAATAGTTAACCAATTGATTAGATTTGTGCACAGTTTGTAGCATGAAATATGTCTTGGAGCACTTTGATTACATGTGTTATCATCTGAATTTTGTGTCTAGAGACTGTTTATTTTATGAGATTTTAAATTTCTAAAAATTTTAATATTTTTAAATTTAAAAATTTTGATAGTATATTTATTTTGTATAATATCAAAATTTTAAATTTTGATATTTATTTTATTGAAATGATAAGTTTTAAATTTAAAAATTTTATATTTATTTGATTAGATTTTTATAATATAACAACTATTGAATTTGAGTGATAAAATTAATTTTTTTTATATCTTTGAAATTAGAATAATACAACTTGTTGATAGCCAACTAGATATAATAGCCAAGAAAGTTTTTGGAAATCCAACCACTAGTAAAAATATGGGTTAAATTATGGTACTCAACAAATTGAAATGCACAAAATAGAGATTTTTTTTTCTTGCATAAATCATGTACCATTAGAGTGTGTTTATTTCGTCAAAAGAGGAAGAAGTAGGGAAATATAGAATTCATAAAAACGGGAGATCTCTAGAGTTTCATAGGTTTTATTGTTTGGTTATATTTTTATGAAAGTGTATAATTCATCCAATTCTTCAGTTTCGGTATTTGGTTGAGTTAGGTTTTTTGGATTTCTATCAGTTTTGGTATTTTTTCCATTTTAATTTTTTAAGAAGTCAGAGTATGACGAATATAGGTGAAATTACCCCTCAATTTATAATTTATAAATTAATTTTGTATTAAATCTATAAATCTATTAAAAGGTGAAATAGTATTATGCATTATAATTTATAAATCATAATTAAATTTTATGTGAATTAATTAATCAAACATTTATTGAAAAAAGTATATAAAATAATACTAGCATAGTTATGAAAACTCATCTCTAGGAATTTGCAATTGTAGAAAAATATAGTTTTAAAGTTGCAATGGTTGAATAAATCATTTAAGATAGAATATATAAAAATGTTAATTCTGTTGTATAGAAAGCTATAAAAAAAAAAAAGAAGAAGAACACATATCTTGATGCATTATGATAATAATAATAGTAACACCCCCTATTGGTAAAATATATTATAATTATCGAAACAAGAGAGACATGTATGTTTCCAAGTTACAATAGTGTATATTTAAATAAATCAGTTATCATCATATATTTATAATAATTTTATTAGTATATAAAAGATAACAACTCATAAAAACACATAATACTTCGGCTAAAAAAAAAGGAATCACTATATATTATTTTTAGCTCCTCATACATATGTAGAGGTTCGTTGATGTAAGGCTTAGCTTTAATATTTTTCTATCGATAGAAACATAGTAAAATAAGAGGATGAATATAATGAATGATTTAAAATACTACAAATCAATTATATATTCTCAAGTAGGCCAAGATAGTCTCCGGTTTCATCATGATGACCTTATTCATGTCATTCCAACTAAAACCACTAGCATTTTAAACTTTTTTTAATAATAGCATACTTCTTTTAAAGAGTGTAGTAGTGATTTTTGACGTGTTCTATAATATAATTATCCTTAAAATTAATTATTTATATGAGTGGCACACAAATCAAAAGTAACCTGCTCGACAGACCTCTTAACTCAATGTCCTGCATTAACTTGTTCCACAAGAAAGATAATACACTCAGTGTACATTGAAAACCACATTTTCATTGGGGTCTTTTTTTTTTTTTTTTTTTGCTTTGCCAAAGGTCCATGGAAGCATGTATTAGGTGAATTCGGTCATTGATACACTTTGAACAATAATAATACTCCATATTCCTCAATAGAAGAAAAGAATTAAATGTCGCAAATATTAAAATAATGAAAATAAAAGATGGCCCAGGGTACTAAAATAATGAAGAAAAAATATTGAAATAATATAGTGAAAGAGGATTAGATTATCAATGTGGGATTCAAACAAATTTCAAATATATTTGTACAAAAGTACTTTTCAAGTACTTGAGTAAATCTCAAGTATGGTTGCATAGAAATATCTTCTAAGTACCTGAATAAATCTCAATTATAAATACATAAAAGTACCTTCCGAATACTTTAATGAATTTGAGAATCATCACAGCTTATTAAAGTCAATCCAAAACTAAGTTAGAAAGTAACAGTCAACATAGAAGAAAATAGATTGAAAAGAAGTCTAAGTAAAAGTTATATTGAAAAAATTCCAACTTGTATAAACAGTGAATACTGAAATTTTAAAAGTACCTATTGTTGTGGTAAATCTTAAGTATGGTTGTACAAAAAATACCTTTCAAATATTTGAATAAATTCGGAAATCATTACAGCTCATTAAAACCAATCCAAAACCAATTTGCCGAAGATTTCACATGTTTTTATCTTTTTTCATTATTTTAAAAAATTTCATTGCCATGTAGAATAAAATCAGCATTGATTTTATCTAATGATAGAAGAGTAGTTGTATTTGGAGTCAAGAAAAATCTAGTAGTTTTCAACACTAAGAAAAATAGTAAACAAGAACAACGATGCTTTCTCAACAAAATAAATGCCCAAAATGAAGAGCAGTCATCTAAAAAAACGAATTTAAATGGCATTACTTTAATACAAGTCAAACAACTAAAGTATGCCACCCAAATTGATGATTTCAGCTCAGTAGCCAGGGTTGTTGGGGACCCCCTAAGCCAAAATATTCTAGGTTTGATAGTTTTTTTGGACTGAGGCTTAGACGATTTTTTTCAAATTTTTCATTTGGCTTGCTTGGTCTTATGTAGATTTATGGTCATCTAAAAGTGTTTCTTTATTCAACTTTAAAAATTTCTTTAATTTTTAGAATTTAAATTCACTTTCAAAATCATACATATAAAGTAACAGTATAATTACTGAAACGAATTTTTTTTTTTTGGTTTATTGCCAAGCCCATCATTTATGCTATGAATTAAAAAAAAGATTTATATCATCTCATCTCATGTGCTACGACTATGATATATTTCATTACTAAAATAATTATACTAATGAACTCTTTAATTATAATTTAAACAAGATTGAGGCTTTAATAGAAATTATAAAAAAATAAAAAACAACTGTAACTATAATCATTATACAATATTTGAAACGGTTGGAGTTTCTTTTCCCACGCTATACTTCCACTCTTCTCGCATAATTATTGTACAAATTTAATCATCAAATGAAACAAATTAATGTATTTTTTTAATCAAACTAGTAATTCATGGCTAACCAAATAAAGAGAGAATTAGGAAATAGTTAGGATTTATTTAATAATAAAAAACTACTTCAGTTTTTTAACAAAATCTCTACAAAGACAAAAAAAATTAGAAATATTCAAAAGTAATTTTTTTTTAACTTGAAAATCTAAGAACTAATTTTTTTTGTTTTCTAAAATTATATTAAATTTTGGAAAACACTTTAAAATTATTTTTTGAAATTTTTGTTTTAACTTATCTCTAGAAAATACACATTTCTTCACCATTCGAATAATGTTATTATTCTTTTATTGTTATTTAATATTTTATTCATATTTGACTTTTTATTTCTTCCCCTAATTGCATGTTTTTCTTTTACCTTGAATGTTTCTTTTTTATCATTGTTGAGATTCATATCCATCTTCATGTTTTTAAGGCACTCTCTTATAGTCATTAGAATTCATATTTCTTAACTGTTATTTATCTTTATCGATTGAGATAAAGAAAAAGATCTTGAAGAATAATTTGTAGATAAGATTCATAAATTTTGTTGAAAATTGGTTTCTTATGTTACTAAAATGAACACATTCTCTATTTTTTTCAGAATTTTTTGTAGAAATGAAAACATAGAATTAGAGATAAAAATTAGAGATGAAAAATAAAAAAAAAAATTTGTAACTGAACATGCTCTTAACTTTTATTCTTTGTTGTAAGCAATTAAATTTTAGAGTGTAAAACTAAATTTATCATATGGTTAAGTAAACTTATTGATGGAGTCAAATTCATCATTGATTTTGTATCAAAAGACTTTTTGAAATTAGATTTACTGGGTCTATGTTGCGTGATATGCGAGATGAAAACATTGTAAGGGGGATAGTCGGAGTGCGACAACCTCTTCAAAACTTAAGTCAATATCACTCTTTGTAAGAAAAAAAAAAACAAACTTAGAAAATGAGAGCCTCTGTATATTCAGTCCAAGAGATAGAAATGCTTTCTTTTTTATACCTTAATGGACTATGATTTATAGGAATAATATCCTTAATTTTTAGGAGATTTAGTACGATTATCTCTTATAATATTGTTATCTCCTTATAATAGATTTCTTTTGGATTTGATTTTGGGCTAGCTTATCATACCTTGATTGAACCATTTTTAAGGATTTATTGTATCATCAATACCTCCAACTCCAGACATCAAGTCCTCATGGCTAAATGAGTTAAGTTAACACCATATTCTTTTTGGGCTAAGTTTTCAGTAAAATTGATGGTTTGAGTCAACATTCTTATTCAGTTAAGTTTGTAGCTTATCATTGAATTTTTTTTACTTTTGTTCAGGTTTGTAACCTTCAATCTGATCTTCAGTAGAACACCAAGCTACTTTTATCTATCGGACAAGTTCATAACATGCAGATAAATTTTTATACCTCAAGTTGGCTACTAACTAGAGGCTGAAAGTCTTGTATGGCTAAAGAGCCAAATATTATGCCTTGGGTAAGTGCTTGGAGCTATCATTAAAGGGCCAAGGGCTTATTCCTATCCTAGAGCTAGGGCATATGCCTTGTATGGATCGATATATTGTGCTTGACATAGAGCTGATATTTTATGTCTTGTATAAATCGAAGTCTTGTGCTTGACATGTAATCAAAGTCTTATGCCTCGTAGCGATAGAGGTTATGTGCTTGGCATATAGCCAAATTTTTATACCTTATATTAATTAAATTCTTGTGCCTAGTATAGAGCCGAGGTCTTACGCCTCAGATGGATTAAGGTCTTGTATTTGACATGAGTTGAGGTTTTATGCCTTATATGGACTAAGGTTTTGTGTTTAGCATATAGCCGAAGGCTTATGCCTTGTATGGACCTATATCTTACGTCTATCATAGAGCCGATTATGTCTCATATGGACCGAGTTCTTGTGTCTGGCATGGAACATAGGTCTTATATCTTACATGGACCAAGGTATTGTGCTTGGCATGAATCCAAGGTTTTATGTCTTATATAGACTAAAGTCTTGTACCTACGATGAAGGTGAGATTTTATATTTCATATGAACTCAGATCTTGTGTTTGACATAAAGCCAAAGTTTTATATCTTGTATAGACCAAGGTCTTGTACTTGATATGGAGCCAAAGATTTATGCTTCATATGGATCGATGTCTTGGGCGCAGTTAGATTGACAACAAATGAGATTATACAAAGGAGATGATGATTTCTCTATTGCGGGTGAATATTGAGGCATTCTAACAATTAATACCTTCAATAGGTACAAGTTGGATGGTCATAAATGCCAAACTTTTTTGATGCCAGTGTGGCAGCTACTATGATAGCACGCAAGGGATCCCAGCGGTGGGGCAAGCTCTAGGCATAGTGATGCATGGTGGGTGGAGCAAGGCTGCATGGTCAAGGACAGTGTCGGTAGGATTTCAACGACCAAACCTAAGCACAACAAGAAGGAGATGGTTGGATCCGGCCATCTTCAGTCGGTTCTAACTCTTGGTGGCGATGGATGGCCAAAGGTGGTGCTCAAGGAGGTGGTGCAACAACGACACAGGGAATGGGTATAGTGTAGGGCACGATGGAGGATGGTGGGGTGGATCTCAATAAAAGTATCATTGTTGATAAAATCAAACTTGCCATTGATTTTGAATCAAGAGACTTCTTGAGATCAAATCTGTTGGGCTAATCTATATCGCGCAACTTGTAAAATGAACACTATGATGAGGACTGCTGGAGTGTGTAGTGGCCTCTTTAAAATTTAAGTCAATATCATTTTTTTAGAGAAGAAAAGATAATCAAATTTAGAAACTGAAAGTTTCTGTATATGTTTGTCCAATAAATAAAGATACCTTTTTTTTTTGTATAGATTGTGCTTTATAAAAATAATATTCTAGATTTTTTAGATATTTGACATAATTATTTTCTAAAATATAGCTACCATCTTATGATATATTATTTCTAAATTTGATTTTGGACCGACTTATGGGATCTTGATTGAACAAATTTAAGAATTCTTTGTATCATCCAAACTAAACACGTTGGTTAGCCATAGTTAATAGCGAATATTGCTCTTCAAAGGAAACATAAAATGGGGGATCTTTGTACAACCATTTACAATACGAGGCGTCATCCGAAAATACCACAAACTGCAAGGGGCATTTGAAAAAAATCCTATCACTTATCAAAAAGACAAAATCGGATTAAAAGTCAGAAGTTGGAATAATACAGAAAATGACCCATTAATCATCAGCTTAAGTACAGGGACCACAATACTATTTCCGAATGACAGCGACCATCAATTTTGAACACCAATGATCGGATCACCATCTTGCTTCATGTGCACTCATTGCCCAGTGAGAAGATCATGCAGGAGGCAAAACTCAGCTTTTTCGCACTTTTCCCCTCCCCAATAATTTCCATCATTATCAACTCCCTCCGCAGTTATTCCCGCTCACCCAAATTTTTTAGTTTTCAAACCCCTCGCTTTCGTCGCGCGGGCCACTTCAAAATCAACGTCCCCCCGTCACAGACGTCCAATTTCACCTCGCGATCTGCAGGAACACGAATCTCAAGACCTCTGTCCTGCCGTAATTAGGCCGTTGAGAACAACGGACCACGGGAAATTTCCTTCGACCACTCAGTTGACCTATTATTTCCGAAAACGTCAAAGAAAAGGGTAGTTTGGGAATTTCGCATAGTTACAATTTACGTGAACGGTGCACTGGTCAGTCGTCAATAGCAGTCACCGCCTTGCCAAATCCGATCCCGGCCCTCTCCTCGACGAAGCCCCAAATTCCCGTCATATCCTCTTCATCCTCTCCCTCTCCCATCCGTAACACCAGCACTCGCCCTCTCCGCCACTTATCGGCCGCTACTTCTCGCCACCGAGAAGCACCGGCTCGCCGGAAACCACCCACATTGCTTCCCGGACCCACCTCCTCTTTTGCTTTCCCCCACTTTTCACCCCCCGAGCATGTGACGTCTTCCCCACGCTTCACCCCACCTCGGTATTCTGCTCGCGATCTCCGATCTCCATCCATGGCAGGGACTTGGGCATCGCGAGGGCGGAGCAGCTCGCCGTTTGGCTACCGGAAGCCCTCCTCGAACTCCTACTCGTCGAGCTCTTACTCGTCTTCGTCTTCATTTTTGGGGAATGGGCGGCTCATTCCTCGCTCTTCACCGTCTTCGGTGTCCTCGCATTTTGGTGGGATGCCGCGATCCGCTACGCCGAGCCGTGGGCGGAGAGCTCCGGTGGCGTATGCTTCCGCAGAGGAGCTTGTCGAAGAATTTAATGATGCTTCAAGATCCGGGGATAGCATCTCGGTTACCGTGAGGTTTCGTCCGCTGAGGTGAGGGAGTGGATCTGGATGCTTTTGCAGTGGTAGATCTATGGATATTCTTTTCTGATTTGGAGATTGATGATTATTTTTGGTGGTGTTGTTGCGTGATTGCTACAGTGAGAGGGAGTTCCAGCGCGGGGATGAGATCGGGTGGTATGCCGATGGCGATAGGGTGGTGCGTAGTGAATATAATCCGGGCACAGCTTACGCTTTCGGTAAGTCAGAGCTGATTTGAATTGGAATCGCAGTGTACTGGTTTGAAATGCAGAATGGCCAATGAACTGCTGATATTTTTCTGCAATTAATGGTGCTCCATCTTTGTTTGTAGTTGTTAATGCTATCATTTTCTTGCTTTTGTCCAGTATTGGCTGAATGGTTTTTCATTAGTTCCAAAGAGTATAGACCTATACTTTCGCAATATATGTTGAAAATAAGTCCCATTTGGCTTTTCAATGCAATGTTTGGTCTGTTGATATTGTTCTAATGGATTGGTCTAATTACATTGATGATAAAAGGATTTGACTACCTTAACACCAGTTTTCTTGCCATTGGGATTTTTCATTATCTTTTTACACCACCAGATTTCTTGCCACTGAAAATTTTCAATATCTGCAGTCTATGACAAATTGAAGCTGAACTAGAAAATTTTTGATCCTGACATAACCAAATTGAGAGCCCTTAGGTATGGTAACCAAATTGAGAGCCCTTAGGTATGGAAATATACTTAACTAAAACTTTAATGCAGTCATGGGTAGAAGTTTTCTTTTTATTTTAATTTTTTGGTGAATCACGGATAGAAGGTTTGAAAACTTTGTGGTGTTCCATTTGTCTGGAAAGGCAATTGATGGAAAGATATGTTGTCGCACATTCTACAGGTGCCTCATTGGAAGAAGGTTTCGTTTTGTGATTTAGTAAAACTATTTGAGATGTTTAGCTTGGATTTCAGCTACACAACTTTCTGTGCTGGAATAAAATCCTTTGCTTCTGGCACAAAAAAACAAGTTCATGTCGATTTAAGTGTTTGGCTAATCAATTTCAGTTTGAAAGTTGTCTCAAGGTCTCATTTCCCGTCTACATAGGGGCTAACATCTATTTGACAAAATTTGATTGTGTGAAATTCATGCTAGTGTAGACTGGATAGTTGTCAAGGATAGCACTGGCCTGAAGCCTACTACTGAACCAGTTAAGCTTGGACTAAGCAGACAGATGCTTTGGGGAGTCAGACTATAGACCTTACTAAGGCCCGGTTTTTGGGCTTGTTCAATGTTGACATGCCTATATCTGAATAATTCAGAAGTTGTGTGAGCTGCAGCATTGATTGTGCTTTAAATTTTGTGTGTAATTGAATAATGCTTTTCAGCTAATGAATTCTGATGCATGCCTTCGAGATCTAAATTCTAGAAGTGGTTTGCCTCCATTTATGTTCTGGCCACCAATTACATGCCCATACAATATTGACTTTTTCTTTAATTTCAGAACAAATAGTTATGTTTTTTCATATCCTTAGATCGGGTTTTTGGTCCTATGACACCATCTAAGGCGGTCTATGATGTTGCTGCTCGGCCTGTGGTCAAAGCTGCCATGGAAGGAATTAACGGTTTGCAGTTTTAACTATTGTTCCATTATTTTTGTTCTATTTGTTAAATTCTGTTTCAGATGTTTTTTCTGCTAGAGACATGACCTTAAGAAATGGTTTAAACTGAATCTTAATAGATATGCTATAGGATTTCAAAGCCGAAGGCTTCATTCTTTTTGTTTATGCATACATTTTTTTTTATCATCATTGGTCATAGCTTGCGTTTAGCTTTTCGATGAATAGGACACATGTTTACCATGTATGTGTCGTACAGACATGGTTGTTTTGAAAATTTTAGGAGGGGAATTTGTATAAAATCTTGTTAGTGCACACTTTTGGTGTATTCCAAGGCTGAAATTACTTCTGGCTTATTCAATTGTTTGCATGGCATATCATCATCATAAGAAGCTGCAGCACCAACATAGTTTGAAGCATGTAATGAATAATGTGCATTATTTATTGTCATGAGATCTCTCTGAAGCAGGTTTTCATACTTCTCCTGCAGTAATATGCTGCTGATGGACATACACTGCTTGACTGCTCGTCTGCTCTTTATTGTTTTTTTTTGTGATTCATCACTGTTTTGGGAAAATGAATATTGTATGTTTCATGAAGTCAAAATTTTTGCTAACCAAAACATCTTAATGGTTTGTAGGAACTGTGTTTGCTTACGGTGTAACTAGTAGTGGAAAGACTCATACTATGCATGTAAGTGTATACTTTCTTGGCAGGTTCTATAAGTACATGGAGCTGGTCGATAATATGTACCTGTTGCTTCTTGGTATTTGTTGCAGGGAGACCAGAATTCACCAGGAATCATACCATTGGCCATCAAGGATGTCTTCAGCATAATCCAAGATGTATGAAAATATTGTGAAGTTTCTTTGTGACACCATACTGCCTTTTCTGGTTCATACTTAGGATTACAAATCCATGGAACATGGTAATTTTTCTGTTGTTGGTTGCAAGTGCAAGCACTTTGCAGTTTGCAGATCACTTCATAACTACGCTGGTTGTTTGGTCATCAATTTGTGATAGCCTACAAAAAATTAGTAATCTGCAAGGCTGGTCCTTTAAAATGATAAGATGTTTGATCACTGGTTCTTTCTTGCAGACTCCAGGAAAAGAATTTTTGCTTCGGGTGACTTATCTTGAAATTTATAATGAGGTAGGTGGAACCAGTTTGTTTGTTTTTCTTTTTTCATATATTTAGAACAACATATTAAATTCATCATATGCTTAGCTTCTCCGAGATTCCATGGGTAACTATTTCCTATTATCGTTGGCTCATACCTGTTGGTCTTCTTATGCTCATGATTTGAGAATCTAAATCATGTTTCATGTCCAGTTATTGAAATCTCCTAAGACATTGCTAATGGATATAGACCATTTCAGGTGATAAATGACTTGCTTGATCCCACTGGACAAAATTTGCGTGTCCGAGAGGATGCACAGGTTTGTAACCCATTTCATTTTAGCTAAAATTTTCGGACTTCATCTTTTGCTAACATATTTTGTACACATGAAAGAACCCCAAAGAGCAGAAAAACCGGGCTTGAGTGGGTGCCCAAATATCTACTTTTGCACATTTATGAGCATTGAATGCACCAATCAAGCTTTTGAAATTTCAGGCCTCAGTTTTCTCTATAAAAATTATTCTGTATGAATTGCTGTTTTATTCTGCAATACCCACGTACTGGAAAATAGCTTTCTAAATTTACTTTTGCTTTTGAATTTTTTTTATACTTTGACTTACTGTTGTACCTGTATATAATTTGGCAGTTGTGTATGGAATTCAAATTGCATGTATTTTGCATTATATCGTGTACTGAGATAGCTCAAAGTCATGAATATAGGGAACAAGTGAACTTGCTTCTTATTTTTATTTTATTGCTGACATAATCTCTGTGTGCCAAATCCATGAAGGGAACATATGTTGAGGGAATAAAAGAGGAAGTTGTTTTATCTCCTGGGCATGCACTTTCTTTCATTGCTGCTGGTGAAGGTATTGGATTGCTGATGCTATATGTCCTGTAACAATCTTGTCAAATAATTTTTGACTTTGTTTGGTTGACAAAGACATTGTTTTGCATTTCTGAGGTTGCATTAGAATAATAAAAATATCTTTGTTTGAGGAATGAATTTCTTGTCTTGTTTTTCCTAGATTTATCTTTAATCCATTTAATTGAACTTGCTTTATTGGCTCCAGTGCTCTTTAGCAACACATTTGAATTAATAACTAGCAGCCATGTGCTATGAGTTCCATTTGATGCATGCTAGTTCATTTTCTTATATTTCATGATGACCACAATTCTATATACATTAAAATTTATTCTATGTATTGCTGTGCAATTCCAATCAACATGGTTCTGTAAATGTGCTGATTTGCATGTACCTAGGATCAACCATGCTGACTAATTTCTCTAATGTTATCTATTTTCTATTTGACATTTCCAGAACACCGCCACGTTGGTTCAAATAATTTTAACTTGTTTAGCAGCCGAAGTCATACCATCTTCACATTGGTATGTTGTTACATGCTTTAACATTTTGCGCCTAGATCTTCAGTCGGTTTCCTCTCTTTCATGTGGCGTATTATGCTTGTAGTTAACTTCTCACTTTATGCTTTTTCTGCCTGTGACCTTCCTACCTTAGTATAATAAAGTTTAGATTCCAGAATCCAGTTTGTCTTCCTTGGTTATGTGTAATGTGAAGCACTGGCTTTGCTGAATCCACTGTTATTATTTATCTTGTAGTATAAAAATGTCTTGCTTCCTGCAGATGATCGAAAGCAGTGCACGTGGTGATGATTATGATGGAGTAATTTTTTCGCAACTTGTACGTATCCTGAGGAATCTGATTTCACTTAGAATAATTGCAACATCTCACCTTGGTATTCCCTCTTTAGAATCTGATTGATCTAGCGGGATCTGAGAGTTCAAAAACTGAGACAACTGGACTGCGGAGAAAGGAAGGATCATACATAAACAAAAGCCTTTTAACTCTTGGAACTGTAGGTTCTAACTTGATCTTCTCCTAGAGTTACTGCAAAAGAATAAGCTGTTACTTCCAATTTGTTTTCAAGTTGCCTCAGTAGTTTGTAATATTTGTTGATTAGAATGACATGCATTGATTGCTGCAATTTGTAATCATCTGAAGTATTGATAGAAATTTGAGTTTTTTATATCTTTTCCTCAGATGATTGGAATTTGATTAGTTGATTTCACCATGTCTGCATGCATTGTAGTACATGAATAGTAGTTGCATTGTCGTTCCATCTTGAACCTGCAATTTCCTTGCACTAGTAGCTTCATGCTGTACATATTAGACACCAATTATTTGTCCTGTTATCCTTGCAAATGGATTTCTTTTGTATTTGTTGACTGATTGAGCTGTGCCCAGACTTGGTCTGCCCGTTCACTGATGTGTGCATTGATATATTTTTTTTACTCCACAACTGTAAATTTTTTTCTTATTATTTCATCCTCTTCTGTTCCTATGATATAGGAAAATTTCCTGGCACTGGGTTTATTTTCCAAGCTTCACCTTGACGCACCTTGAAGCGCCTGTTCCTAATAGAAAAATAATGAATTTTGTCTTTATGATTAGATATCCTTACAGTACCCTGTGTCCATCGTGAAAGTGCATATTGACTTTCAAATGATCATCCTCTTTCCTGTAGATAATCTTAATGTTTGCTAATTGTCCCTGTTGCATTTCTAACTGCATTTCTTAGTGGATTTAATGTTACAATTTTGGTTTATTCAAAGGTAATTGGCAAACTCAGTGAAGGAAAAGCATCTCATGTACCTTATCGTGATTCAAAACTTACTCGTCTTCTGCAGTCGTCTTTGAGTGGCCATGGGCATGTATCAGTAAGTTTTTGAATTAATTGTGCAGTAGATGGTTAGGTACCTGGATTTTAGAGACATTTCATTTAAATGGATTAGTGTCTTTTTCACTTTATTCCATGCTTATTTCTATCGTCCTTGATATTTTGGAGTTTACATGCAATTGCAATATTCATTCAATTATAAGCCAGCTTGAAAATGACTAACTAGCATTTTACAGCTGATTTGTACGGTTACTCCTGCATCTAGTAACATGGAAGAAACTCATAACACTCTGAAGTTTGCAAGCAGAGCAAAGAGGGTTGAGATTTATGCCTCTCGTAATAGGGTGCGTATAGCTGCTTCTGTTTATCTCAGTGTAACTCATAGATATTAGAACCAAGTTGTAGCTTAGCTTTCTTTGTGATGTCAGATCATAGATGAGAAATCACTCATCAAGAAGTATCAAAAGGAAATTTCAAGCTTAAAGCAGGAGCTTGAGCAGCTTAAGAAAGGGATGCTTACTGGGGTCAATCAGGAAGAGATCATAAGCTTGAGGCAACAGGTTTTGTCCATATGCACCTGCTTGTTTACTGATCAAAACCTTTTATTCAATTTTTGATATTTTGCCTGTCCCTTGCATCTTGATATATTATTACTGGTTTTGCTTCCTGTATATATAATTATCATTAGCCTGCTTTGTTTGTGTGAAATAATTATCCTTGTTGTATTTGTGATCCAGCTTGAAGAGGGTCAAGTAAAGATGCAGTCTCGTTTGGAGGAAGAAGAGGAAGCCAAAGCTGCTCTGATGAGTAGAATTCAAAGGCTAACAAAGCTTATACTTGTTTCTACAAAGAACACAATTCCTAGTTGCTTGGGGGATTTATCTAATCACCAACTGCGACATCCATTTGGTGAAGATGTAAGTTTTGCTATCTTTGTGATGGGATTGTGGAGGGTTGGAAGTTTGCCAATCTCTGCTGTCTCAGTTTCCATTTTGGAGTCAAATATGTTAATTTTCTTCTTTGTGATATGCATGCTATTCATCCACTTTGCCTTCATCTGTATACAATTTTTATACTTTCTTACTATGGATTGCAACTTCTGTTGTGTCGATCTGGCCTGTTCTGTTGTGTGCACTCTCCCTCTTAAAGGATTTAAAGAATACTACGTTATTTTTGTCATTGTACTGGTGCACAACCCCATGTAATTTATGCATGGATATGCTACTGTAGTTGTTCTGATGTATAATTCTAACAAGAGAATCTGGTAGATTTATATTGTACTTATCTCTGGATGCCCTATGCATGCTAACACTAGGTCAGTGGACTTTGTTGAAGACCATCTTATAACCTTTTACTTCTTGATTCATAACAGCTCCATCTTAGACCATAAGTCAGTCCTTGCAGATCATCCTTCTATTTTATCTTCAGAGAATCTCTAGTCAAACACAAAGAAGCTGCTCTATCAATGCATCAGAACTTCTTTATGTGAGGAGCATCAAAAAACTAACGAAGATTGTTCCTACAAAACAATATGATAGCATCCTTGGTGTTAATGTTGTTCTTTCTAATGTCTATTCTGTTCTGCCTCTAAAGCGATTTGATTTTTCTTTTGCTGCATGTTTTGATGCATTAAACAAACAGCCTGTGTGAATTCTGTTATTGCAGAAAATTGATGCCTTGCGTGAGGCTTCTCCACTTCTTGAAAGTGAGAGTACCTTGGGAGATTCAGTCTCATCTTCCCCTACAGATCCACTAAATCCACTATTGAATCTTAGGAGGCACCAGAGATCTTCAAGCAATTTCAATGGGGAACATTCTTCTATGAGTAGTTCTGTCACAGAGTCTACTAGAGTGGGAGAACTTGGTGGTGGGACTGCTGATGGCTACAGACTTCCATTGGTACTATTTTTATGCTTTGTTCATGTCTATTTTCATAATAATTGTTGTTCTTATTTGCAGTTTTCTCTTGTTTCATTACTCATCTGACTAATGGAAAGTAATAGTAAATTTGCTTGTAAACTGAGTTTTCTTTACTCAGTTACTTCCTTTGCTCTTGATTCCCATCTGCTTAACCCTTTGGTGTTCAAGGTTTTAGTGTTAGCTGTTCTTAGTGTTGGTGATGAAATGGTGCAATTTTTTTATTGCATGCTCATAGCAGTCACTGGAATACTTCATATTATTCTTGGTCTTTGCAATATTGCTTTTACAGGCCTTATGTTGCTGTGATCCTTGTAAAATCCAATTGCATCTGATGCTTATCATACATTTTCAGTTGCTACACAGAACTTCGATAGGCACAATGGACACTGAGAATTTGTGTGACATGAATCCTTTGCCTAGTGCATCCGTTTCTTGATGGAGTGTTTGATGCTGCACCTTTATGCTGTCTATCTGCATTTCTGCTTAATTACTCATGTATATGTAATTTGACTTTTGGATTTGGTTGGAGCCTCTCCTATCTACATGTAGGAGGAAAATATCAGGTAAATTGTTAAGCGCTGATGGATATATCTCACTTATTTATGATATAAATACCAGCATATAGACATGCACTGCAGTGTGGATTCCTGTGATCAATCACGATTTGTTCACGATCAATTTCAATCATCATTTGTCCCATGCAACTTAAGTGTGTTCCTATCTTCTCTCCATGGATTGATTTCCTGTGCTGAATCCTTCTACTGAAGATTCTGTTGTTTATAGAAGCAGGTGCAGTTGATGAGGATTGAAAAAGTCACTGCTCACAGAGTGTTGTTTTTGAATAATTTTATCAATAAATTGGTGCATAAACCTTTTTGAAGAAATAAATTTCTGTGTACATCTTCCTCAAGACTTTTAAGTGATGCTAATCTGAGTATTAAAAGCTAATGTGTTCTGTCTGTTGTGACTAACTCAATGCAAAGGAGTTACCCTTTGTTTCATGAGAGTCAAATGATTTACTTTCACTTCATCTATGCAGAAAGGAATTGCAATGTCCGATGAAATGGATTTACTTGTTGAACAAGTCAAAATGCTTGCTGGAGAAATTGCTTTTAGTACCAGTAGTTTAAAACGATTGATGGAGCAGTCTGCAGATAATCCTGAGGGCTCACAAATTCAGGTTCTATGCTTTTTCCTCGTGTTCAACTCCTGGTCTTATGGTTTTAATAGAAAGATTCCTGTAGTTAGAGCTAAGGTTCCACAAAATTTCAAAAAGGTGTAGGGGTTGATGCTGCAAGTGTAAATTTCCACTTAACAAGGATTACCTTGAGAGGCGCACTTGCGTCTCACTGTGATCACAGAATTGCAGCTACAGAAAAATTTGGAACTATGGATATCCTTCAGTATTCATGAGTGTGTTACAAGCCATAGCCAAATCAATTAGCAAACAGTTTAAAATTTAGAAATAATTCTGACATATTGAACTATTCTAAAATCATTTGCAATTCAAGAGATCATGTAAGATCTTTTTTTTGTTTTGTCTTACAAGCATTTAATTTTTGGTAATTAAACATAGAAATAGGAATAATTTCTTTTTTTGTCCTTACTTTTATTCTCTTTTTCATTTTTCTTCCATGACTTCTATATTGCAAGACTGAAGTTCAGCTGCACCAATAAGTTTTATGTATCCTGTATCCTGTAGTGCTTAACCTTATCTTCAGTATCCTGTTTACCAAGGTTTTTGATTCTTCGTGCTTGTTATTCCATTTGTTACAGATTCAAAACTTGGAACATGAAATTCAGGAAAAACGAAAACAGATGAGAGTTTTAGAGCAACGCATTGTTGAGAGTGGTGAAGCCTTTACAGCCAATGCATCATTAGTTGATATGCAACAGGTTTTTTTTGTTTCGACTTTTCAAATATTTAGTCTTGATTGGCTGTTTCATTCTGCTAATACACATAATCTATCCTTGTTTGCTAATCAGACTGTCATGAAGTTAATGACGCAGTGCAATGAGAAGGACTTTGCGCTTGAGGTGAATCTCACACTTAGTCTTTGACACAAAGTTTTAATTTGTACTGGTGATAACCTCTAGAATCCTGTCCAAAACAAACATGCCCGATCTGAAAAATTTTGTGCTAGTAATTATTCTTTGTATGGGTGTAATCGCTAAGAGAATTATATATTTCCTACTCTTTTGTTGGATTAACTCATCATAGCAATGGATGCAGATAAATTCAGCTGATAATCGTATCCTGCAGGAACAACTGGATCAAAAGGTAGTCTTATACTTCTTTTTATACCACAATTGGTCTTGATGCTTACTATGTATGCTCATTCTACGCAGAAAGCAATATAAAAAATACTTAAGTACGGCATTAGCCTATGACTGAACTCAATCTTTCCTTGACAAGGCTTTATTTAAAATGTTAATTGCAGTGTTCTGAGAACAAAGAGTTGGAAGAGAAAGTGTGCCTTCTACAAAAGAAGTTAGATTTGCTTCAAGGAGATAACTCGGCGTTATCTTCAGAACAGTGTGTCTCAGAAGATATCTCTGAGTTGAAAAGTAAAATTCAGCATCAGGTTGTTTTGCATTTTGCTGGAATTTAAATAATGACTTAGCATTGTCTAGATTTTGTCAACATGAGCTCGTTATAAAGACATCATAACGATCAACCTTTGGCTAGCTTCACTTCAGTTTTACACTAACTAGGTTTTTTGAATGCTTGATCAGATAATTTGACTTAAGACCAGTCAGCTTCTGATTGAATTTAATCAATATTTCTAGATTCTGATATGATCAAGACCAAATTAAGGCTACAATCCCATTTTTATATTTCTCATTGGATTTAACAAGATTTTTTCATTTTTTTTGGGGTGTGTGTGTGTGATCTTAGCTAAGTGCTTTTCCACTCCCTAATTTATGATTGAGTTGTGAGCCTGTCATATGTAAATGGTAAAATACTAGTAATATACTATGGCTTAGTTTGGTAAATGTAAACAAGCTATATATGTAGTAATATTAACAAGGCATATATAGTTTTGTAAGTTACTAATATACTATATTTATGATAAATGTAAATAAGCTATATATTTAGTCATTTTAACAAAGTATATGTGATTTTGTAAAATATGAATATGCTATATATATGACGAATGTAAAAAATTTGTTCAATGAAGAGTTTAGAGTAGAGTAATTAGGGATTTGATTTAAAAAATAATTTAAAGGGGGCTAAAATAATAATTACCAAAACAATAGTTATTAAAAATAAAATTTCTAGAAGCCAAGGGGGGCTCATAATCTCCCTTAGGCCCCCCGGCTCTGCCATTGCTTTCAGTTTCAGCTATAAATTTTGATTTCCTTATTCACTAATATCCGTCCCAAGATAAGCATTTGGTAAGATTCTTTTGCCGTAATTTGTCTTTGTCAAAACCTGGAAGCTTTTCTTGATTAAGTATTAGCTTGATTTATGATAGAATTTGTTACACCTAATTGTTTATTAGGGTCTGTCTGGATTGTGTGTAGGGAGGTGATCATCATGGGATCATCACTGCTTGTCCAAAAGGGGTACTACCTAATACACTCAAGCAAGCACAATCATCCAAATTTGGGGAATCTATGTGGTCACAATCCCATCATGTCTTATTAATCCGATTATTTAATTGCAATTTTCATGCGACCGTCTCTTTTCAAACTGGCCCTTAGGTATTTAGGTTGAGAGATGCTTTAGGAACTATAAGATCGTTTATACAAAATTTTTTTTTCTTGCATAATTTTCAATATTTCAAAATAACTGGTTTCTTGTCTTAAATTGGAAGTGTATATCCCCTAGATTGACTAACAGGATATACCAAAAAACTCAATTTGCAATATCTGTGTTGCCTACATTATGTGCAAAAAAATGATTGCAGCATATCTTATTTGTTTTTCTAGGCACATTTCTCAACTATTTTATTTCCTCTGTACTCGGTCAGTTACCTTCTGTGTTGCCTGCTTATTTTGGCCAGGAGGCTGAAAATGAGAAATATAACGTCGAGCGACTTCAGCTCACTGAGGAGAACCAAGGGTTGGTTGCAGAGAATCGGAAGTTGGCCGAAGAGGCTTCATATGCTAAAGAATTGGCATCTGCTGCCGCTATGGAACTTAAAAATCTGGCTGAGGAAGTGACTAAACTGTCGCTGCAAAATGAAAGACTAGCAAAAGAACTATTGGGAGCTCAAGAAATGGTACATTCAAGAGCTGGTAGTGGTGGCACTCGTAAGCTTTTCGATTGCAAGAATGATGCTATCAAATTAGGGAGAAAGAGCCGTCCTAGCAGCAGGAGTAGTGAAATTGGCAGCATGATGTATGATGACACTGAGTATGTGAATCTTGAATTAGATAATATGAAGATTGAGTTGCAGACAAGAAAACAAAGAGAAGCTGCTCTTGAAGCTGCTTTAGCTGAAAAGGAACTTGTGGAAGAAGAATATCGAAGGAAATTTGATGAGGCAAAGAAAAGAGAAACTGCTTTAGAAAATGACTTGGCAGGCATGTGGGTACTTGTAGCCAAACTGAAAAAGGGGGCTTTAGAGGTTTCAGAACTAACTGTTGATGAGAGGTCTAGCATTCTTGGAGACCTTGTAAATGATCCCAGAGAAGGCAAGCATGACTCCAATGATGCTTTGGTGAAAGAGAGGCAAGCATCAGAAAGTTTGATAGGACAAACTAACCAGGTTACAAATCAAAGTTCAGAATTTGAGCCCCTTCTTCACCGTTTGAAGGTAATCTCTAACCTATGAATTTTAGCTAAAATTCAATATGAATCTTATCTATCCAAATTTGGTCAACTTCATAATGATGAATCAGATTAATGCTAAATGGTGGCAGAAAAATTGGACTAGGATCTAGGTTGTTTTGCATCAATATGCTTGTGTTGGTGCATGTTTTCTGCTCACAAGTAGCATTAATGGAAGAACACTGATTCTTAACTGATTGGGTTGTATTCAGGCTCGAATCCAAGAGATGAAAGAGAAGGATGTTGAATCTATAGTCAATGGGGATGGGAACAGTCATATTTGTAAAGTGTGCTTTGAATCGCCGACTGCTGCAGTGCTTCTCCCTTGCCGGCATTTTTGTTGTAAATTATCCCATGCTCAACATATTCTTTACTCTTTATTTTATTGCTGCTTGTATATGTGATTACTGGACTGACCTGTGGCTGCTCTCCAGTGTGCAGGCCTTGTTCACTTGCTTGTTCTGAGTGCCCTCTTTGTCGCACAAAGATTGCCGATAGGATTATTACATTCACCTAAAGGTGGTCATTTTTTTCATTTTACATTTGGACATTGTCTTTTTATGCAAACTAACAGCATAATCTTAGAACTAATGTTTGGCAATATTTATTTCAGGGAATCTATGGGCATCATCCCGGCCTCTAGTCATTTGTATAATCGAAATCTGCCAGATTCTTTTATTATATTCTGCAGAAGGTATATTCACTTGCAGCTTAGTTGTGAGGGTTGGAATTCTTTCTTTGTTTCTATTGGAAGGCAAAAGCTGCCCTGAAAGTTTCAGGTGCTTGTTACTTGGAATGTACAAACAAATCCATTTACACTGCAATACATGTAGAGCTATTGTGTTTCAGTTGTAACTGAGACAAGCATCATTTAGGAGCAATATCAGAGAAAGAAATGAAAAAATTTCCTGTGGGACTGCTTTGTCCCCTATTTTCCATTCACTGTTTTAAGATCTATTTTCGTTGTTTGTAGCATTTGCAGCTCTGAATAGAGTACATTAGAAAAAGAGCTGTATGCCTCTCCTATATAGCCAATGTGCCCTCTTTCTGTGTTGGATCCTGGCTGTCTTTGTCGGATTTGGCTCGTGAAAATTGCCATGGAATCTGTGAAATGGTTTTTCATTTGAAGAGTGCGAGAAATTTTTGACGAGACTTGCCCTCTCATGCTGTGGTATTATTAGTTTCCCTTGTTTTATCATGGGTTAAAAGACAGCGTGGTTAGGATCAATGCTGCCATGTGGAAATCCAAATAATGAACGATCAAGTATGTGTGAATACCTTTTAGCTAAATTACAAACCTGTGATGTCAAAAAAAAAAAAAAAGAAAAAAAAAACCGAAAACCATCACTCATCTCCAAAACAACGCACCCGAGGAATGTACCCCTGGCTAACTAAAAGGAGGAAACCTGCCCAACGTACGAGACACTCAAATAGAGAAAAGCAAACCCAACAAGCACCCCAGCTCTGGCCATGTACAACTTAAAAATGATACAGTGACCACGTAGCAATCCCCTCAAATTTTTCAAAACCTTTGAGGATGGCAGCCCATGTGTTTGAAAATTCTAGTATTTTTTTTGTTAGAATTTAGACTATAAATTATGTACATTTATGCAAGAGGACATGTAGACGTACATATATTGCATGAAATTATTGTATATATATTTCTATTATATGGTATAAGGACCCAATTGAGGTGATTTATTTAATTTAGGGTTTTTGTCGTCTAAAATATAAGTGTGGTGGCTGAATTGTAAATGTGTAGAATTCCTGGGGTTTAATTGTTAATTATTGATGGACTAATTAATAATTAACCCATTAAGATTTATGGGTATGGTTAACCCATTAAGATTTATGGGTGTGGTCCCTGACTGTGGAATTTAGTATATAAAGGAAAAGGGATTGAGAAACCCTTGACATCCATCAGGCGTCAAATTCCAAACAGTTAGAAGACCTCATCCCAAAACCTAACTCCTCCAGCGCCGCCATCTTCTCCCTAAGCACCGCCTTCGGTGACTTCGCCTTCTTCGCAGCCGGAGCGCAGTGGACTTGATCGGGTTTCAGACTTCTTTAATCTACCCAATGGAATCAGGTACGCTTCTGTGTTTTTCATTTTTCTCAAAAATCTGACATAAAAGTTTCTGGATTATCAATGACATGTTCCCTGAATTTCTTACAAGTGGCATTAGAGCCAGGTTTCATATTGGGTTTTTGAGAATAGAAAATTAGTGTTAGACTTGCAAAAATCTCCATCTTCTTCCCCGATCGTCCGCTGTGCTCCGGCGGCCGGCAGCGGAGGCGGCGGCGTGCGATTCGGCAGCGTGCGGCGCTGATGCGAGCGGGCGTTGTGCGCAGGCAGCACGGACCCGTCAGGAGCGGCCGGTGGCGTGCGCACGACCGCGTAGGCCGGGGTCCGCTGGCATGCTGCTGCGCAGGCTGCTCGGGCTGCGGCAGCATGCGGGTCCGCTGGCATGCTGCTACACAGGCGGCTCGGGCTGCGGCGGCGTGCGGGTCCGCTGGCATGCTGCTGCGCAGGCGGCTCGGGTTGCGGCGGCGCCTGCTTCGGCCCGACAGCACAGGGTGACGATGACCAAAGGCGCGGGGAAGCGCGGATCTGACGACGCCGAAGGCAGTGGCCAGGCGGCAGCCGTGGGCCAGCGGAGACGGCGGCGTGGTAGCGGGGCGGCCGGACGGCATAATGGCCTAGCGGCGGCGACAGCGGCAACAGCGGATTAGGGTTTGAGGATGGAGAAGATGATTAGTTTTGGTTTTAGTTTAATTTAAAGTTGGTTTTGGTTTAAGTTTAGTTTAAGTTGATTATGGTTTTGGTTTAATTCAAATGATGGATTCAGTTACTAATATTTTTAATTTAATTTGGTTCAAACAATATGTTGCCAAAGTAACCTCTATTGTGTAGATTGAATTAAACTAAAAATATTAAGAAGGTATTACATGCTTGAAGTTTCATGCGGGTAATTGAATTAAACTAAAAATATTAAGAAGGTATTACATGCTTGAAGTTTCATGCGGGTAATAACCGGCTCAAAGGAAGGTTATTATTTGATCGAAATTAAAGCAGACATTACATGCTTGAAGTTTCATGCGGGTAATAACCGGCCCAAAGGAAGGTTATTATTTGGCCGAAATTAAAGCAGACATTACATGCTTGAAGTTTCATGCGGGTAATAACCGGCCCAAAGGAAGGTTATTATTTGGCCGAAATTAAAGCAGACATTACATGCTTGAAGTTTCATACGGGTAATAACCGGCCCAAAGGAAGGTTATTATTTGGCCGAAATTAAAGCATATTTGTGGTAATAAATATGTGACAATTATTTGGTTTTATCCATGTGGGTAATAAGTCGGTCCAAAGAAAGGCTTATTATTTGACAGGACTTTATTGTCAATATTTGATTGCCACACCAAGAGTACCACTTACAAATTGAATTTTGTCCAAAGACTTAATTTCAATGTTGTGCTAGGTATCTTGAAATGGGATTTAATTTCTTTTTGTGAGCAGATTGTGTTTTGAATTTTTGTTCTCTTTCAGTTGACTTTGTGAATGCTTCTGCTGTCACTGCCAATATCAATGACATTTCAGTGCTCAATGGGAGCAGTTTTAAGACTTGAAAAAATAAGGTAACTATAATCTTGGGATGTATGGAACTTGACCTAGCATTGAGGGAGCCACGTCCTGCACCTCTTAGGAGAACTTTTGAGAGGTGGGAACGCTCTAACCGCTTGAGTCTTATGATAATGAAAAATGCTATCCCAGAGACATTTTTGAACACTATGTCTGAGGAGACTGATGCTAAAAGGTTCCTTGAAACCCTTGAAAAGCGCTATATGAAAAGCGATAAGGCGGAAACAAGTACGGTCTTAAGAAAACTTGTCTCCATGAGGTACAAGGGTAACGGGAACATAAGGGAGTATATTCTCGAAATGTTTAATCTTGCAGGGAAATTAAAAACACTAAAATTAGAGCTTTCGGTAGACTTGCTCATTCATTTAGTGTTGATTTCTCTTCCTCCGCAATTCAGTCAATTTGAAGTGAGCTATAATTGTCAGAAGGAGAAATGGACAATGAATGAGCTCATTTCTCATTTAGTGCAAGAGGAAGACAGGATGAAACATTATAAAACCGAGAGTGCTTATTTGGCATCATCTTCTTACGGACAAGGCAAGAAGAGAAAAACTAAAGATGTTGCGGTGAAGGAACTGCAAAAGAAGCAGCAAAATACGTCCGAGGGACATAAGGAAAAGAAATGCTTCTTTTGCAAGGACTCTTCCCATTTTAAGAAAGATTGTGCCAAATTTCACGCTTGGCGAGTGAAGAAAGGTACATCTTTTGCTCTTGTTAATTCAGAAGTTAATTTAGTTTCAGTGCCTAGATATACTTGGTAGTTGGATTCGGCTACAACAACTCACATAAGTATATCTATGCAGGGTTGCCTGAACTCCCGACAGCCAAATGATGACGAGAAGTACATCTATATGGGGGCTGAAAAAGGGGTTGAAGTTGTGGGCATTGGGACTTTTCGGTTGTTATTACGTACTGGTTTTTATTTAGAATTAAATAATACATTTATTATTCCATCTTTTAGACGGAATTTGATATCCATTTCTATTTTGGACAAAGAAGGATTTGTTTGTTCATTTGGTAATAGAAAATGTGATATTTATTTTAATTCTGTGTTGTATGGAACCAGTCATTTAACTGATAATGACAACCTTTATTTGCTTCATATAGAAAGTTCATACAGTGAGTCCCATAATACTGAAACAAAAGGCACTAAACGCAAATTTTCAAATGAAAATTCCTTTAAATTATGGCATAAGCGTTTGGGTCATATCTCTAAAAGGAGAATTGACAGACTTGTGTCAGAAGGAATTCTTGAAAAACTTGATGATTCATATCATAATATTTGTGTTGAGTGTATAAAGGGAAAAAACCACAAATAAGAGCAAAGTAGGAGCTGAGAGAGCTAAGGAAGTCTTAGACTTGATACATACAGATATTTGTGGACCGTTCCCTACAGCTTCTAGGAATGGTCAACAATATTTTATCACATTCATAGATGATTACTCTCGATATGGCTACCTATATTTAATTCATGAGAAATCACAAGCATTGGATGTTTTTAAGTTGTTCAAAGCCGAAGTTGAAAACCAACATGGTATATCAATTAAGGCTATAAGATCTGATCGTGGTGGTGAATACTACGGAAGGTACGACGGATCAGGTGAACAACGTCCAGGTCCATTTGCTAGATTTCTTAGTGAGTGTGGGATCGTTCCTCAATACACCATGCCGGGTTCTCCGAACATGAATGGTGTAGCTGAGAGACGAAATAGAACCCTTAAGGATATGGTACGAAGTATGATTTGTCGTACAACTTTACCTCACTCACTATGGGGAGATGCATTAAAGACCGCAATGTATATTCTCAATAGAGTTCCTACAAAAGCTGCTAACAAAACCCCTTATGAGTTATGGACGGGTAAGAAACCTGTCTTAAAGCACTTACGAGTTTGGGGATGTCCAGCTGAAGCAAGGCCTTATAAGCCAAATGAAAAGAAACTGGATGCAAGAACTGTTAGTAGTTATTTTGTAGGATATGCTGAAAGATCACGGAGATTTAAATTCTACGATCCTAAAACAAGAACATTTTTTGAGACGGGAAATGCGGTTCTTTGAGGATGTTGAGTTTGGGGGGAAGATAATGTTAAAGGTTTTGTGTTTGAGGAGTTGGAAAATATTCCTTTTCCTACAGTAGTTGTTGATCATGATCAAGCTTTCATTCCTAACATGATTCAACAACATCCGGTACAAATCCAAGACAATGCTGAACTTCCAACTCATCAAGATCATCCATTTATTCCTCAATCCATTATACATGAGGAAAATGTGGATCAAACTCAACATACTCAAATTCAAGAAGAGCCTGTGCCTTTAAGAAGCTCCACTAGAGAAAGGAGAAAAATAATTTCAGATGATTATGTTGTTTTTCTTCAGGAACATGAGAATAACATTGGCTTAGAGGGAGAGGATCCACTCACCTTCCATGAAGCAGTCAATGGTTCCAACTCTCAAAAGTGGATTAATGCCATGGGTGAGGAAATGCAATCCATGAAAGACAATGACGTTTGGGATCTTGTTTCATTGCCTGAAGGTGTGAAACCTATTGGTTGTAAATGGATTTTTAAAACCAAAAGGGATTCACAAGGTAATGTAGAAAGATATAAAGCTCGTCTTGTCGCCAAAGGATTCACCCAAAAGGAAGGCATTGACTATAAAGAGACTTTCTCTCCAGTTTCTTCGAAAGACTCTTTTAGGATCATCATGGCACTTGTAGCGCATTTTGATCTTGAGTTACATCAGATGGATGTAAAGACCGCTTTTCTTAATGGAGACATTGAGGAAACAATTTATATGTTACAACCGGAGGGGTTGGATTCCAACGAATCTAGCCAATTGGTTTGTAAACTTAAGAAATCCATCTATGGGCTTAAGCAAGCTTCCCGTCAATGGTATCAAAAGTTTCATCAGGTTGTTCTCTCATTTGGGTTTAAAGTGAACCTGTTGAATATTGTGTATACCATAAGTTCAGTGGGAGTAGATTTATTTTCTTAATCTTATATGTGGATGATATTTTGCTTGCTAGTAGTGATGTAGAACTGCTTCGAGAAACCAAGAAATTTCTTTCGGAACAATTTAAAATGAAAGATCTTGGTGAAGCATCCTTCGTATTAGGGATCCAAATTCATCGTGATCGTTCACGAGGAGTTTTAGGATTATCACAGAAGGGTTACATCGAAAGTCTATTAAAACGATTTAGCATGCAAAATTGCAGGCCACATGATACCCCCGTATCTAAAGGAGATTAATTTAGTTTGAACCAATGTCCCAAAACTGATATTGATTCCAAGTTTATGGAAAATATTCCTTACGCATCAGCGGTAGGGAGCTTTATGTATGCGCAGGTTTGCACTCGTCCGGACCTCGCATATATTGTTGGAATGCTTGGTAGATATCAAGCTAATCCAGGAAGAGAACATTGGGTAGCAGCCAAAAGAGTCTTCAGATACTTACAAAGCACAAAGGATTTAATGCTCACATATGGGAAGTCGGATAGACTTGACATCATTGGGTTTTCTGATTCCGATTTTGCTGGATGCCAAGACAGTCGTAAATCGACATCTGGCTATCTTTTTCTGCTAGCTGGAGGTGCAGTTTCATGGAAGAGTGCCAAACAAACACTCGTTGCATCTTCCACTATGGAGGCTGAATTTGTAGCTTGTCATGAGGCATCTAATCAAGCTATGTGGCTGCGAAACTTTGTTTCAGGATTGCAAATAGTTAATGGTATTGAAAGGCCACTTAAGTTGCACTGTGACAGTAGAGCAGCAGTCTTGTACTCAAATAACAACAGGAGCTCTTCAAAATCTAAGCATATAGATATTAAGTTCCTTGTTGTGAAGGAAAGAATTCAGAGTGGGTTAATTAGTATTGAGCATGTGGGAACAAACTCTATGATTGCAGATCCGCTCACTAAGGCATTAGCACCCAAGGCCTTTCATGATCATGTTACAAATATGGGTGTTGTTGCATTTGATGCCATTTGATTTAGTGGGAGTTTGTGTTTTTATTTATGCTTGGTACTGTACTTAATGTCATGACATTAATAAATTATTCAGTTATTTTCAGTTTTCATTATTTACTCTGAATTTTGATGTCATTTGGTTAAAGTTGGACCAGTTGGAAATAGGCATGTGCAGATCACATTACATGTAATTTCCATGCTACACATCCACACTTGATTTATGTCATTTAGTTAAATTGATGCATGAGATTAATGTGGGTTTAGTTGCAAACAATAGCAACGACTGCCTCTTTAGTCCTTGTGTTAGTGAGACTAATGGACAGAATCGGTTTAGATGACTTTTCTAGTTGTGTACATATTAAAGATGTAGAGATGTATATGCAATAGAAGTTATATGTACATAGTTATATATATAGTCCAAGTGGGAGATTGTTAGAATTTGGACTATAAATCATGTACATTTATGTATGAGGACATGTAGACGTACATGTATTGCATGAAATTATTATATATATATTTCTATTATATGGTATAAGGACTCAATTGAGGTGATCTATTTAATTTAGGGTCTTTGTCATCTAAAATATAAGTGTGGTGGCTGAATTGTAAATGTGTAGAATTCCTGGGATTTAATTGTTAATTATTGATGGACTAATTAACAATTAACCCATTAAGATTTATGGGTATGGTTAACCCATTAAGATTTATGGGTGTGGTCCCTGACTGTGGAATTTAGTATATAAAGGAAAAGGGATTGAGAAACCCTTGACATCCATCAGTGTTAAATTCCAAACAGTCAGAAGACCTCCTCCCAAAACCTAACTCCTCCAGCGCCGCCATCTTCTCCCTAAGCACCGCCTCCGGTGACTTCGCCTTCTTCGCAGCCGGAGCGCAGTGGACTTGATCGGGTTTTAGACTTCTTTAATCTACCCAATGGAATCAGGTACGCTTCCGTGTTTTTCATTTTTCTCAAAGATCTGACATGAAAGTTTCTGGATTATCAATGACATGTTTCCTGAATTTCTTACATTTTTTTCAAGCCAAACATACGCCACAGCCCAACCACCCGGCCATGTCTACCTCCGCCCTGACAGCATAAAAACTTGAAAAAAAAAAGGCCCTCAAAAATTAAAACGAATTCAAACTAAATATATATACAAAAAAAAATCATTCATTCGATTTCGGACTGACCCAGACCGGTTCTGGCCCGGCCGATCGGACTTCACTCGCCAAAATATCCTTCCCTCGTCGCATCGCTTCACCCCTCGCCCAGATCCAATGGCGGCGGTCGCATCATTCGCTCTTCGCCTCCTTCTTCCCCGACCTCCCGCCCCATTCTTCACCTCTGTTCGTCGTCTCCACGTTCCCTCTGCGTCCCCTTCTCCTCCAACACTATTCCTCGCTTCCCGTCATCCCTCCCTGCGCTTCCTCTGCTCTTCCTCCGCTGCGGCTCTTACCTCCACCTCCTCTTTACCTCCATTCGACGAATTCAAACAGGGTTCAGATCCCGTGTCCGATGGTGAAGTAGTAGAACTAGGATGCGAAGGGGGAGAAGAGCCGGAGCCTGCTTGCGCGCCTCTGCCGAGCTACCCGTCGCTGGAGCTGAGCGTGAAGGAGAAGCAGGAGCTGGCCTCGTACGCCCACGGCCTCGGCAAGAGGCTAAAGTCCCAGCAGGTCGGCAAGTCCGGGGTCACCGCCGCTGTGGCCGCGTCCTTCGTCGAAACCCTCGAGGCCAACGAGCTCCTCAAGGTCCTCTTACTAATATCTCTCTGATTTAACCCTAGCTATCCATTTTGTCATCCTGAACATATGCAATTGGGTTGCAAGATTACCGATTCAATCCCATTTTACAAAATAGTAACACTTTTTAGTCGCGCATTTGCGAATTACAAGTAGAATGCGGTGTTATCCAAATTCATTAGTTTATCTTTGATTAAGGTAATCTTTTGCTTATTTGTTATGATGCTCATCCATCAATTTAGCTTTGTGCTGAGTCATTGGTGTCTTCCTCCATTAGCGTTTGGTTTGGGATGATCTCATTTTTTAGTCGGAGTACTTAGTCTCTATTTAAACTAGAATTGAATCTAAAAGTACCATTCTAAAATGAGATCATCTTGTATTTTAGTCCCAAACCAAACGCTTAATGACTAGCATGCTTAGTGATTGTCTTGTTTTCCGCTTCCAGCTCTCGTCGATAATAAGCATGACTAGGGTTATAGCTCTTCCAGTTAGTTCTCTTTTAACGTTTTTCCTTCATTTGTAAAAACAACTTTTTATCATTTTCAGAGATTTTATGATTTGACCGAGGACATTTTGCTTGGCTAGCAATTTGACACCAAAATTTGGCTCATGATCAAAGGAGTACGCTCTTTCGTTTATACATAGATACTGTTTGGTTATTGTGTAAATCCTCAGACATGATGATTCCTTTGCTGCAGTAGCTTTTTGTGCAAATTCAAGATGCTTTCTTTTATCTCTTCTTCTTGGCGCTTTGATGAAATAGCTCACTGGTTCTTGTGTGACACAAGCAGCTTAAAGTGCACGGCAGTTGTCCTGGAGAGCTGACTGACGTTATATCTCAACTCGAGAAGGCCACTGGATCAGTCGCTGTGGATAAGATTGGCCGAACTGTGATCCTTTATAGGCCTAGCGTTAGCAAGATGAAGAAAGAGGCCGAGGATACCAGAAAAGCCTTGAAATCAAAACCCTTACAGTTGGCTACTGCCCCCAAAACACAGAAGAAAGGTCAAGTGCCCAGAACTTCTAGTCATGGTACATTGTTTTCCAAGAAAAGAGACCTTGTTTGAGATCTTACTTTTCCAAACCAGACTGGACAATCATGGCTTAAAATGGGCGCGGGGAGTGAAGTAAAGAAAAATGGAATTAGAAGACATTGCTCCATTCTGACATGTAGGTTTTTTTCCTTGTGAGCATTCACCTGCGGAGGATCATATTGTGGTCAAAATGGAAAGTGCATTTGAAAGAAGGTATTACACTCTCCGGATTTGCCTGCACATAAATATTGAACTGAATAAAAT
Source organism: Trichopus zeylanicus subsp. travancoricus (assembly GCA_005019695.1). Classification (NCBI taxonomy): domain Eukaryota; kingdom Viridiplantae; phylum Streptophyta; class Magnoliopsida; order Dioscoreales; family Dioscoreaceae; genus Trichopus; species Trichopus zeylanicus. Next base: position 309,306 of record RXID01014968.1, read on the forward strand.
TTGATGCCTCTGCAATCTGAGGTTGAAAATGGATCTCGTGTCTTTCAATTTTTTTTTTTTTTTGTTTGATACACTCCAGAACCACAACTTAGTTACTTATTTTGGATTGTACTAAATCAGTTTGCCTGCTATCTTTTTACTGCATTGATACTATGATTCAGTGGGAAAAGTACACTGGTTGTATCCTGTTTTTCTGTAACGACTAGAAATGGGAAGTATGGAACATTTCAATCGCAATTAAATTCAAGTAGGATGTGGGTTGTGATTTTTGTTGTTTTAGCTTGAATCAAGATCTCAGAATGGATATTACTTGCTGATGAATGCTGCAACCTCTAAATTCAAGTAGGTTTGCCTCTAACTTACTGTTTCTGCGTCAATTGCTTTGCTGTTGCTCTAGACTGTGGACATATGGTCAGATGGTCAGATGTAGCGTCTCGCGTACTAAAAAAATTCATCGCTCATGCATGTGACTCACTCTATTTGGTGCACGATGGCATCTAACCTTTATCAGGCGTGCCTTGGAATATTTCCACTTATGCATTACATCTGTCTTCTGATCCCTCATATAGATAAAGCTCCATTGACATGATCCAAACCATCTCATAAAAGGTGTTAGGAGGTATACCAGAGATAATGTGATGGCTCTATACATAAGCTACAAGTAGCATGTGTGAAGTTTCAAATATCCTTAGTCATGTATATGCCAGGTCAAAACAGGCACCGAGTAAACAAGCATAGGCTGCCATGTGCTTCAATCAGTGGTTGTGAGGTGGACAAGGACTACATGCTGAGAGGGTAGATGGGATCCGCTGATTGGTCAGTTGCGATCGGGGGACCAGCCTCAAAATTTTCTTAACTATACACGAGTGAGATAGAGCATACGAATTATGGACCAATGCTACCATAGCTGCACTTAAAGAGGGAGAGATATTTGGCTTTGCAAAAGCTCATCCACAGCATGATATGTCAGCATCCCTTCCTTAATTGACTTGGTTTTTGAGGACCAGTGTATCACGCAACAGGCTAAGCAAGGAAAGTGATTAACCAGATATTAGTCAGATAAACAATGGTAGAATCAAAATGTTTAGCTTTTATTAGGGTGGCGCCATAGAGTTCGAGACGCAAGTGTCTTGCATATCTCTTGGCACTTAAAAATATCATTTACATCTGCTAGAAATTAATATCACTTTGCTGAGCGTCAGGTCTTTATATTATTTGCATTGGAGACTTGTGTTTGTGCTGCTGCTTCTTCCATTATTAGAATAACCAGATTATTTGCATGGGAGACTTGTGTATGCAGGCAGCACCTCCACATAAAAGCAAGAGAACAAACACATGTTCCCAAGTCGAAACGGAGCCGGATAAGCTCCGAGTCAAGCGAGTCATGCGAGTGGGATGACGGAGTTGCGTCCCATCCCCCCCCGCGCTGCCATTTGGTGCGCCTTTGTTGTGGTGCGGTGGGTGCGGACACAAGGGGACCCAAACCAACAGCTCCAAACTCTTGCTGCTTTTTCTTCTTATTGTTTTGCAACACAGCTCACACACTCGCGTCGCTTATCAACTTCTTATAAGCAAAGAACACAGCAAAACACAGCTCAGCTCAAGCTCGACCTATTTATCCATCGCAGCATAAGCTCGGAGTCAAACAGCACTAGTAGAAACAAACTTAAAGCGAAGCAAAGCAACAGGAGAGACATAATACAAGGATGGAGCGGGGGAGCACCATCACTCCCATGCCCATGCATTCTCCGGTCAGTGCAGTGTGTACATCTTTCCGCACCCTACAGCATGCTTTCATCATTACTTCTCAGCTTATTTTTCTCGTCAATTTTATCATGATTACCATCACAGTTTTAAAGCGTAATTTAGAAATATTAAATTAAGGGCGTCGGCGCATTGGAGACAATGTAGACTTCGTTTTGTCACTGTGAAAAGCCACGCACTATGCATATTGCAGTCTCAGGCTTAGGATACATCAGGTGCACAAGAGCTGCTGCTCAAATTGATCAGATCATCACAAGATGCTAATCATTACAATAATAATATCTATATCTAATCAAAATCTGATGACCGAGTCTTTCATTAAAATTTTTTTTTTTTTTTTTAAAAAAACATGATTTCATAGACGCACAAGGCGGCCACTGCAGCTCAAAAAGAAAGTCCAACCAGTGAAGAAATCACGGCATGTATTTGCACCAAGAGCATCACTAACTGAGCAAATGCTTTGGGGCCACAAGATGCGTGCGTGGGCATGAGAAAGAAAAAGGAGGAAGCAGAGCAAGTGGTTGACAGGAATGTCTCACAAGGTTGGCATGAGAGTGTCGGGATTTGGGAGCGACCGCCTGCACCAGAGGCGACTCCCCGACCAAAATTTCCAAGTCCCAACCAAAACCAAAATCAAAACCAGAACCAAACAGACCACAAAACACTGTTTTCTATTTATATGGCCTGTATTACAAAGTGCAGACGTGCCCATGCAATATAAGATATCAATCAAAAAAGCAGTCAGCTCGCTAATTCCATTCCTAATCACTGTCTCTCCCTAACTCGGAATAAGAGAAAAAAACTAATTTTTTTCTACCCTAAATATTGCACCATAACTTCTTGAAAGAAGTAAATAAAAAGCTACGAATAATGGAAAAGAAAAAGCTGGCCTGCCTAAGCTAAAAAGAATCCAATCTGTTTACGGTCTAAAGCCAAGGATGGGCCCAAATATACATCCGGTCCGGCTCGAACAAACCAACGCGAGCCGGACCAAGCCGGTCCGGATTCCAGGCCGTCACGGGAGGCGAGGGCTGCGGCGCTCCCCCTCCTCAGCCTTCTTCCGGCGCATCTCGAGCACTTTCCGGTGGCTATTCGAGTGCACGTGGCTGATGAAGGTCGGGCTACACGCCGGCCGGTACTCCGGCAACAGTCGACCGGACTTGAACCGGACCCCGCACGCGTTGCATAGGGTCTTTGCCCCCATCGGCCCGGCTCGCCACTGCGGTGTCTTCTGCACCCCGCAGTGGCTGCACCGCCGCTCGCTGGCAGTGGCGCCTCCTGCCCCGGCGCCGCCTCCTGCAGCCTTCGGCTTCCGGCCCCGTTTTTTCGGGCGCGGAGGTTGGGTTCCGTCGTCAGCCGGGAGTAGCAGAATCGGGGGCTTCGTTCCGGGGATGAAATCATAAATAAGGCACGAGGATGACGACGAGGAGGAGGTTGATGAGCACGACGAGGTCGGCGAAGAGGCCGAGGACGAAGACGCCGGCTCCGAGCTTGGGCGGACCCAGCCGGCCGTCCGGGCACGCTTGCTCCGCTTGGCCTTCACGGGGACCAGGGCTTCCGTCGAGAGAGCGCAGATGGCTTGGTTTGGCGAGCCCGGATCGTCCTTCTCCGCCGGCTTGGGGGCCGGAACGCCGGGGAGAACGCCGGAGCTCTGAGAGAACTCGGAGTATGAGTCATCCATGATGCGGGAGACCCACTCCAACTCGGCCACATCCACCGCCTGCGAAAACCCACAACATAAAAACCCTCTCAAAAACCATACTTCTCGACATTAGAGAAGAGCAAGGGAAAGCTTACAGGGAGAGCGATTTCGGACGGTGGCGGCGGCTCGAAGGAAATCGTCGACGAGGAGTTCGAGTTCTCGCCGTCTAAGCACCCGCTCTCTTCTTCCTCCTCGACCTTCGCGTCCTCCCTCGGCTCTTCTCCTCCGGCCGCATCATCCTCGCCGAAGTCAAGCAGGTCGTCAACAGAGAACTCCTCTCCAAAGAGGTTCCCTTTTTCCACGGCCCACGCGACGTCGTCGGCCAGAAAACCCATTTGCTGCTGCGCTGCCATTTCCGGTCTGCAGCTCGCTTTCAGCGCAGCTTCCATCCTCGCCTGCCAAAATAAACCCCAAAAATCAGAACCACCACAAACCAAACCAAGCCCCTTCCTTATCGCCGAAACCCACCGAAAGAAACCCCAAAACCCTCACCGGAGAGGAGCGGAGGAGCGGCGACAGCGAAGGGCGGAAGGCGATGGGAAGCGGAGGGGTAAGGGTTTGATGCAGCATTGAATGGCTTGCAATGAGTCAGTCCGTGGGCGTAACCAATGCCCTTCTCCTACTTTAACCCCTCTCTTCCTCTTCTTCCTGCTATTCAACTCTCCGTCCCTCTTTTTCCTCCACGCCCCTTCTTCCTACTCACGCCCTTTTTTCCTTCTTCCTGGCGTGTAGCTTCAAACCCTGCGCGTGGGTTTATCAGTCTTGCGATCGGACGGCACAGATCAAGCTGGCTCGCTGGATTTGAACGGGTTTCCACCATCTGATTTGGCGTATTATTATTTTCTTATTTTCCTTTTGTTTTCATTTTTTCTTTATTTTTGGAAGAAAGAGCTCACAGAAATGGGGCACCTGCCCACGAAACCACCTCCTTTCGGTTTCCCCGAATATCGACCCTTCTTTATTTTAAAATTTCTTTCGCCTTAATTTCTATGTCCACGTACGATTTGACGGAAATGCCCTCCACTCTCTTGCCAAATTACGAGATTGTTTCGTGGATCAAGACAAACGGGGTACGATCCAATGGATGCAGACTTTCTACAGAAACGTGCAGAACGGATCATTTTACCGGGACGCGTAATTTTGTCCTCCTTTTGGGGCATTTCGGTAAATGCGGAAAAGCTTTTTTTGATAATTATTTCCTTTCCCGGTAATTACTTGAGACTCGGGATTCCCTTCCGGTCAAAGTCGTCCGGCCCGACCCGGATTCATCACTCGCCGCGCGAATTCCCCGAAATATCCTTGGATTGGGTTTCCAAAGGGTAAAGAAAAAGCACGATGTCGTATTCGTTTCGTGTAAGGGAAGCGACGAGGAGGGGTCCGGCCCAGTGGGCCGCACTGGTCACCATGATGGGGACGAGAGGGTAATTTGTCATTTTCGGCGAGGGTAGAATGAATAAAACACAAGTCCAGTAGAAGCGGGCGGGTTTTTACCCGGTTAAAAAAAAGCGGCCGGCCCGAGTCCGGTTCCAAGCTGGCGCGCGACACGTGATTGGGGTGGCGTGGCAGGTGTTTATTGGGCGCAGGGGGAAAATGAGGTCGGAGTCTGGTGGGTCGGGTTGAAGCGCGCACGGGATTCGAATTTGAAAATTTCGGGCTTGGAAATTGATGTCGGCCAACCAAACGGGTCAAGCCGATCTATCGGAGGAGAGCGCACTTGGGTGCGTTATTATGGTGATCATATTTATTAGCACTGATGAAAGGTTGCCGGTGGGGGACATGCTGTACTGCTGCCAGCCATGGCTTTGTTGTGTAGCGTAAGCAGTGCAGCTACTCGCCTGTTTGTTCCTAACGAGATTTTAAATTTTGATTTTAGAATTAATTTCAATATTTTCTGAAATTAATATATTTCAGTTTGTTTTATTTTACTTATTTTAATCATTTCGATAATTTTAGATATTTAACAATTTTAAAAAAGTTAAAATTTTTAAATAATTTTTGAAGCCAAATATTACGGTTTTTATTAAAATATTTTGATTCCAACCTTCCAACCCCGACGAATTCAAGTAAACAGAACTAGTTTTATTTGTATTATTTTTAATAAGCTTGGTTTAATTAATCATATTATAGGTTAATTTTTACTTGTCAATGGTATAGGCCGTTAATTTTATTTTAATGTCAATTTAGTTGTTAGTGAAAGGAGCAAGAGGAGATTCCAGTGGTTTGCTTAACCATGGCAATTTGCTTTCAAAACAGGGTAAAAAATTTGGAATTCGAAAGGGAATCGGGAAATCAATGTCGGACATGATGGGGAGGTTTCGTACGATTCGATCTCAAGTTTTTAAAAACAGAGGCAGGCAATTATGGATGGGAATAATTGCGTTTATTGTATTTTGCATAATATCAAATTTTATGTTTAAGTCAAAATATTTTTATTTTAATTAAATATATAATAATAAAATTTATAATTTGATTTCAAATTTAACAAATATTATCTTTATATATTTTTATTTTTAAATTGTAACTTGGGTGAAATGAATAAAATTTTGAGTTTTTAACAAATAATCGCTTATAAAAAATTATATATCTTATTACTCTTAATAAAAAATCACTTATCTTATATTATCAATTTATAAAAAATTATATCAATTAAAATATTTTTAAATATTTTATTTTAGATTGATTTTATCAATTAAAATTAATATAAAAATTTAAATTATTCTATTTTAATCTTAATTTAAATAAATATCAAATTGATATAAAAACTACTTATTTTATTTCAGGTTTTGTGAGAGATCAATTGCCTGATTTTATGAAATTAGAAATTTAAAATCTAGTTTTGTTAAATAAGTTATTCTAAATAAAATCGAATGAAAATAATATATTTTTTATATTAATTTAATTAATAAAATTAACTTAGAATGAAATTTTTTTAGATATTTTAATTGAGGTGATTTTTTTTGTAATATATAGTATAAAGCAAGTGATTTTAAATTAATAATGATAGGGTAAGTGATTTTTCACAAATTCACAATAATAAAGGTGGTTATTTGCTAAAAATTCAATTAATTATTAGTTTTGTATGCAACTTGGATTTGAATTTTAGTTGCTACAATTTATTATTTTAGATTTTTTAAAGAGTTTTTTTATGTAAAAATAGCTAAATTACGTGTAACCTCTTGACTTTTCATAATTATGTATTACTCTCCTTATTTAATTTTCAGAGAGGTTTTAGGTCTTTCTTTTCCAACTGATTTGAAAAAGGTTTAGCGATAGTTGATTCAAGGGGTAAAATGTCGATTTTAATCCTTAATTTATCTTATCTTCTCAAGATAAGTATTCTACAAAACAAACTACCATGAAACAAAAAGTAGAACAATGAAACATGAAATAGAAAACAGAATTAGGAATTTGATTTTTTTGATTCACCTATATACGAAATTTTTTTTTCAAATATCTTTAGGAATTTGTAGTTGGAGCTTCATCCTAAGCAAGATAATATTTTCTTTCTAATTTTTTTATCCATTTCTCATGTGTAAATTTATATTTGATATGGTAATAAATGACAACGTTATCATGGGGAGTATTTTGATTTGGTTTCTGAAATTAAAATTTGAGTTGGTTTCGATGATTGTACTATGAGTTTTGCTTTCATAACATTTTGACTGTTTTTATTTAATTTTTGAGTTTGACTAACTACACTCTAAATATTTGATGAAATGCCACATTAAGAAAATTTATTTGTTTAAATGTTACAATCATTTGGTAGCTTACTCTAATGTAATAGAAACTTATGTCATTAATTTGAAATTAGAATTTGAGTTAGTTTTGATGATTGTGTTGCGAGTTTTGGGTTCATAACATTTTGATTGTTTTATTTGATTTTTGGATTTGACTAGTTATACTCCAAGTGTTTGATGAAATACCTCATTGACAAAATTTGTTTATTTTAAGTATTGCAATCATTTGTCAGTGTATACTATAATGTAATATAAACTTATGTCATATTTTTTTTAATATTTTATTAAATATTTTTGTTGATTTGAGGTTGATATGATATGGTCTTAATTGTATATATATATATTTAAACTTATTTATATTATTTTTGTGAATTAACTAACATTAGATTTATGATGTTTGTTAACTTTTCAATTAGAACAACTAGTCATAGTTATTTTCCATTATGGAGGTTATTGGAGGCAAGTAAAAGATTCTCATACTATATAACTAATAATTTATATGAGAGTTTCAATAACTTAATTAGAGATGAAAGGAGTATACCACTTATTCAAATGATTTGATTTAATTAGGCAAAAAATAATGGACAAATTCAATAAAAAAAGAACTAAGGTTGCCTTTGGTTTTGGATCAGAATTAAATTATCATGTTAACACTTAAAATTTGGCTAGATTAACATTATATAATTTAATTTAATTTAAAATATATAATTACTAAAATGCCCTTTTGTCTTTACTCCTGCCAGCTCGAAATTCTGATAAAAAAAATGCACAAAACCAGTCGCTGGAACGAGTTGGCGAGGCCGCTGGACTCCGAGAAAAGATTGTTCTTGGTGACCAGATGCTGGTGGAGGCGGGAGTCAAGGGCGGAGGCTACCATCTCGGCCGGCCCACCACTAGTGCAGCGGATGATGGGTACGACACCCAGGGTGACGCGGATGCAGAAGAGGCCGCCAGCAACACGGTCCACGATATCTTGGATCTCGCCCTCACCGGCGGACGGATCGTTAAGCTGGACGTAGGCATCGGGGTGGGCGAGGGAGAAAAGCGACTCGTAGAGAGGAGGGGTCGCGGAAGCGAGGATGAGAGATTTAGGTGGAAGGAGTCGTAGAGAGGGCGGGAGGCGTCAGCGGCGAAGGGCTGGCGGTTGGACGGGATGGGACGGACAAAGTAGACGGCGGGGACGTCGGGGACGGGCTGGCGGTCCTTGTTGATGAGAAAGTAGAGGGTGACGCCATGCTTGCGGAGGTCCTTGACGTGGATCAATGGGGAGAGGAGGTCTCGGCAGAAGGAGTCCAGGATCAGGATTTTGTAGACCTCTTCCGCGGTTGGGCCATAGACGAATCTCGTGGCCGGAGCTTGGTTGAGGTTTAGCATCCGGATTATGCAGCCTTAGATGAAGGATCAGAAATGGTGAAAAAAGGTGGAAATGAAGGAAAATTCGTGGAGAGGAAATAGTACGGGGATTATTACCGGTTTGCTTTTGCCGGAGAATGAGTGCTATTGCAGAATTGGGGATCTGGTGCTCGGAGAATCGCCGGATTTGTCGACGGGGCTGAAAACCTAGCTAAATTTTGGAGCGGGAGAAAGCTAAATTTTGGAGCGGGAGAAAGACGAAATCAAAGTTGCAGAATGGTCTACAGAATAAAAGTAGCCTGAGGGTAAAATAGTATTGAAAAAATTTAAATTATTAACTAATTAAATCAGTAGTCAAATACTAAAATTTTAATTAAATTATTTTTTTATATTTTAGTCTTTATTTTGCGTTTAATCTTGATTCTGATCTGTAACCAAAGATAGTCTAAATCTACAAAATGGGAAAAGAGATTAATGTCTAAAATGTCTAAATAGATAAGTGAGATGAGTAGAATAAAGGATTCCTTCAATATTTAGAAATCTATTAATGAGAAGTTTGATATTAGTGATTCTAATGGCATGTGGGTTGTTAATATCAAGACAAAAAAATGTGATTGTCGGAAATAACAAATGACTACAATTTCATTGTTGGGGGAGTTTAAAAGTGTTAAAATAGATCAATACAGTGGACCGGATAAGAAACTATCATAAAAACCTAAGATAAGACATGAGATTTTTCACTATATATATTATACTTTATCTATTCAATATTTAATATGTGACTAATTCATCACATTTGATATTATAACAATTTCTCCTTTTAGGTGTGATTCAAGTATATCAATTTTAACACCCTTAATCAAAATCTCTTTTTTGATTTTTTTAAGAGAGATTAACATGTAATTTAATTTAGTTGTATCATCATGGTAATTTTGGCCTTAAAAGTGTATATAGTTTCGAATCTAAAATTCTGATATTACTTATTGGGGAAATCCAAGAGTGTTAAAATATATTAATACAGTAGATTAGATACAAAAACTATCTCAAAAGCCTAAGTTTATGGGATATGGGTCTTTTCACTATATATATTTGATTCTATCTATCCAATATCCGATGTGGAACTAATCTATCATACCTAACATTATAACATTTTATGTATTCGTGGTATTCTTGCTTTGATTGACATTAGACTCAATTTAGATGACCTTATAGATGATTTTTATGCAATTTAAAGATATAGAGCTACTATGCTAATATCTAGTAAGGAGTTGTGGCAGCCAGTTTTTAATGCTATCCCAGTGCTTTCACCTCATTCATGAGACTTCGAGAGAGACATAGGAAAAAGAGAATTAAAGATTCTAATGAAAGAAATTCCAAAATATCATATATGTGTGGAAGGTATGGAGGTGTTAGTCATAATAGAAGGGCATGCAAGAAGCCAAAAACACATACAAAATAAGTAGTAGTCAATCTTCAGTGGGCTATCGAGGATTAACAAGCAGAGGTAGAGAAAAAGAAAGAAGCAGTGGCGATGGCAAAGACATTTTTGTAGCTATATCAAGGGGAAGGGCAAGAGGAAGAGATCATGGTTTTGGACCTAATCCAAGTCACCAACTCCCTCCATACGAGTGCCAACAACTCCTACTAAGTTTTAACCCTAATAGTTTGATTTTTGTATGTAATGATTCAATATATTCTCTAGTTGACCTTTGTTTTTGCTAACCCGCATTGCTTATAGTTTTATGTTTAATGATTCTAATTATATATTTACTTATTCAAGAATCTTCGTTGTTAGTGCTAATCCAATAGCTCTAGAAGCTTTTTTTTTTAACTCTCAAGGTAGACTTATTTTGGAAGTTCAATTGTAGGACAATAGTAAGAGTTTGCATGTGTGTTTTGATAGTTTGACTTATAAAACAATTCTGATCATTTTGGATTTATTTTTTTGTGAAACTGAAGTATTTGTTTATCTTTATGTTTGTTGGTATGACAAAATATTTATTATTACTATGTTACAATTCTTACATTACTTTAAATATTTATTTATTATTGAATGTTGTTCTATTTATTTTAGTTGTTAAATATCAACTTTCTCAAATTAATGAAAGTTGGAGACTCAAGTAGAGTAAATAAAACTAGGATATCATATAGAACACAATGCATGATATATTCAAGTAAAAAAGAGTATATATTTTTTTTAGCATGGAGAACTAAATTTATAAAGGATAAGACACACTATTCACATTACAAAATCATAGAGACTAGTAAATATATAGTTTTGCAGTTGTTGAGCTTGGCTCGGTTTTGCTCGACTCAATAAAAAATTGGCTCTAACTCAACTCAACTCAAATTCAAAACTTTAAAATTAATTTTAATAATTCTTTTCAGTTAATTTTATTTTTAAAAATTTAATATTAAGATGATGAAATAACCTTATAACATCTAAATTAAAAAATATATCCACTATAATATTATAATTAAAGAATTAAATATATATTATATATTATATGTTATAGGATATATTTTTAAAATTATATTTTTTATCTATTAAAAAAATAAATAGACTCTCAAGTTGAAATCGAGTGAGTTAAATCTAGCCCAAGTGAGGTGAGTCAAACTCGAATTGAACTCGAACTGCTCTTAAATTGCAAGTCAAATTAATATCCCTAATTGAAATAATTTCAAAATTGAAATTTAAAAACTTGGTTTGAGGCTAATCCAATCGAGAGAGAAATAACTTTAAAATTTTGATTGGGTGATAATTTTTATGCACCAACCTTTTATTTATTTTTTTCAATTCAAATTTCTGTTTGAGTTAAAAATACTTTTTTTTATAGAAAAAATTTTCTCATTTTTTTGACGATGAAAAAAAAAATTCAAAAATATTCTTAAGTGTTTGTCTTAAAGAATTTTAATTTTTGAATTTTTATAAATCTTTAAGAAATTGAAGGTGTTTCTATATTACTTTTGAGAAAACAAGATTGTTTATAATTTAAAAAAATAAGATTTTTTTTCGAATATTTAAGAAAAATAAGTCTTTGTGTAATTTTTTTAGAAAAATGAGAGTTTTCTATAAATTTTAAAAAATTGAAGGCTTTTTAAAGATTTTTAAGAAAAGAAGGATTTTTATATAAAATTTTAAGAAACAGGAATTTTTATAAATTTTTAGAAAAAAGGAGTATTTTTCTGCATTTTTTTAAAAATCAAATTTTTTCTACAAAATGTTTTAAAATGTATTGCTTTTCTATAAATTTTGATGAAATTTTGGGCTTTTCTATATATTTTAAATAAGATGTGGGCTTTGATTCAAATTTTTAATAAAAGAAAAACTACAAATTTTTTAAAAAAATGAGAATTTATGTGAAAATTAGATTCAGATAGAAATTTTAACCGTACAATCTGATTAAAATTCAATCAAGTTGTAGATTACTGTTGGGATTCGCAGCAGAAGTTTCACGGATCACCTTGTTCTCAAACAACACAAGAAACGAGAAGTAATACAAGATAAAAGAAAATAACAAGATAAGACAACGGGAGATCTACTATCAATAGATAAAGGCTTTCACAAGAGTTTATAAGAAGAACTTCACTCTTTCTTATTCAACTAAACTCTTTTTCAAAGCCTCGGCAACGCCTCCACCTTCAGAGAGAATCTCCAAGAGAGTACCACGAGGAACCACCATGAGAGACCACCGAGAAGCACTAGAAAGACCCACACACGAGAGCCAACACTCTCTCTCTTTCTCTTCTCTCTATTCTCTCTATTCCTTTCTAGTTCAATATCTATACTACGCCACACATAAGCCCTATATATTATAGTATATTTATAGACTCTTATTGGGTCTGAGTTTTACTCAATTACAACTCCTAATAATATAAATCTAAATCCAATTTTGAATTCCTACTTTAACTCAAACTCTAATTAGAGTTCAAGACATCTAAAACTCGACAGATTACAAAATTAGAAAAAGAAAAATTCTAGATAACTTAAAATTTTAGTTTAAAAACTTATATATATATATATATATATAATTTATTGAATACAATTGTTGGTTATTTGGTTAGGAGGTTGACGAAGCGTTACGCAAAAACGGGGAATGGTACGCCAATGGACATGATGTTAACGTTCCGTCGAACATTCGGACGGAAACAGCTGGGTCGAGCTGACCCGGTTCCTGAATGGCGGGCCGGTCGGTGACCACCCAAACCGTGCGAGCTGGACAAATAGCGGAGAAACAAGGGAGGAGCGTATGGACCCGTTTGGCACGGCAGGCGAGAAATTAGAATTGAATCAGGTGACGTGATTGACGGCTTAAAACTATTCGTCGAAATTGAATATTATGTTCGCGACTGTAGCGACCGCTTGATGGATCTAGATTGTTTACGACTCGAATATGATCATCCAGCGTGTCGATCTAGCGGTCCAGATTATCGTATCCAAGTTTTGAATGGCCCAAATTTAGGCGCAGTTGTTGCGTGTGCGAGCAGATCCAATCGACTCCATGGCCATTAGCGTGCGGTTGGATGAGGCTTTTGTTTATTGGAAAATTAATCGAGTCGTAATCGAGAGGCTCGGGCCCGACGGTGGGTCATCAGATTTGGAGAGGTTTCGATCTCGTTAACTAACTACTTGTCGACGGTGGTGGGTGAAAATAAATTTTTTTTAAAATATTTTTAAGATTATAAAATATTTTAAATTATTTAAAATATATCGATTTTTGATGTGTGTAAAAATTAATTTCAAAATTAAAATTTAAAACTTGGTTAGATTCGAAATACCCCGATTTTGGTGAAATGTCGAGGGTAGTCGGAATCAAGTTGGGATTCCTCTGATTTAATTTCAAGATAAAAAAAGACCAAAAATCAGAAATTGGGCTTATAATGAACTCCGATTTACGGCCCAAGTTGGACACTCAACAGCAATATCGATCAAACCCAATCTCTATAGGCCGAAATAAAACAGTGGCAAAGTGATAATCCCAACACAAACCATTATTTATTAGGGAGCAAAATCACTAAACCATTTTTATTCTATACTTTTTAAAATTGAAATAAGATTTCCGTTTTTGAAAATTTTAAAATCGAAATTATATTTATTTGAGTTAAGAATCAAAATTTTGATTTCTATTCTAAACCGACTCTAAAGCAATTTTATAATCGATATACCGGTCTTTTAAAGAATATATTTTAATCATAACATTTTAAAATTTTAACATAAATTATAAAATATTTTCTTATGTCATCCATCAATATCACGATTTTAACGGAGATTGAGAAAGAGATTAAAAAATTATAAATATTGAATTAAGTTTTAATATTTATGTAATAGTATATATTATATATTTTTTGTACAAATAATATATTTATGTATTTATAAAAAATGGATATGATTTCAGTTAACCGATTTTTCTTAAAGTCTAAATCTATAATCCGAACTACTTTTGCAATTCTAAAAAATAGAAAATTGAAATCATATCAGTCTACCTGAGAATCGATTTTTCAGTGTGATTCAGCTGAATTGTTATAGTAAAATATTTTAAATTTTAAATTCTTTTGTTCACCCGTAGTTACTATGATACAATAAACGGACCGGGCCTTAGGCCCGTCTAAAAAACAATAGCTCATTAGAATAAGAGTGACCAACAAATTTTAGGATTTTTGAAGTTATTTCTTTTGGTTTGTGACTGTTGGATGACTACTGATTTGTCAAGGCGCATGCTTAAAAAGATAGTCTAATGTTTTTTATCCACCTTTTTGCTTAAAAAAGAAATCTGACTTCACGTTAATTACCTACCACAGAATTATTACGTGTTAATGAATAGATTAAATGTATCAAGTCTCTAATAAGGTTAAGCAGGGACACTCGCAGTCAAATGGCAGCTAAGCCTCAAGTGTGGACTTAACAAGTGCCACCTACCAAAAGATAAAATACAATTAGAACTTTCCGTGCATCGTCGAAGTAATTTCTCTAGATTGTATGGCAAGAGACAAGAATTTAGTCTCACTAATTCAGTTAGTCTCAAGCTGTTCTGTCTAGAACTGCATTTCTTATGAACAGACCCAACTACTTCTGAGAATGAAGTTTCACTTTTCTCACTGTGTGCTTCCTTCTAGATTATGCAAGCATTGTTTGTCTGTTCTTCATAAAATCTGGCATCTCTGAGCCTGCGATATCAATCTGAAAACATGTAAAAATCTTACTGAAGTATCATTATTTAGAAAATGGCTTCCCATCCAGAGAAAAATGAATGCTCAACTTCATTTCTGTTCTTTTCTTGTTCTTGAAGTATAACCATCACTCATCAGGTTCTGAAGACTAATCTGATGATTAGGACTCAGCAGCATCTAGTAATAATGATTTGTCCAAGAAAAAAGGGAAAATTGTCATATCAGTATTATCAAACAGTTTTGAAAGTATAGATCGTATCACTTCTACGTAATAAGATGTGATAACCTCAAATAAATTTGCAAATCAATGCTCCACTACTCTATTGTGCAATTCATGTCAAGACTATTAGATTCTGAGATTGCTAAATGAACGATTAATCGATCCTAATTGCTAAAAAAAACGAAGAGATGATGAGAAAAGCTTCCATTAACTATATATCCTTGATGTGATCAGACAGCTTCCATTTGCTAAGTAGCATATAAGAACTAAGAAAGTGGGATTAAGACTTAGCCAATAGTTGACTTCAGTGCCAAAGAATGTAAGCCAGCTTCAACTTGCTGATGTTGCATTGCATGCCATGCTTTAATTGATGCTCAGCGTAAGTTTCTGATAGTTAAACACAGCTCATTTGATAGCATGAAGTTAGCTGATGGAATGCAAAATTCAGGCTGTGGCCAGTTTGGTTTGCCTTGATCCATTTGCAACCCGAATTTTTCCATTGGTGAAAAAAATTCCTTATAATAGTGACTTTATGAAAAGGAACTGATACTTGATAGGATCGTTGTGGTTTTGTACATTTCCATCAAGGGCTAAGGCATATAGATTTTATTCGGTACACTTCAAGGGTCTTTGTGGGAAGCCTTTTCCCAGTCTGAATGTTCGTGATGGTCCGGATACATAAAATCCAATAGATAATAGAAGAAAAAAATAGGTAGATTTGGACGATCAAGAACTAGCTCTAGTATGTTGTTATATAGAGATTATAATATATTTAAACGATTATTCTTGCCGTTTGGTGAATTGTTTGATCACACGTGTTGTGACCGAATCAGTGCACAGGAACATTGAACAAGATAGTTACTACTTACAGCGAGAGTTCGGGAAAGATTGTTGAGTTATATACCTTGGCTCATCCCCTTCAAACCATATTTGAGAAAGGATGCGAGAGGCCACGCCACTTGAATACTCACTTTATCTGATATCATTGCCAAGTCTCCCCCCGATGTTGCCGGCAAGCGGAGCAGAAGATACTCGACCTCAAGTCACTTTCACTGACATAGATTGGAATTAGTTTCAAACTGAGGGCTTGGTTTTTCTTCCTACTCGTTTGCTTTGCATCTCACTCTTAGTCATTTGTAACTTGTTTTCCGTTCAAACTTGTTGGTTTTGTGTCTTGGCCTTGGTCATGGCATTGCATCCTGGCCCATCTCAGTCTATACCTTTTCATATATTCGAAATAAAGTAGTATTTGGATAGGTGTTGATCTTTAAAAGTAGTAAAAATGGTAGAAGTGATGGAAATGAAAAGTGATAAAGTGATAAAAATATAATTTTGATTATTTGGATATTTTTCGATGTGAAAGTGAAAGAAGTGAGAGTTCCGTGACTTTGATCGTTTGGATCGTAAAATCTCGAAGTGGGAAGTATGATTTTAGTCATTTGGATAGAGTGATACGGAGAAGTGGTTTGATAGTTATATTAGATAAAAATATTATATTTTTTAATCAATAAAATCTATACAATCTATACAATTATAATTTTAAAAATAAATTATAATTATGATAATATTCAATAATAATTTTTTTCATAATTAGGATAATTAAAAATAATATTTACTAAATAAATAAAATTGAAATAATTAGGATAATAAAAAGTACTAATATAATTAGGATAATAAAAGTAATAAATAACTAACTAATTATATTTACGATAATTAGGATAAATAGGGTAATAAAAAAATAATAGATTGATAATATTAAGTGAATATAATATGTGAAAAATAAATTAAAATTTTTTTATATTAATATTATTATAATATTATTTGACTAAAATAGTTTAAGATTTTTTATAAATATACTCTTATAAAATTGAAAAGTACAATGGTTATTTTTAAAATTTCCAATAGATATTTTTTAAAAAAAACTTGAAATGGTTATTTTTAAAGTGTCTAATGACTAGTTTTTTGAAAAACCGGCCAAATATTTTTTTGGAAGAGTTCAATCGTCTTTTTTGGAATATAAAAAGGATGTATGCAAAAGAGAACAAATCAAAGAACAATGAGTCAGAGTGTAAATTCAAGTTTTCAAAGTCATATTCCAATGAAAATCAATCCACCGAGATACGAGTACAACCAACCTTATAAAATTTGGACTTTGGACAAGCCTAATAGTAAAGGGGAGAGATTTCATTGATGTCTTTTGTAGGAGCTATATAATTCATTCATGAATTAAATTATGTTCTATACGAAATTTACTCATTTATGATCAACACTTTATGAATTTGTCAACCTAATGGTCGACATAATTTCGGTTATTTTCAATGAGTGAATAACTATTATCACTCAACTGTTGATCTAAAGTACCAAATGAAATTCTGCAAGGATGAAATAGAAGGCATATTATTAAGACAAAACAAAATATTATTTCAAATAACACTAATACCTGCAGTAATTAATTTATTTGTGTAATACATTATTTTTAAGTAAGTAATGAAAATTTTCAATTTTATTCCAACTATCCTGTGAAATTTTGATATAAATTTGTCTGAAAATTAATATAAAAGGGAGCATTTCCTAATATAACGTCACAAGTAATATACAAAAATTAAAAAACATACATTCGACCATATAAATACAAAATCTTTTGATAGTAGACATTAATTAAAAGACATACCTTTGGCCATAAAAAAATAAAAGCTTAATGTTATGCTATTATACATTCATAGTATATATGTTACAGTGTTTATATCTAAAGTAGTAGTTATAAATATGTAGTACATTTGTAAATAAGTATGGAAATAAATATAAAAGGTCACAAAATTTACAAATGCTCACACATAAATCCATCTACAAATAATTGAATAAAAGCCCATGAACAACCAATCACGAGAATAATTACAAAAAAAAATTATCAGAGGGCCAACAAAATATAGTCCGAGGATAATGCAGTAAGCTAGTTTAAGAATGTTGGGGGAGCCGAAAGAGTGTTGAAACGGAATAATATAGTGGGCTGGACACCAAACCATCCCAAAAGCTTAAGTTCATGGAATATGAGTCTTTTCCACTATATATATTGGATCCTATTTATCCAATATCATTTGTGAGACTAATTTATCACACCTGACATTATAACAATCTCCCATTTTAGGTGTGATTTGATAACATCAATTTTAACACTCTTAATCAAGAACTCTTTTACTCGATTAGTTCCACCGTGCGACCCATACTAATGGATTTTTGTCTCGTTCTTTTGATTTTTTAAGAGAAACTAACATGCGATTCAATTCAGTCGCACCATCACGGTAATTTTGGTCTTAAGAATTTGCACAACTTCAAACCTGAAGCTCTGATGTCATTTGTAGTGTAAAATATCGATGTTCACCACAATTCAGGATATAGAAGAAGAACAGAAAAGAAGAAAAGATAGCATACAAGAGATTTATGTGTCGAAGACGATCAAGAGGATATTGTATTGATGAGAAGAGAAAGAGAAGATTACAACGACGGAGACGAAACTCCAATATCACCAACTCTCATAAAAGACTAAGTAGTCTAACCGTCACAAGACGTATTGATAGTATTGATCTATATATATCTCTCTCACTCTGTTATTGAAACTCTTACATCAATGGAGTATTTATAGACCATTTTTTGGGGGAGCCGAAAGAGTGTCGAAACGGAATAATATAGTGGGTCGGACACCAAACCATCCCAAAAGCTTAAGCTCATGGGATATGAGCCTTTTTCACTATATATATTGGATCCTATCTATCCAATATCCGATGTAGGATTAGTTTATCACACCTGACATTATAACATAAGAAGTCAGTGAAAAATTGATAAAGATAGTCTAGTCTAAGCTTCAGATTTGTCCCCTTTGCAAATGCCCTACCCTCAGATTTTTTCTCATACAAGTGCTTATAAGCTCCATACAATAGTGGAATGGAAAACTCTTCTCCCCAAAAAGCCATTACCGTAGAGTAAAACTTATCTCTCTAGTCAGCAAAAAGCTCGCTCTCCTTCAGTGCATTAGCTGTATTGTTCATAGCTGTAATCAAAATTTCCTAAAAATCATTTTAAACTCTAGCCGCATATTTAGGAGCCTTTTTGTTATGGAGAAATGGACTAAGCATGGGTTTGTCATGGGTCCATTGAAATAGAGGGACTTTATAGTCTTCTGCATCATCTATATCATCATTCAGGAATTTGGACCAACTCATGTTTGAATTATATCGATTTGTATTTGCCATAGAAAGTGAGGGGAGGGGGGGGGGGGGGGGGGGGGGGGGGGGGTCCTTTTTTAGGATCTTGAAATAACGCTTTAATAATTCAAATGCCCGCTCGACTCTACTACTCAATGAAGAATATCATAAATTAAAGAGCTCTTTAGTATTTTGAAGAGCCCAACCCGCATGTTCCCTCAAGTGTTATCAGACACTTTTATATGAAAAAAATAAATCTTGGCATTGTTGTATACCCCGCATCGACCAAATAATATTTATCTAAATTCACAAATGAATGCTAATAATCAATTAGAAATATATATGTTTCCGTATTCCCAAATTTGAAAGAACTATAACATTTTAACAAGATGGACCTTTAATTAAACGAAGACCATTGGGCTATGGTCAGGAAATGGTATCTTTTAAGACTTTGAAATCATTTGCAGATCCTTTCCAGCCAGTGAGGATATATTGAAACTTTAAACCTACATCAACGGAGCATAAGATATTCTGTGTAATCCCTTCTCTGAAATAGAGGTTAGTCCTTGACGGGCACAACTTCATTGATGTGAGTCCCATCTAAGAGGCCGATACAATTATGAGGGAAGAATACAAACAATTACAATAAGCCAAACTAAGAATAATAAATATAGAATATTAATATTTTACCTTAAATCATGGGTAGTAGCTTATCGAACCACTGATAAGAGGATGTGTGATGCCGACTGCTCGATATAGGTACTCATTGTTGATTGCACTAATAGCCATGAGCACTTTATTACAATAATGACTCACTGTCTCACTAGACCTATATAATTGGAGCATTACAATTCTATTTTTAGTATGGTGTCCGATAATGTGCAGAAAAATAATTAACTGCTTCTCTACCATTACATATCGAGTATCATGGAATAGAAATCTCTCTCTCATAATATTTGAGAGTTGTAAAAATGCAGGGGGATCCATCCGTACGCACGATTGATAATTTTTCTTACTCCCATATATCATATGATGAAAGAAACTATTCCGTAGGTGTTGACGCTT
The DNA here is from genome assembly GCA_005019695.1 of Trichopus zeylanicus subsp. travancoricus. Taxonomy (NCBI): domain Eukaryota; kingdom Viridiplantae; phylum Streptophyta; class Magnoliopsida; order Dioscoreales; family Dioscoreaceae; genus Trichopus; species Trichopus zeylanicus. Next base: position 329,514 of record RXID01014968.1, read on the forward strand.
ATGGTAAGTACTCTAACAATCTTAGATTTTTGATTCAATAGGTACCATAGTAACGTTCCAAGTGCAACCAAAATAGACTATTTTAATAACCTAAACTTTTTACATATGAACATGTTAATTTTCATTCATCTAATTTCACCAAATGCAAAAACAAAAAAACGTAAATACAAAAAAATAAAGAAGCAAAAAACATTTCAAAACATGTCTCATACTCAGACAAAGATATAAAGGTATTTATAGATGAGAGTGTGAACATCACCATGATAGTATGGAACATAGCCGAACTACTCCTTCATGGATATTAGCTACCACGTGAACATCCTATTCGAACAAATTTAAAAATATCTTCATTGTATGGTTGTATGTAATGTGCCATCCAAATACAATGAAAATTAAAATTTATCATTGCTCTCAATTTCAGATTGATAAATATCCAATTACACGGTTGCACATTATGTGCCATTCTACTATAGCCAATTAGCATTTATCAAGTCTCGATCCATTTCAAATATGACGCTCAGTGCATGTGACAATATAATAAATCCAGCCATGTCACCATAGCTATTTTAGAAACGCAGAAATTTTATTCAGTTCATGCTCCCACAGTAAATTGAATCATGATCAACAACTGTATTTATCAAAATGTATCTAGCAAAAATGCAACCAGAACATTAATAAAATACAATCAGCAATTTGCATTCGCAAACCATCAAACGAATAAGTCACAAAGCCATCGGATAATAGACACAAATACTTTACAATGTACATTAGGAACCATCATGCCAATGAGATATCTAGATAAATCTAGAGCATTAGTACAAAGGACATGGATTTTCTTGCTAATGGGGATACCTAGATAATTCAAGAGCATTAGCAACTCTCCTACGAACTTCATACTAACAATAAGAGGAACTTAATCAAAGATCAAAACTGAAAAGAACTCCATAAGGTAAGGCAAAATGATATGACAAAAGGACCCTTTGGCATGAACTCTTTGTCCCAATCAGCCTGTTAGAATGTTGATCTCGTACAGTATAAACAACTAAAATAGTAAAAAATTATCCAAAGTTATCATGTTTGCATCAATTTTTGCAATTATATCCATACGAGCAATCGCCAAAAATCCAAATTTTGTCAATAAAATCACTCAAACCACTTAAAAAAAACATGCTGCACCATATCTCCACTATATCTGAGCTCTAGGATTGTAAAGCCTGCTAGTATAGTGTGAAAGGAGGATGAAATGGGTAGCCACAACCATGAGATTGGCGACACGATCGTCGAGTTGGTGGCTGGTGATGAGAAAGATAACAGGGTAGATAGATGGTGACAAGATCGTCGACACGATTACGGAGCTGGTGGCAAACGATGAGGGAGATAGCGGAGTAAATGAACGGTGACGAGATTAATGACAGAATCACAAAGATAGTGGTCAACTGCAAGAGCTGCATGGGAGGTGAGATCTAGGAATTGGAGATGCTCGAGAAGTCTCGGAACAATGACTTCTACCCTAATGAAGTAAGAGAAGTGGGTGGGCACTTCTCTTTCGGAAATGCAATTTCCACACTCTTATACGTAGAAATCACAAAAGTCATTCCTAGTTTATTTTCAAGTCCATCCAAAAATAATAATTTTACTATTTTCGAAGGTCATTTCTATCCAAACAACAGAAGTGGCAAAAGTGGCTTCACTTTCACCACTTCCGGAACTCCAGCGTAATCCAAACACTACCTAAATCTCCACCAAACATAAAAAGAACTTGGGTTAGGCGGCTAGGGGAGAACAAAAGCATCCATGTGACAATTGATTGGTGAATTCTCCCGCCTAAAGCACCCCACAATTTCCTCTCGTCTCCTTGTGAGCATGACGTCCGATCTACATCATTTAAACACGATTAATCACAATCCTAAACCAGAAAAATTACACATAATGATACAAATCCCTCCAAAAAAGTAATAAAGATTCTTTCGATATTGCTCCGCGCTATCAAAAGCAAGAAAAAGACCCCAAAATTGTTCTAAAATCACCTCTCACCTTATTCGAATTCTCCCTCTTAAATCCCTTCATATGTATACCGCCTCTCCTTTCATCTTTACCCAGCAAACCTTCTATTGTATCCAAACTGATACCATACCTGATTTTTTTCCTTTCATTCTCCCTCTACATCCTCCTCTCTCTCTATATATATATTACACAATTTCTAGGGTTTCCAGGCAGAAGAAAGAAGTAGAATGGAGTGGCTTCAAGAGCTCGGCTCCGATAGCTTCCTGCTCTTCTTCTTAGTTCCTCTGGCCATTCTTACTCTTGTATCTGTTGCAAGAAGAAAGAGGAGGCTTCCGCTCCCACCGGGTCCCCGGGGCTTGCCCGTGATTGGCAACATGCTGATGATGGACCAGCTCACTCACCGGGGGCTCGCCCGGCTAGCAGGAAAGTACGGCGGCCTCCTTCACCTTCGTCTGGGCTTCCGCCATGCTTTTGCCGTTTCGACTCCCGACATGGCCCGGCAGGTGCTTCAGCAACAGGACTACGTCTTCTCCAACCGGCCCGCTACGATCGCCATCACCTACCTCACCTACGACCGTGCCGACATGGTCTTCGCCCACTACGGCCCCTACTGGCGCCAGATGCGCAAGCTCTTCGTCATGAAGCTCTTCAGCCGTAAGCGCGCCGAGTCCTGGGCCTCCGTCCACGACGAGGTCGACCGTGCCGTCCAGGCCATTGCCGTCTCGCAGCCCGGCGACACCGTCAACATCGGCGAGCTCGTTTCCAACCTCACGAAGAACATGACCTTCCGTGCGGCCTTCGGGTCAAGGTCCAACGAGGACCAGGACGAGTTCATTGCCATAGTGCAGGAGTTCTCAAAGCTTTTCGGCGCGTTTAACCTCGGAGACTTCATTCCTTGGCTTCGGTGGATGGACCTGCACGGCTTCAACAAGAAGTTGAAGTCGGCGAGGGGCGTGCTGGACCGGTTCATCGACAACGTCATCGATGAGCACATGAAGAACCCCAAGGAGGCCGACGCGGCCAAAGCCGATATGGTGGATGACATGATTGCTTTTCTCGATGAGTCGCCGGCTGCGAGCGGCCGGGAGGCGGAGGACGAGCTCCAGGCTTCGGTTAAGTTAACCCGGGCCAACATCAAGGCCATCATCATGGTATGTTCTTCTACTTCGCCATCACTTGTTTTCTTCATTCTAAGTCGTTAATGTACACTTATGTGGGGTTCAGCATTGTTCAAATCGACTTATGTGGTACTCAGAGGCTGTGAAAAAATCTTTTTTATTTTCCACCCATTTTCAGAAGTAATTAAAAATAATTTATTTTTATCTTTGGTTTTTTATTTTACTAAAATATATTTTAAAAATATAATTATTAATATATAAAATATTATGACTTTAAAATTATTTTCAAATTAAACATTTTCAAAAATATATTATTATTTTATTATAAATTATTAATATTATTGTAATTAAAATTATTATTATATTTATTTTTAAAATTACTTTAAATTAAAAAAATATAGCAACAAATTTAATTTATTTTTTATTTCCCGATTGTAAATAATCAGAATTGACCAATACATTTTTTTGAAGTGATCGAAGATGCTGTTAACTAATCACTTCTCCGCACTTTGTATTAACCAAACATTCCTAATGCAAATCCACCATATCTGTTGTATTAATTAACTCAACTTTGTTAAAAAATATATAATAGTTATATTTCTACATATATATACTAAGTTTAATATTTTTACTAAAGGAAGCTATTTAGCCTATACTCATCTGATAATTTATTTTATGAAAATTGGGATATTATATGATATAATTTATTATTTCTGACAATCAAATCTCACTTCAACTCATGATTTAAAAATTGGCAAGCAAAATCATAAAACAATACAATAATTGTTTTTTTATTGTGTTTGTAATATCTAAAATGATCATGATTGATACTATTGAACAAAAGAACCGTCTAACAATTTAGTTGATATTTAGGCATTCGTTTAAAAAGCTGGGTATTATTAGATTTGAGGTAATTTATAGCTTCACTGAAAAATATTTTTAGAATTAAAAGTTTAATTTATAAGATGGTATATATGATTTTTATATTTTGAGAAATAAAATCGTCTTGACGGTTTGACCATATACAATACAAGAATATATATTCTATCAAATTTTAATATTCTTTAAGTTTCCATTCATATTAGATTTGTTAATTTGAATTCGTGGATTGGGTTACATTTATAGAGTATTACATTTATATCAATCCGAACTCAACCCATTAAATTAATGGGTCAATTTTCTACTCGAATTTGACTTAATCTTTAAACAGATAACCCAATCCGAATGGACCCATATATTAAATAGATCGGTTCGGATCATGATTTGATTTGATTTAAATTAATTTATTTAATTAAATAAATCATAATTTAACTCGATTTGAATTGATCTAATTTACACGAATTAACTTGTATTCGTCCAAATTAACTTAAGTTGATTCGAAATATTTAATTAATATTAATAATTTTAATATATCTCAAATAATTAAAATAATAAAATTATTAAAACTAATTATAATAATAAAATACTTAACTTATAAATAATAATTTTATAAATTATTTAAAAATATTTAAAATAAAAAATTAAATGATTTTAATTAGTTTAATTAATAAATGAGTTAATTTGATCCTATTCATTTATAATTTGATAAATAAACATATCAATAGGATCATAAACAAATTATAAGAATTAATCTAATTACCATTTTAATTTTTTTGAATCAAATCAAGCTGATTATGATCAAATTCCATTATAATAAACTCGAATTCATTTAATTTGGGTCCGATTGACAGATTGGGTGTTATATTACGAGGTATATATACCATATATAATGATATTAATTTCAACATCAAACCAATTGAGTTTCGTTTTTTGTTTATAGTTTTGGTAACAAGCATGTTAATCTTTGTCGTTCAACGATTAGGGTTAGTCTCACTTTCTCTAATCTCAGAAACTTCTTGGACGAGCAGAAGTTGTTCTCTGGCTTCTACTCTTGATAAACTCTCTTTGTGCCAGGATGTGATGTTCGGCGGCACCGAGACCGTGGCCTTGGCGATCGAGTGGACGATGACGGAGCTCATGCGCAGCCCCGACGACATCCGGCGAGTCCAGCAGGAGCTGGCCGATGTTGTCGGCCTCGACCGCAAGGTCCACGAGACTGACCTCGACAAGCTCCCCTACCTCAAGTGCGCCGTCAAGGAGACCCTCCGCCTCCACCCACCGATTCCCCTCCTCCTCCACGAGACCGCCGAGGACTGCGAGCTCGCCGGCTACTCTGTCCCCGCCGGCTCCCACGTCATGATAAACGCCTTCGCCATCGGCCGCAACCCCAGTTCTTGGAAGGACCCCGATGTATTCCGTCCGTCTCGTTTCGCCCCCAGCGGCGACAGCGTTGGCGTGGACTTCAAGGGGAACTTCTTTGAGCTGATACCGTTCGGGTCTGGGCGGCGATCGTGCCCGGGGATGCAGCTGGCCCTGTATGCGCTCGAGTTATCGTTGGCGCACATGCTGCATTGCTTTACATGGGAGCTCCCCGGAGGGATGAAGCCCGCAGAACTGGACATGGGGGAAGTGTTCGGGCTCACCGCCCCGAGGGCCGTGCGTCTGGCAGCCGTGCCCACGCCTCGTCTGAGCTGCTCTCTACTCTGAAGAACTCATCTTTTTCCCTTGGATCTCCTCATGGAGATAAACAGAAAACAAGCACAGAGTTTGGTCTATCTTCTAAGTTTGAAAATAAAAATTTTTGGGAAAGAAACTGTGAACAATATATATGTAGGTTTTATTTGATGCATGTAAATTTACGTGATATGGTTGTTTTCACATTACCAAGGTTTGAGATTTAAACATGTTCAGAGATATATTAATAAGTTTTCTTGTGCTTCTCTTTTTTCTGGGATTTCTCATGAGATTTTGTGGAGGAATCTGGTGGATTGGCTTCAGGCCAAGTGCCAGAACTCATTGTTGTTGCAGTTATTTGGAGTTCTATAGATCAAACCGATTCTTTATTGTTTTGTGGTCATTTTCAATGCGATCTAAAAGTGAAGAATTGCGTGAAGTATTTTCCTTGAAAACTAGCATCACAATCACTCCATAGAATGCCAAGGGAAAAATCAAGTATTAGGTTGTTTAAGCAAATAATCAAACTCTTGTTGCTTCCAAGGATAACTTAAACTATACCCACAGATAATAATACTGCAAGATAAGCTCACTGTTGCAGCAGCGATTGGAATTTAAGGTTGTTTTCATGCTTCGGCTCTCATATTACTTGGTTCAATCTATTGCTTGTAATAGGAGGGCAGATTTATTGGGATTTATAATGAAAAGTTCGCGGATTATTTTATTTTCAAATAAATATAAAAAATAAAAAAATAAAAGAAAGAAATAAAAAAATATAGCGATATATGTAGTTCATCCAAAATCGGATTACGTCTAGGAGAGGAGTGAGAGATCCACTATCAAAAGACTTTACAAAATGCTAAAAAAAAACCTCCATTTTTTTTTACCCAATTAAACTCTTTCATCAAATTTTGATAATACCTCTAAGAGAACACTATGAAAAATTATCGAGAGTTCACTGAAAAATACTAAAAAGACTTACATACGAGAGCCGACACACTCTCTCTTTCTTTTATCTCTATTCTCTTTATTCATCTTTCTCTATTTCTCTTTAGTTTAACCTCAGTATTATACTACACATAAATCCTATGTATTACTAGAATATTTATATATTTTTATTAAGTTTCAGTTTTTCTCTAATTACAATTCATAATATTACATAATAAATATTTAAAATTAATTATAAATCTCAATCTAATTTTAGATTCCTATTTTAACTCAAATTTCAATCCGAATTTGAGACACTAAACTCAACACAGATTTCATCTAATCTTAATTCATCTGCATCTAAAAGACGAGCTCACAAATTTATAAGAAATAAGGTGCATTGAAATTTCGAATTCATAATTACTGGTATATAACATATAGGTAAATTATCAAACCAATGCTCGGTAATTTTTTTTTTAAGCGCATATCGCATCCAAGCTAATTATTCGGTGATGAAGATGAAACTCACGATCCATGATCGAAGAGGGGCAAGTCACAGCTAGAGACTCGCGATCAGAGATGGAAAAAACGTCGGGGTTGATCGATAAGCGAGGTAGAGCTCCAGAAATATTTTCAAATCGGCTAAGAAAAATGTTCTCTGATATCACTCTTAGTTAAAATTTGGCATAAAATCTTTATAAATTTTAATTATAATATATATGAATTTTAAAAAATAAATTTGACATAAAGTGACATGTTATTATTTAATTTTCAAGTGCTTGAATGTAATTATATAATAATATAAGAGGCAATATGTAAAATTCCCCTCATCATCATTCCATATGTTTTATGTAAGATTTTAAATCTCAACCGGTGCTACAATCGATCTGTTGTGGTTTAGGATTTTCGGTGAGCGTTTTGCGGGCGAGGCGAACGCAATGCGCGGGAAGCTTGCGTGGCGAGCTCATGAGGCGAGCGCAATGCGCAGGGAGCTCGTGCCGGCTTCGTGCCTGAGCCCGTGCCCTTGTCGGACTGGCTCCCGTGGGCTCACTAACCTGCCGCTGCTCCCTCGTCCGCCTCGTACTCTCGCCGGCCTGGCCCTTGCTCCCGCGAGCTGGGGTCGGTCTTGCACTCGCGCTAGCGTCGTCACGAGTCCGGTTTCGACGCCCTCGCCAGTGTCTGCTAGATACTATTCACGTGCATGAGACTATTCACATAACTGTTCATTATTTTAAAAATTTTTAAACATATTATATTTTGAAGTTAAAAAATAATCAAAATAAAGTTAAATTTTGGTTAAAATATAATTAATAAATAAAAAATATTTTGGTTCAAACTGAAATGGAAATGATTTTAATCGAAACACATTGATTTTTTTGTTCACGTGCATGTGTGCATGACCGTTCTATCGAAAGTAAAGCCAAAAAAAATTTGTGTTGGTCTCATCTCCATGTGAATCGCTGCCACGAGATCGCGTAGAGCCAGTTGTTTTGACTTGTATGTCTATAAATGTTCATATGAATCGTTCAAGTACTGAATTTATAATTTTACATTCAGATGTTTGAAACTCAACTGATGATTATGATGATAATGATAATTAGTTGTATTACGTTATAATTAATAAATTATGTATGTATCAAGTATATTTTAATAATAAGTTAAATTTGCTTATGTTAATTTTTATTTTTTTAATTATATTCATATTATTTTTTGTATATTTTTTATATAATAATATATAAAAACAATGGTTAACTATCAAAATTAATTTTAATTAATTAAAATAATATTTAATATTGTGGTAAAATTAATTATAAATTCTTTCATAATTTTTAAATTTTTATAAAAAAATTTTCAAATTTTTTTCGTATTTGTAATTTGAAATCAAAATACAGTCAAAATATAGTCTAATTCTGATTAATACATAATTAATAACTAAAAAAGAATCTTTTGGCTGAAATCGAAACGACCGAAACGGTGTCGATTTCATTAGATGTTGAAATCAAAACCGAAATTAAAATTTAAAACCTTAATTTCATGTTTACGTGTAACCAAAGAAATAAACACCTAACTTGATGGATGTCGAGGCTTTGGTGCCCATTTAATATGCACTAATCCTGTTGAAAACATCATTTCTGCGGAAATGTGAGTTAGGTAAATAAATGATTGACAGTTAGAACTGTTTTTCACTTAAACATAATTATATTACTTCCTTAACAGTCCCATCTTAACTATTTGCAGACCTTCGCTTCCCGTCTCCCACAGCTGTAGGATCCTCGCCGTCGTCATCATCATCGAGCGATAGAATGAAGACTTTATCACAGAATAGCCTTGCCATTTCTGGTAAAAGTCTCATGTAACATATATGCGCACCCTAAAGCTCAAAGAGGAATAGTCAAAACCGGAAGACCTCAAGAAGATAAGAGGCTAGTTAGTTCATAAAAAGTGAAAAAAAGTAATTAGAAGTAAATCCACCACTATTTATTTTTAATATTTAATTATTTAAAAGTGATTTTTAAAAGTGAGAAGTCATTTTACCTATTTTTACAATAAAAGTAAAAATAAATTAAAACTCATTTCTAAATAAATTAATCTAAAATAAAATTTGAGGGAAAAAATATATAACGATACTTTCTCTCACTTCTAATTCATCGTAATCTTCTTACCTTGATATTATCTCCTTGCATGTACCTCTACCCCTTTATGCCCTCGTTAATGCTATAAAAGAAATAGGACAAACTTTAAATAAAACATAAAATGAGGTGCTTTGATTTTCTTTATTGAGTATTTAGAGGACCAATTGGAATTTGTGCACAACCATCTATATAAATGTAAAACTCATATGTTCATGGCCAAGAAGCCTCCTCTCTAACGTGAGTGGATTGATCGTTTTCTTATTTATAACGAAAATGCTTAGTCTAGCTTATTTGATAATCTAAAATCTAATATCTAATATATATTTGCTTATACTAAACTGTTATGTATATTGTGTTAAGTTTATATATGTTGAACTTTATTTCTATTAGTAGTTGGTTTTATTTGTGTCCCTTTTATTGTTAATATCAAATTATTTTATATTGTTGTATTCTGTTTTATGACTTTAGAATGATTATAGATTGAGATCTTATGCTAAAAACTAATAATATCTTATATTTTTTTTTACGTTTTTATAAATGGAATTTGCTATTTTATAAATACCTATATTTATTTCAAGGTATTTGCAAAATTTTTAAAAAATTATTATTATTTAAAAATATTAATATTTTTTAAAAACCTAATATCACCAAATATTTTTATTGAAAAAAATTTATTTTTAGTAAAAGTACTAGTAAAAATTACTAAAAAATAGATTTATATTTTTGACAAAAAAGATCTCACAAAATAAAGGTAAATTCACCACACTTAAAAGTGGTGATCCGATCCACGCTTTCTAATTTCACTTCTATCCATCCAAATAATAAAAATTGAAAGTGAAGTTACTCCTATTTATTACTTCCGTCTAACCAAATATAAAAAATAAATTACTTTTAACTACTTCTATAAGTAAATTAGAAGTAGGGAGAAGTGACTTCTCTATACTTCTCTCTACTTTCTACCAACTAAACAACCTCCTTACTTAAGATTCTATTATAGACTTCACTTAAAAATCCTCCAATTAAAGCTGAAACACGTAGTCTCTTTAGGATGAGATTACACATTTTTGATATAAAACATAGCAAGTAAACAAAAAATGCCATTATTGTTTTGTCTTGCAGGACTCATTTCAAATGCGGTAGATTTCTTAGAGCTCATTTTATTATAAAAAAATATTATTATTTAATAATAATTAAATATAAATTATTTGAAATTAGAATTATAGAGGAATGTGTCTTTTTGAATGTGTCTATTCAAAAAAGATTTATTATTCAGAGAAATCACTTTATGAATGGACATGTAGTTTATAAATATAGACTTCCTACTGCGATCACAACCATCTGCGACCCTCAACGAAAAAAATGGTAAATTTAAAAATTCGTTGTGATCATCTATGACCCATTGAAGATGGCGAATTTTTATCTCCATCAAGTCTTTAGACTCACATCCAAACCAATTTTCAGGTTCGCACCACCTAACCTTCGGATATGCACTCAACCAGCCCTCGGGCTCAGACCAAGCCAATTTTCGGGCTTACACCTTAGTCAGATTTCAAATTCGCATCCAATCTAGACTTTGGGCTCGCACTCAGTCAGTTTTTAGACTCGCATCTAGCTAACCTTTGAGCTCACATTTAACCTAGTCTTTAAACTTGTATCCAAGCCAATTTTTGGACTTGCATTTAAGCTAATCATCAGACTCATACCCAATTAGCTCTCAGACTCATATTAAGCCAATTTTCAAACTTGCAACCTAAGCCAACTTTCGAGTTTGCATATGTGAAGCTCGGCTATGGGTTCATCTAAAATCATCATAAACAGTCAAAGACTCTTAAATCAAATTGATTAATGTGAAGTAATTCAAATACAATAAATGAGCAAAGGTCAAGTTGGTTCAAATGGACTTAAATTGGTTAAACAAATGGACTAAACCCTAAATTAAATTGAACGCCAAAAAATCCAAATTAAGTTAATTTAAGCCCAAATAAACTTAAACTCAACCCTAATCAGACTCAATATAGGTTAATTTAAGATTAAGTTGAGTTCAAATCAAGTCTAATTAGGATTGAACTGTACTCAAATTAAACTCTAATTGGGATAAGTCACATCTAAACTAAATAGGACAAGCTCAAAGTCAAACCAGAATTAACTTAGGCTGAGCTTGAATTAAAATTAAGCTGAATTAAATTAACTTGGACTTGAACCAAAGTCTATTAGGATGCAGACCGGGACTTGATCTAACATAAGGTTGAATTGGACTCAAGCTAAATAAAACCAAACTTGAACCTGAATTAAATTAGTCTCGATGGAGCTAAATAAGGTCAAAATGAGTCTCACTAGATGCGCTGAGCCTTTAGTAATTCTCAGAGCTTATGAACAAAGGGTGATTTTACTATGTTGACTTGAATCATAATTAGTTCGAATAGAACTAAATAAGGTTAAATCGAATCTCGTTGGGTGTACTACAAAAGTCTTTAGCAATATTTCAAAATTATATTTAACTCTATAAGTCATTGGTGATACCATCGAACTAAAAAAATTAATTGTCAATATGCTCAAATCTGTTGGTTATATTTTGAAGCTAGTTAACCCCAAAAATTATTGATGACGTACCTTTCAAACTAAGCCAACCCAAAGCATTGACAATATTTCAAATCAAACTAAATTAAAGTAGACTTGAACTACTTTAGTCAGTTCGTCATAATGTCTTATTCAAAAAAGTTAATTGCCAACAAGCTTAAAGCTATCTGTTACACTTTAAAATTATACCCAACTCCATAAGCTATGGGTAATGCTATCAAATCAAAAAGGTTACTCACCAACATGCTCAAAGTTATCGACAATATTTCAATTGTACCCAACCACATAAGTTGTTTATAATATTTTCAAATCAAAAAAATTAATTGTCAATACACTCAAAGTTGTTGGCAATACTTTAAGCTATATCCAACTTCATAAATTGTTGGTGATATTGCCAAATCAAAAAAGGTAATCCCCAACACATTTCAAGTTATTGGCCACACTTCTAAGCTATATCCAACCCCCATAAACCATTGGTGATGCTATCAAACTAAAGAAGTTAATTACCAATATACTCAAAACTGTTAGCTATACTTTAAAATTATACTCAACCCCCTATGCTGTTAGTAATTCTACCAAATCAATGAGTCAACTAATAATGTGCTTAAAATTATTAGCCATACTTCAAGCTAGTTAACCACAAAAGATGTTGATGATGTACCCTTTAAGTCAGTCAACTCTAGAAGTAGTTGATGACGTGCCTTTTAAGTTAGCCAACCCCAAAAGCAGTTGATGATACATTCTTCAAGTTAGTCAATCCTAGAAGTAGTTGATGATGCGCTCTTTCAAGCTAGCTAACCCTAGAAATAGTTGGCGATGTGCTTTTCAAGCTAGACAATTCTAGAAGTAGTTGGCGATACATCCTTCAAGCAGGTCAACCCCAAAAGTAGTTGACAGTGCGTCCTTTCAAGCTAGCCAACTCTAAAAGTAATTGGTGATGTGATTCTCAAAGCTATACCTAACCCTATAAGCTATTGGTGATGTTAGCCCAAATAATAAAGTTATCACCTACGTCTTGTTGATTATGAAAATACTTTAACAAATAAAGAAATTATCGTTTATGTCTTATTAATTATGAAAATACTTCAAGGCCAAAGAAGTTATCACCTACATTTTGTCAGCTATGAAAATATTTCAAAGTCAACAGAGTTATTCTCAATATCCTATCAGCTAATAAAAACACTCCAATCCAAGAAAAATTATCATCAACGCTTTATCGACTAATAGAAAGACTCCAACCTAAATAAAATTATTGCCAATACCTTATTGGCTAATAAAAATACTTCAAATCATGAAGTTATCACTAATACTCAAGGCTATTGAAAACACTTTAAATTTCTCTCATTTGCTTCCATGATTTGGGTCAGACACCATGTGGTCTAGTGTAGGGGGAGTGGGGTAGCGACATATATCAAAGCTTATTTTCCACTTTTTTTCTTTATTTTTCTCATATTCTTTATAATTCTATGTTGAAATTCATTGTAAAGTAAGCGTATACCCTTATTTAAGTTATGTACCATCTTTTTTGAATCAATCAATCAAATGTTTTCTTTTTTTCTTATTTGTGTCTTTATTTTATTAGATAGGTTTCTCGTTTTAGGAGATCCTGACAATTGTTAGGGTAATTGACAATAGAGGTTTACACCTATTAGAAGTCATATTTTTATAATAACTGATAGCGCATTTTAAATTAAAATAAATTTTGATTTGTGATTCGAGGCCACTCCTCGGGGTTTTTGCTATACTAGGTGGTCAATTTCAATCCTACATCCTCGACTCAACTAAGTAAATGAAAATCTAAACCTAGTGGAGCCGAGCTTGATCTCTTAAACTTTCTTTAAGTCATCTTCAAATCTTCAAGTTCTATCTATTGATCCATCATCATATCTCAACTTCAATATTGTCTTCATATCCATCCACACTTGAGGTTTTTGAACGACCATTATCTCATTTCGAACTTGGCTTGGTTCATTACTACATATGCTCAAGATTAATCAAATACAAAGTTTGTTCAGTATTAAAACTATAAAGATAATAATATAAAGGATCAAAAAACTCCAACATTTATTTCATTGAATGGTTAAGAAAAAAAAAAGTGATTTAATTAGGACTTTCCATTCAAAAGGAGTTATGAAAAAGAAGCATTGGCTCCATGGAAGATATATAATAATGAAAAAAATGAGATGAACATGAAAATCAAATTCTCAAATTATATATTTCAAATAGTGGGTTATTAATCAAATGAGAGTGAAAAGTCCATTAAAAGTAAATTTCATTCCAAAAGATAAGTGATATTTATAGATTTCTTATATTATTTTATTTTAATTGTTTTATCTATTTTGAATATCTATTTTTATTTCTGAAATGTAGTTATCGAATTATACACTTAGACAGTCAAATTTTCAATCAATTGGTATCTACTTGATTTCGATTAGTCTAAGATGTATATAGTGTGCTTATTGAGAATTTATATTTTATAAAATATAAGTTTGTATTGATATCTTTCTTAATCATAAAACATTACTATTGTGAATTTTGATTCATTGAAATTACTCATTGAAATGCTCTATGAGTTAGAAGTATAATAAAATATAATTTTAGTATACAACATATGTTAAAGAGTAAGAAAAATGTATTACTTACTCATGAGTCAATAAAATTATAACATGGTTTGAAAACATCCATCGAAATAAGATATGATTATATGAAAGATACAAGATTTGATAAAATATAGATATCAAATATATTGAGGATTCTTTTATTTAATAATATTTATAATGGGATACAATGTTAGTTATACCTCAATAATACCTCTATTTAAAATAAAGCATAAATTTGATGGCCATGAGATAATTATCAAATGATAGATAGCTTGTTTGGACTCACTCTATTATATTAGTGTTTATCATTATTGAAAATCATGTGCATGGGAGATTGACCTATCTAAATAAAAATCTATCAAAGAAATGTACCATGAAAATTTATCATTTTTAGTGCAAAACTCTAAGGAATAGTGAAACTAAAATATATTTCAAAATAAAATCTCATAGTTATTGTAATATATTTCACAAAGCAAATGTTGAACTTAAATAGTTTTGAATAGATTCCTAACTTATGTGGGATAATAAAGCGATTGTGGATATTTTTTGATGAATCTATTTAAGTAAGTAGGAAGTGGGGGCACCTCTACAAATTATTGTCAGTAATATTTCAAGAGTACTTACTAAAAAGAACAAATGCATGGCCTTTTAGGACTGTGCTTTGTAATAGGTTAAGGATTATAAGAGCTATAATATATATATACACACACACACACTATAATAAGTGAAGTATTATTATAAATAATAATAATAATAATAATAATAATAATAATAAAATATAAATTATTTGAAATTAAAATTATAGAGGGGTGTGTGTTTCTGGATGTATTTTTTTTTTATTTTGATTGGGTGTGTCTATTTAGAAAAATGATGCATTATTTGGAGGTATCTTTTTATAAATGAATATGTAAATTATAAATATAGACTCTTCAAAAGTCTTGTAAACATAAGATAAATAGATATTATATCAAAATAATCGTTGACATGTGAATAGACTTCTCTCTTATGTTCTCAATATTGTTTTGGAACAATTCAGACTTCCAAATATGTTTGGAGTATAGACTGAACTATCTATTCACATTAGGTATTGTATTATCGGAATAGCTTTCCGTAAACTAATTTATAATAATATGAAAAAAATATTATCCTAAAAAATATTTTTTTCAGATCGCTTTGTCTAATTATATCTTTACTTTTTTTAAAATTTTATTATAATTCTCTATATTTTTAAATTTTTATTATAACACACTTCACAGTAGGAAAAATTCTAATTTATAGGAGAGGTGACATTATATTAGTATCATCAAGGATAAGATGAAAGTGTGGAGAGAAGTGATTGTCAGATGATGATAATAAAGAGGAGTTCATCGCCTACCTACTTGAAGCGTATTAGCCTTTAGTGCACGCATGAAATTTTATCAGTAGAAATGCATTTATTTTGTCGGCTACTAATAAATCTTCGAGGATAAAGGAGAGACTTGCCACCAAGGAAAAAAAAAGACGATTTATGCTTTATAATGAGTTGAACAATAGCTTTTGGAGATATGAATTGGATGAAATATGTAAAAATGAATGCTCAATCAGCGAATTTTCCCTCCTGCTGACATTAATATGATATTGTCGTTTGATGCGGGTGTAATGATTAGATTATCATTGTATAAAAAAGAGAAGGCGACAAATTTGATCTTTTTCATGTTATTAACTAAGGAAATGATTGTCTATAACCTATGTTTATTTGGTTAAATTTGGTAAAATGGCATAATTTGTTCTCCATATCAAAAGCCTAAACCAAAGCCTAAAAATATTTTTTCTTTGAGTTCATTACTCATTATTGTTAGACCACATTTGTTTTTTTTCCTACTTTTAGAAAGGAATATTGATCAATAGAAAATGGATATAGCATTGTATGTTATGTCTCAAATTAAAAATTTGGAGAGTTAGTATGTGACAATGCTATATATTTATGAGGCTGGCGCCCTATAAATTTCCATAAACATACAAGGTTGTACTTAAACATGTCTATATAAGAATAATATCTTACAATTAATATTAACAATTTTTCAAAATATGTGAGAGTAAATATTATATTTTAAACTTACAAATTTACATAAATATTAATTGAATTAAAATATAATAACTCTAATTAGCTAGTAAAACTCATTTGGTTAGATTTATTAATACTGATTAAATTTCAATCTAAAAATAAATGAGCCAGCCATGTTAAAATATACATATAATTTAGATTTTAAAAACTAAATCTCACGCATATTTCAAAATCATATAGTTATAATACATAACATAATCAAATAATAATATATTGGAATAGGTAACATGATTATTTTATCAAATTTAGAACTTCAGAAACCTATTTACTATTTTATTCAAAATATATTTTAGTCTCCAATATCAATTAAGATCACACGAACATAGGCTACACATAATAATTAAAATCAGGTCATATCATAAAATGCCATACTTAACCTCTATAGTTGGCTCACATCACAGAATTGGAACCAGTCCCTGATAAATACATATGCATGTCGACATTATCATGATTTTTTCTCACTGACAGGGCCCTTACATAATCAAAGTATAAATAAAGTAGAAGATAATTAGCAAATTTTTTTTTTGGTCTTTATACAATTTATAACAAAATTTAACAACTATAACTTAGTGTCACAAGTTTTCAAAAACAAAATTTTTATTTTATTTTCAATATATATATAATATTGATCTTATATTCAATAAATTACTTATCACATAATATAGTAATATCAAAAATTATAAATATTTAAAATAATTTATATACACTAATATAGGATAGAGTGAGTTATTTGCTTATCTCAATCATGATCAATACAAATCATAACCTTTATTGACTCTCCAAATAAATTTTACAAAATTTTTATATTTCTCTTTCTTGAAATATTTTTAGATCTCTTTTTATCCGTCACTTGTGCAATTCTTTAAGTAGAGAAATTCTAATCCTTTTATAATGTAGAATATTACTTTTGCATAATATTTTAAACAAAATAAATAATCTTAACTAGATAAAGTCCAAATCTAACTAAAACTTTATTTGGACTAGATATCACATTATATTTTATGGCAAGTGGGCAGTGGTGGATAATTAAGGTTTTAAAAAGATAGATGGATTGGAGAGAACATTTCAATAGATAGATACCTGAAGTTGTTCTCCCTAGCTAAAATTACAAGTCACCTTGGCAGAGTCTTGTGACACAAGTCTAGCTAGCCACAAGTGTTCTCTACGATTTTGGCAAAATATACCTGAATACTTGTTTTCAGGATCTAGATGAAATGCTTTATGTACTTATAAAAATCCCTTTGACAATTGAATTGGATAAGCCTAAATGGAGATGGTGTAGTTCTAGGTTGTTCTCAATAAAAATCTATGATAGGTTTATCAATGATGGAGGAGTTAGACACAACAAACCTAATGATACATCAAGTAACCAAGTGGTGATTCGGAGAAATTAGATATGTCTGGAATGAAAGTGAAGCCGCCAATGAAGGTAGCTAACCGAGGCAGATGAAGGGTGAGTTTTGAGTCGAACATCCTAAGTCAGAAAAGTCAATGAAACTAAGCTCAAAAGGTAGGTCACAAATAGAAGCGTTTGTGCTAAGCATTTGCTACTACATCGAGCCATTATGAGCTCGGTAACTTTGGATAATAATGTGCTTGCAGAAAGGGTCATTCATGTCTTAAAATCTGGCTAAAATTGAACTCACTAGATTTGGTTTGATGATACCGATATACTAATAAGCTAATTCGTAACTTCTTCAGGAGTCAATCTTGAGAAATCTAGAATTAATTCCCCCATTTATGAAAAAATTAGCAGAATAGTTTTTCAAGATCACAAAATCTGAATACGCCAAATCTCCAAAAGTACTATAAATAATAAGATAATTGGAGAGGTAAGGGACTAATGCCTAATTTCTCATTCTATTTTTATTTTTGAGAGCATAATTGATTTGAGCATTGGGGCAACTACCACTGGAGATTTTCTAGTGATTTTTTTCACGATTTTTTTACGTAGCTTCAAGGAAAGATGACCTAGCAGATGAAAATCTCAAGAGGTCTCTCAGATCAAAATCGGTGGTGAACCGAGCTCCATCAATAGTGGTACTTTTGTTAAAAGCTGCTTCACCACTCTTCCTTGTAGATCCAACAGAACTCTGTCGGTCCTTCCAACATACTTCCTAGATTAGTATGACCGTTATCATCAAAAAACCATCTTGGGTGGCAAATGGTCCTGACGCCAGTGAAATCACACAATTCATCTAATAGATTAGGTGAGCTAGCCCAGTAGGCCAATTCAGCAATTTAAATGCCATAACAACCTTAGGCATTTTTAAATGATACCTGAGGTACTACTAGGACTTTCTAACTTAGTAAGTTGTTAGAAGTTTCAAACCTTAGCAATAGTAGTCCAATAGATAACTCAGCTCCTCAATGTTCAAGTGCAAGCTATATAAAATCTTTAGGCTCAACAACTGCCAAATTAGGTTCAAGCAGTGCTGAGCTACCGCCTCATTATACTTAGCAGCCAGCTCATGCTCCAGTACCAAACTTGGGCGTCACACCAAACCAATGAGGTGAGTCATCATATCATCTCGCACTGAGTCCTACACAAATCATTGGGCATTTGCACTAGGGTCAATATAACTCTTAGGCTGTGGCTCTCCCTCTTCGGTATCATGCCTCGAGGGAATATGATAGGTATGACCCCACATATGATTCGGTCGACAAGACCATACATTACAAGCATATCAGTCAAGTCTTGATCGAAATTTCCCGAGCACCTTCAGGGAGGATATTTCATATCCAAGCTGAAAACTTTTTGGGGCACCGACTCATCTATCTTAGGTGAGATATGACACTCTTCTAATACCTGAGGTAGCATACTATCTAGTAAAGCTGAAGCTCTGACAACCTCCTTACAAGTTGTATGTGGCACGAAGGATCAGGTGAATCGTGTTAGAACATTCAGGAATACCATGGTTCTAAAAGAAACATCAACCATGTGCAAGGCATTTTCTATAACTCTGTAAGGCCTAGTTTGAGCTTGGTACTTTGGACTTTCGAGGTACTTCATTATTTGCTTTGATGATCTAACAGAGAGATTTGTGCGATAATTTATCTCACTGGTACCTCAAAGGAAAGATCCCTCTATATTGTTGGTACTGAAATAAAAAGAAGGCGAAAGCTTAAGAGAGTACTTGGCTCGATTCAATAAGGCTCGACTTATGTTCACCGAGTTGGATAGTTCCATCATCCTACTAGCTGCAATCAATGAGATTCAACAGTCTTGGATCACCTATGAGATGGCTTGTTAGTCTCCCAAAAGCCTCACAGAGTTTATCAGTTAGTTTAAGAATATATTAACATCAAATAAGTAATTGTGGCTAAGAGAGAGTCTGAGGGCTCTAGCAAACCAAAGAAAGAAGCTCAGAAAATGAAGCTCCCCACATTAAGGACCAAATGGAGGGAGCATAGGCCCAAGAATGAAGGCCTGTGTTTCAAGCTTACATCCCACCGAACAATTCAAGGTCCAAAGTTCTTACTCAAATCAAATACTGAGATTTGCTGCAAAGGCCTCTGCCAATTTGCATAACTCGGTGACAAGTAAAGGTACTATCATTTTCATCGAGAATATAACCATGATACTAAAGAATGCAGACACCTCAAAAATAAAAATAGAAAGATTCATATAAGACAAACATCTCAAGCAATTTTTTTGCTAAGATGAGAGAGAAAAAGAGACTCATATGTGGGAGCTTTGTCCTTGGACCTCACCACAAAGAAATTCCACTACAGAGCTGCACAATCCCCCATAAAGGAAAACCTCAATATGATCCTAGTAAGCCCTCCAATCTAAAGTGAAACCTTGGCATCAAGCAGCAAACGCCGAACCATCATTCAGAGGCAAGAGGCTTAGGAAGAGTTGGCAAAGAGGCAACACTATGAACTTGGACATTGGGATATAGTCTTCTTCATAAAGGATTTGGAAGAAATTTCAATGCCTTGCAATGATGCAATGGTGATCTTGACTATCCTAGACAATTATGCTACACAACGTATCTGGTAGATATGAGAAGTTCGACTAATATCTTATTCACAAGGGCCTATGACTAGATAAAGTTGAAGCCATATGTCAGGACATTCACTAGATTTATTGGAGACTCAGTTACTTGGGTTGGCACTATCAATCTACTTCTCATGGTAAGAGAAAGTCTCAAAAGTACTATCATTAAATCAAAATTTATTGTGGTTCGGACACGCTTAGCATACAATATGATATTGGATTGTCTAGTGAGTAACCAACTCCAAGCAGTAATCTCAACCTTTCATCTAGTGAAGAGATTTCCAACTAAACATGGTATAGGTGAAGTATGGGATAATCAAAGTCTTACTAAGAGGTGTGAGGTCTCTTATTGTCAAAACAACATCGACCCCAAAGGCAAATATTTGGTGGTGGCTGAAACCAATGAGTCTTTCCTTGACCCTGAGAAGGTTCATGTCGAATCTATGGAGAAGCTTGTCAACCTTGTCATTGATGAAGGCTCGAGAAAAACATTGAAGATCAGTGCAAATCTCATAAAGCCTCTTTGTAGAAAATTAGGAAAGTTCTTGTAGAAGAGTCAAGATATCTCAACATGAGCTTACAATGGCAGAAGACTACAAACTAGTCAAACAGAAGAAGGGACACTTCACTTCAAAGCATCAAAGGGCTATTGCTAAAGACATAAACAAACTGCTCGATGCAAGATTCATCAGAGAAGACCACTATCCCAAGTGGTTAGCGAATATGATGATAGTGAAAAAGGCCAATGACAAGTAGATAATGTGTGTTAACTTAATTGACATGAATAAAGCTTACCTGAAAGATAGTTACCCTTTGCCCAAGATAGATCAACCTATGGATTCTATCTCGGGCCATCAACTCCTAAGCTTTTTAGATACATTCTTAGGTTACCACTAAATATGGATGCACCCTAAGGATGAGAAAAAAATAACTTGTATCATGGACTAAGGTACATTTTGCTATATCACCATGCTGTTTGGGCTAAAAAAATATAGGTGCGATATACCAAAGAATAGTAAATAATGTCTTCGAGACTTAGCTCGGGGGGAACATGAAAGCCTATGTTGATGACATGTTGGCTAAAAGTTTTTGTATTGAAAGACAATTGAAGGATCTAGAAGAAACTTTCAATACATTACAAAAGTTCAGGATGAAGTTGAATTGGGAAATGTGCATTTGGAGTAGGTTAGCAAAAATTCCTCAGGGACCTTGTATCAGAATGGGGAATTGTGGCTAACTCTAAGAACATCATGGTAATAAGGAAAATGAAGCCCCTGAGTTTCCTTAAAGAAATGTAGAGACTTACAGGTTACTTGGCGACACTCAATTGCTTCTTATCAAGGTTGAGAGAAAAATGCCTTATCTTTTTCAAAGCTCTCAAGTAAGGCTTGGGATTTGAATAGACTGAAGTGTGTGGCCAAGCCTTTGAGGACCTAAAAAAATACTTGGTCGAGCCTCTTCCACTAGTAAGACCTGAGCCAAATGAGGTACTTTTTTCTATATTACAATTTTAGACTAAGTAGTGAGTTCAGTGTAGATAAACAACCAAGGTAGGAAGCAACGCCCCATCTACCACATAAGCCACATACTCATGAGAGTGAAAACTCAGTACCTTACTCTAGAGAAGCTTGTATACATCGTGATGCTAGTAACTTGAAAGCTCCACCTATACTTCTAGGTATATTCAGTCACAGTACTCACCAAACTCCCACTTTGGCAAACACTACAAAAATTGAAAACCTCAGGGAGACTGTTTAAGTGGTCAATTGAATTGAGCTAATTCAAAGTGACTTTTGAAGTCTGAAAGACCATCAAAGAACAGGCGTTGGTGGACTTCATGGTGAAAACCACATCATACTTGTCTGGGTTAGAATTCGAACCATGAGAGGTTCCTGTTCATAAGCTATCTTGTGAGTTAGGGTGTGGTGTTGGAGTAATCCTGTAAAGCTTGATGGAAGAGTGGTCGAATACTTAATTCGGATAGAATTTGAGGTTTGAAATAATGCCATAGAATACAAAGTCTTTCTCCTCAGATTGTGTATAGTATTAGTAGTAGGAGCTAAGGAACTCAAGGCATTTAGTGACTCTCAACTTGTGTGCTTGCAGGTCACTAGAGAGTATGAGACAAAAGAGGCAACTATGATGCACTACCTAGCTGAGGAGTGAAACCTTATAGCAAGGATAGACCGAGTTGAGATTGGCCACATACCTCAAAATAGCAACATTGAGACAAATATTCCGGCATGACTCACCTTAGCATCTTTAAATTTAAAACTGAGGTAGATTTTTGTGGAGAATCTCTAATGGCCCAGTTATTCAAAAAATGCCGAAGTGAATGCAGTAGACTCAGAGCCAAGTTGGATGGAACCTATTGTCACATATGGAAAAAGGGGAACTTCCTAGAGAAGTAGTTGTAGCTTGGAGGATTATGAGGCTAGCTCTGAACTTCATCTTGGTAAATGGGGTTCTATACAAGAGGTCGTTCACACAACCACTACTCCATTGCTTGAGACTAAAGGAGGTTGATTACATCCTCTAAAAAATCCATAAGGGAATATATAGAAGTCATGAAGGGGGATGAGCCCTGACACACAAACTCCTTAGGTAAGAGTATTATTAGATCAACATAACTGTCGAGACATTCAAGTTCTTATTTAAATATGAATAATGCTAGAGACATGTCTCGATTTACCATAGTCCTACAATTCAAATTTAGCAGACTCAATTAGTGTGGCCTTCGACCAATAGGAAATGGACATCCTGGTCCTTTTCCAATAGCCTTAGGATAAAAAAAGTTTTTGGTAGTCACTATTGACTACTTCACCAAGTGGGTGAAAACTGAGCCACTTATCAAAATCACTAAGAAGCAGATCCAAGAGTTTATTTGGTAGAATGTCATTTGTTGGTTCAAATTTCCACAAGTACTGGTCACATATAACAGAAAGCAATTTGACAGCTCAAAGTTCAATGAATATTATACCAACTTCCACATTGACTAAAGGTTTATCTTAGTAACATATCTCCAATCCAATGACTTGGCTGAGGTAACGAATTGCATTTTACTCATAGAGAGAAAGAAAGATCTCGAAAGGGCAAAGGGCATCTAGATCAAAGAGTTACCATATATTTTATGGTCTTATCAGACCACTCCTCGAAAGACAATTGAGGAGTCATCCTATATATTCACTTATGGGGTTAAGGCAGTCATGCCTATGGAAATTGGACTTGCTTATTTATGAGTTTAGAGTTATGATCTTTTGCTAAACGAAAAAAAAGAACTGTGTTGAGAAGGACCTTGTATTGGAGGTCCGAGAGAAGGTACATACTAATATCGTCAAGTATCAACAATAGGTGGCATGTTACTATAATGCTTGGATCTACAGTAAAAAAATGCAACCAAGTGATTGAGTACTCCACTGAGCCGGGCTCATGAATCAAACCTCAGAAAAACTCTCTCCAAATTGAGTTAGCCTATTTAAAGTCTCCCAAGTTGTGAAACTAGGAGCCTTCAAGATCAAATACCTAAATGGCCAAGCACTCCTGAGAATATGGCACATCAATAATATTAAAAGTTTTTATCTTTAAAACCATGTCTCGTATATTTTTAATAAAATTTGTGCTTTGTAAATAAGTATTTGCCTAGGAGAGCACCACAAAGACCTTAGATTAGATGGATTATATAAGACCTCAGCTCAATGCTAGATACAAAGACCTCGGACTAGATGAGACACATAGGACCTCGGCTCAATACCATACACAAAAATCTTGGATCAAATGAGGCATATAAAATCTCAACACAATGTTAGACACAAAGATCTCAGATTAGACAAGACACATAAGATCTCAACCTAATATTAGACATAAAAACTTTAGATCAGATGAGGCATATAAGACCTCAACCCAATATCAGGCACAAAGACCTCGAAGCAGATGAAGCACATAAGACCTTGCCCCAATGCTAGGTACAAAGATATTGGATCAAATGAGGTACATAAGACTTCATCCCAATGCCAAACACTAAGATCTCGAATAAGATGAGACACATATAATCTCAACTCAATGCTAGACATAAAGATCTTAGATCAAGGCATAAGAAGTCAATCCAATGCCAAACACTGGGGACCTTAACTTAGATAAGACAAAGGATTCAACCTCATACCAAGCAAAAGATTCAGGTCTAAACAAAATCTAAGGCAAGCTTCGTGTTGAAGAAAGGAAGCTACAATACAAGGAGCCTATGGAATTGCAAGGATGGAGTCAAATTTGCAGTTTGGCCATGAATATCAGCTGAGACATCTCTATCTAAAAATATTTCTGAAGAGAATCTAGGTTGGTTTGCATCGAGCTAATACGTCAAGAAATTTACCTTGAAGAAAGTTGGTACACACCACTATCTTAGCTATACATTTGGGTAGGATTGGATAAAGTTTAAAAAGTCAAAAGAATAGCTCAAAGGAATACAAAGCTATAGGAGGAAAACAAAATTTTATTGAGATAGGAGAAAAAACTAATACAATTTTTTTTTACTACATAGTAAAAGAAAAAACAAGCAACTAATCATAAATGTTCAAATGCGCTAAAGACTCCCCCGACCCATTAGGCTTCTAGACTTGAACTTTGACCTCTGCTACCTCCTCCCCCTTCAGACCCTCACCCACCATCTCCACAACAACCTCCTTCTCCCTTTGAAGAAGCACCTTAGACTCCCACCTGAGGTGTTAAATCCTCAAGTCATTATAGAGCTTCTTTCGGGTCAAAGTTGGAGTCTTGATGGATTTGCTTTACTGTATCTCTATAAACAAGGTAACCTTTAGTGAAGCCTTTGGCTGAGAGCTTGACATGGTCCCTTAGATACTTGTTGCTAACCTTGAATTCTATAATTACATACAACTTAGTCATCTTCAGGGCATTATTGTGCTCTTTGCTCCAGAAGTAGTTGGTGACAGAGGTGGCATGGGTCTTGTCCAAGACGATCTAGTGCTGAGTCTTCATCACCTCTATGTTCGACAAGGTCAAGTCATGCTCGGTGGTGAGGAGGTTCTCTCTTTCTCTGCCTTCCTCTTTGACTCCTCCATGTTGCTTTGGAGGGACGTGAGTTGAGAGCAAAATAGATCTACCTCCTCCTTGACCTTGGTCTTCTTGGAGCTTGTTTCCCTTCGAGTCAAATAAAAGCGATGCCTTGCAATGCAGAAACAATGTAAGACTTGTGTCTAAACTAAAAGTTAGAATACTGAAATAAAGAAATAATGTGAAAAGTCAAGCTCAAGTAAACTTACATCATGACAAGCTCTTGCCCCCTTTAGGAAGAGCTTGTTGATGGGGAGTTTGATAATGGAAGAGCCTTCATTCTCTGTAAAGTCACTGAGAAAATACTCCTTGACATTAATCTCACTCAGAGCACTTTGGGACCTAGGTGGAGAATGCCCTACACCTCGGAGTGAGTTGGGGAAGGGGAAGAAATGACTCCTTTGCCACAATCAACCTTCTTCATCGAACGAGGAGGTAATTGGGCATGGTCAATCAACGAGGTAGCTTGGGAAGGAGTGGGAGAAGAATAAGGTGACACTTGTCTTTTCTTCATTCGCTGCTCATCCGTTCCTCGACTCTTCTCCTCTTCTCCTTTCTTCTTCTTCCCCTAGTTTGGAGTTGTGATAGGAGGAGTGGGATTTTTGGTGCAGCAGACTTCTTCCAAGTTGATGATACCTGAGAAACTCCTCCTTTCTTCTTAAGGATCTTGTTCATAAAGCTAGGCTTGGTGATCCTTGCAAGCACTACACCACTTCATCAAACTAAATAAAAATTTACTGAAAAATAAAGGAAGCCTGAGCCTTGAGAGTTAAGTTTCATACAATTGTCCGAGATATTAAAAGATGGTAGACTTTAGAAAATATTAAAAGATGGTAGACTTTAGAAAATATTTTAGAATCGGTCTTATAGAAGAAAGGATTACTCCACTCACATAGAAAGTCTAAATCAATCTTGGAAAAGACTTTAACAGGATGATCCTTCCAAGCATAAATAGAGTTGGGGTTAGAGGTAAAGAGTTTACACCACTTTTTGGGGTAAAGTACCACCTATCTCTTGTGTTGGGACCTTAGCAACCCTTAAAGGCATCCCTAAATATTTCTATAGTTGAAAAATGACCTTTGGAGGTGGCTAGAGTTCAAAAGGCTATAATAAACTTTATGATATTAGGAGAAATCTAATCTGGAGCTAAGTTCCAATTGCTCATAATGTTCCAGGTGAATGAATTTATACAATACCTAATTTCACTCTCAAATATCTTCTAATAAGTGAAAAACTCAAAATTGAACCTCTCCCTAAGGGTTCTACTATCTTCCTCCAATCCCATAGCTCTAACTTAGTTCTGTTCAAAAAGCCGATGGTGCAAACTAATTATTCGAGATTTTTCTCTTAGAGGGTAGATTCAGAAATTCAAACTTTTATATCAAAATCACCTAATAAAATACTTACGCTAGAATTATCAAAAGCAGAAGAAAAAATTACTTAAACAAGTAAACTCACTTGAAGATAATGGCATAATAGTCACAATATCTAAAAATGGCCCTGTAAACTCTCCTGTATAGCGAATAGAGTGATGGGGGATGTGATAGAAGATGTGATAGTTCTTGCCATGGATGTCATCATGGAGGGAGAAGCAATTTTCAAAACAAACATAGTGACGAAGATAGTAGTCCCATGCATCTCCTTTGGCATGGGCATAGAGCTCTGACCTCTAGATGAAGGTGCCAAGATGCCATGAGAGGCTGAGAACTTCTTTGGGGCATGGGCTGTCTGCCCCGAAATACTCTCCTTCTCAGCAGTGGAGGATTTCTTCCTTTAGCTCAATGAAGCAGAGGAAGATGTCATGGATGAACAAGCTATTTAGTAGAGGATGAAGATTCCAAAGGAGGAAAATAGAGGATTCACAAATTTACTAAAGTAAGAGAAAAAGAATATATCATCCTTTGTATAAGTTTGCCACATTGATGAATTGCTTCCATGTGGCTCAATCAAAGCTGATGAAGTCCAAATAGTCGTATGTCTAAAATTCTGATTAAGATCTTGCGATACGTATTCCCATCTAATTTCAAAAATTAAAAAAAAAAAACAAATCACAAGGCATCTAGTGTGTCATTCTAATAAATGACTAGGCGGCTCCGGACCGGTATCTAAAAAAGGAGCAAAATTTTAAATAATTATGTAAAATACAAGGCAGTGACCTGCCTTCCCAAGTGTCATGATAGCTAACACTGCACAACTGAGGGCATTGAATTAAATAAATGCACGATTCTCTAAAACACATGGTGGCTGATACTTCATTCCCTCAAAAAGAGAAGTTTGAGCATTTGGTTATCCAAAGTGCAATCATTCGAAGCATGAAAGAAGGAGAAATAAGTTTCAAAAACTTAAGACCCCAAATTCATAGTTCAGAACCTAGAGTTAGAGGGCATTGATAATACATCAAGTTACCAAGTAATACTTCAGAGAAATCAGATATGTATGAAATGACGCGAAACAACTAATTGGGGTAGATGAATAGTGAGTTTCGAGCCGAACCTTCTAAGTTAGAAAAATCAATGAAATCAAGCTCAAAAGGTAGGTCATGAACAGAAGTGTTCGAGTTAAAGATTCGCTAATACACCAAGTCATTGTGGGCCCAATAACTTTGAATAAAAATGAGCTCGTGGGAAGGGTCAACTGTGTCTCAAAATCTAGCTAAAACTGAACTCACTAGATTTGGTTCGATAACATCGATATACCAACCGGTTAATCAACAACTTCTTCAAGAGTTAATCCCGAGAAATTTGAGATTAATTCCCCTATTGATGGAAAAAATTAGCAGAACATTTATTTAAGATCATGAGATCCGAATACACCAAATCTTTAGAAGCACTATAAAAAACAACACAATCAGAGAGATAAGAAACTAATGCTTAATTTTTCATTTCATCCTTATTTCTGAGGGTGGAACTAACTTGAGTATCAGAGTGACCGCCATTGGAGAGTTTTCGACGATTTTCCTCATAATTCTTTTTTGTGCAGTTTAAAAAAAGATGGTCTAATAGATCGAAATTTCAAGGAGTCTTTTATATTAAAATCGGTGGTGAATCAGACTCCACCAACAAAATCAAATTGGTATGGCATTCTAGTATACCTTCAAGAATTCAGGTTTGCAACTTCTTCTTGAAAATGATAAGTGTCTTACTATTGAGAATTTAGTGAGGCGCGGATGGAACAACAGAGAATAGAATGTTATCTCCATGATGGTGCTCCTAAGTCAACCTTGCATCGGTTATCTCTAATGTTTATCAATTTGGAACAATGGGGCATTCAATCAGAAGCGTAGACGTGTGATGCAGATTTTGGTTGAAATTTTCAAGGATGGATGATGTGTTGTACTGGGAAACAAGAGGAAGGTCTGCAGTAGATCAAAAGCTACTTGCCCACAGTAGAGGGAGGTTTAACTACTTCTTAATATGATTAGTGTGGGCATTGTATTTCCTACGTACAAATTGGGTTTTGAGGGTGGTGTCCACCCTAATTTTGTTGTATGGTTTGAAATGTTGCATATTAATGGTTGGAGTAATATAGATCGGCGATCGCATCCCCCTTGTTTGTCTCAAAAAACATAGAGGTCTTAATTCTTCAGAAAAAGAGAGTGAGGTTATAAAGAGGTTGGGTAGGTCACGTTAACATGTCCTAAACGAAGAAACTTTGAATTCAATGTATCAAGGTTCCCGAAAAGCAAAATGCCTTTGATTCTGAGTTCTTAGACAACAATGGTTTTTCAGCGGATGAAACAGGAGCCTTTCTTCTTTCCTTTTGTGTATTGCATCGGTTGCGGGGGTGACAAAGATAAACTGGCTACGTATGGGGCCGACGGTCATGTATGCATTCTTGACACAAGATTGCCTCAGCCTTGTGTGCTCACCATTGAAACACAACATTCAAGTGGAGTGAACAAGTGGATTGGTGGCAATCCAACAACCATCTGCTATTTGCTAGCAAAGATCCATTCTTGCTTCTTTACGACATCGGAAGCTATGCCGAACCAAGCCCTAAGCTTCGAGGTCATCATGTCGAGGCGAAGTCCAGCACATGCTATCAGCTTTACAAACCTGCATTTGAGAATGGAAGAAGGATGTAGCTGCACCAGTGCAAGGATTAAGAAAGACCTCCCTTTACAGTGTTGATGCTGGAAGACTAGTGAGCCAAGGAGTAAATTGGATTTGACGCTAATCTGGTGAAGTTTACCAAATGTGGTAGTGATCATCAAATGCTTTGGGCAGCAGGGAGGCAGATAAATCAGCTTTGTCAATTGCCTTGAGTAGTTTCCCGGTCTTTGATCGTGAATTAATGAAATAGTTTACACTGTTTGTTTGTATGCTGAAGCTTGTGAAATGATAGTCAAATAGTATTATAATATCAAATATAATAAATTAATTTTATATTAAATATTAAATAAATAAAATTTAATATATATAATGAAAAAATTTATATTTTATCGGTTTAGATTTTTGAGGTAATTTAATGATATTTTTAAATTCTCTTTAATAAAATATATTTTCTTTTCTGTGTATTATTTGGTGTTAAACAGAAAGGTGTCAATGGGCTACGGCCTACTAGTCCAACTTGGCTTGCAAACAGCAATGCTATTGGGAGAAATAATTTATTATACAATGAATCTAGAGTGATTCAAATCCAGTAAAAAAGGATTAGGTTTAGGAGTTCCATTTAATATCTATCTTACTAAGATATTCTTCTTACTTTAGTCCTGTTTTCAGTTGTCCTATTTTTAGGGTTTCTTGAAAAAAAAAGCCAATTAGATGAAAAGTTAAGGGCTGATAAATTTTGTTTTGAATTTTTTGTTCTTATATACCCATAGAAACTCTTGATATAGCATCTATAGTATTCAAAAAATTAGGAGATAATTATTTATAAGTTGCTTAAAAATTTTTGAAATTTTTTATTAATCCAACAAAATTTTTTAATTTTTTTACACTCAAAATTCTTTTTCATTGCCTTTCTGATGAGAGCGCTTTCGACCATTGTCTCTACCTGCTGATCCTCTTGCTCGTCATCATTCGATCAATGAACTTCTGCTTGACCTCTTGCTCTTGTCCATCCATGAAAGTGTGAATTTAGTTCGGACTCATGAGTTGTTCAAGTTCGGCTCGCTTGAGCTCAAATTTGAGCTCGTTTTCCTAACAAGCTGAAATTGAGCTGAAATCTATTGAAAAACGTGACTTACTTTTTTTTATTATGTAATATATAATAAATTATAATAAGTTATATATTAATATATTACATATAATATATATATGGAGAATTTTACATAAATATATAGTCTAGTAGGTTTTTCTTTCTGAAATCCCAAATTCCCGATCTTTGTGACTCCGCTGCAAAGATAAGCGATTCTTCTTTAGACTCTGTTGCAAAGCCGACGATTCTTCTCCAGATCTTCGTTGTTGCTTTGTTTGCTGACTTTCGTCATTGCTCTGGTCTGTGAATGACCCGCCAAACCCTGTGATCCCTCCGACCTATGTTGCTGCTTTGGTTACCAACCTTCGCCCTCTACCTACTAAACTGAGTCAACTGCGAACTTTCAACATCCAACCTTCGATTTGTGGCTAGTGAACTAAGATGAGCAGGAGCTGCTTGACCTCGTCTCATTTGAACTCGAGAGCTTGAGATGCTTGAGCTTGTACCGAGTTGAGGTTGAGCTTGATTGGTTGAGCTCAGGTCGAGCTCAAGGCGATTATTTCATAATCAAGCCGAGCTTGAGTTGGGATAAATTGGCTTCAGTTCGCTTGCTCGTCGCATCCATTTGCTTGATCGTTGCCCCTCTTTTCGTTGATGAACCCTGTTGAGGTGTCTGTGCATATTTATCGACCAATTATTCATCCAAATGATCAGTTCCGCGCGAAGGGTTAATAAAAAAACTAAAACATTTTGTTGGGTTGAAAAAAAAATTTTAAGGAATTAAAAAATTCCAAAAATTAAAATTACATCAATGTCTCTGAATTCCCAAAATTTGCGTATGAGCCCGACTAGTTAATTTCCATCTATTTGAGACATCAATCCTGACGTGATATCTGTAAAAGGACTATTTTATCCTCTTACATATATGCTTTGAAAATTATGTTATATGCCTCCTCAGGGCCCTTGTTGTCCCTACGACTTCTTTTTGCTAACCGCCCAACCACCACTGTAGCAACACAAGCGGTGGCGCCGCTCGCCGGCCGCAAACCCAATCATGCTCCAACCAGCCTAGCAAATGATAGCAATTGCTTCTCTCTTTGGCGATGGGTTGATCCATCGTCGGAGCCGGTGACAATCAGATTGGTCTTCTTCCTCTTCCTCTTAGCCTCGTTACGGCGGTGCAACGTTGGATTCTCGGATCTTCCTCGTGGGTTTATCCCCAAATCCCCTGTACTTCTTCATTTCTTTTTAATTTCAAACGGTAATTCTTATCAATTACAAGTGAAATTGAGATCGAAATGGTTGGAGGAGAAAGAATGTACTCCATTTCTTCTCAATTTCAATTCAAGTCACACAGTACATCTTTATTATAAGCTTCATTGAGTAATAGAGATTTGTAGGAGACTCCGCCGAAGTAAAAGGCTTGGAAACGTTTCACAAAACTACGAGATTTTGGATAAAATCCACTCAAAGAGGTTGAATCTAGAGCTCAGACCATAAAAAAGCGAAATTTTATGTGAAGATCAAAACTAAAATTAAGAAAACTGAAAATCAAGATGAGATATAAAAAATAAAATTAGTAAAATATGAGAGGAATACCTTAATTCTCAAAAAATCTCTCTTTCTTCTCTTTTTTAATATATTTTTAATTTAAGTATTAAAAAAAACCGCCGTTAAAAAGTTCTCTGAAGATGATTCATTCCTTGAAAACTTCTCGATATGAAACTCTATACTTGAAAATTCTTCATAATTTTGAGTAAAATTTGATTGGCGTTGGATTAATGCGAAATTAGCGGCTTTCCCACCCGAGTGACATGGTCGATTATCGGCGAGAATGCTGGTGTCGGCTTCTTCGGCGACAGGATGAGATTAAGAGGAGAGCGACGGAGAGAGAAATTAAACTGCGAACGAAAACGAGAGAAGAAAGATATCTGGGGATCAAATAGGGTAGAGTTCTCAGATCAGTTTTAGGGTTAACGTACTCGGTCATTTCATGTTCTGTGGATTTAATCCGGCTGAAGTTTGTTTAACCCTCACAGTACGTAACAAAAATATATCGAAGGGTACAAAGGACATATTTTGGATTTTGAGGGACATTGATGCAATTTTAATTTTTTAGGAGTATAATGCAATATTAAGATTTCACGGGTGCATATAAGCAAAAAAAGTTTTCATTTTCTATAATAAAATACTAGTCGGAGGCTTTTATGTGCATTACTCCAAAGATAAACGCTGTGAAGATTTTACAATAAAATGATAATACGCACGTCTTATATGCAACAAGTCATAAGTTAAAAGATTTAAAAAATCTGTTTTGTTTATTACTTGCAAAATTATCTTCCATCGTCGATGCGTTGGATCAATTGAACGAGCCCTCTTATTACAATTTGCAAAGTTTGAATTGGAATTCACGACATATAATGTCCAGTGTATTATTATACTAACTTAAACTCTTTGCAAGGAGCCAAAGGAAAAGAAAAATTTCTGACAAAATTATTGCTCTTACTGTATAAATCTTGTACCAAGTAATTCACATCTTCTCAACCATTTGGAAGCATCAGGTAAAAGGAAAGTGAAATTTAAATATCTGGTTGATACTTAGTTCACTTTAGGACAAGAAGGATTTCAGAAGGAAATATCTCATGATACGACTTAATTTTCAATGGTTTCTATGCAGTTATGCTGGAGTATATGAGGGTTGTATTAGAATCCACTTATCATCATCGTCATCATTGAATATGTTTCATGCTTCCGTGCAGCTGGATAAAGAAACACCTAAGTTGATTGATGACGACGCTTTGATGCCCTTTAATCTGCATTTATTCCATTGATAATATAATTTTTTGTGTAGAAATGCCAGTTAAGAAAATCAAAATAAACAGTTAGAACTGTTTTTAACTCAAAGATAATTGGAGTTTTTTATTCTTTAATTTGCAGAACTTACGTAGTTATCCTTCTTTGCCAAACACGGCCTCCACTTCTGTGGTCTCCCGCTGCTGTTAAATATTCCATTTTCTATAATAATAATCATGATCGTTATCATCATCACTATTAAGTGGTGAAGTCGTATCATACAAGACCACCATGCGTCGGGGAGTCAATATGTCTGTCGATATAATTATGTCTCGAATTTGGATTTTTCGGAGAGTCTTAATTATATTAGAAAATAATTTAGTGGGCCTAATGCTTATCTTGATTTATCCTCTATTAGAAAACTTAAATTAGTAAAAGTCTTATTTGAGTCAGTCTTCTACTTTGACTCAAATATATTTAGGCCACATCTATAAATTCTCCATTGATGTAAGGGTTTCTATATAAAGTGAGAGAGATATATGTAGATCAATACTCTCAATACATCTTATGATGGTTAGACTACTTAGTCTTTTGTAAGAGTTGGTGATATTGAAGTTTTGTCTTCATCATTGTAATCTTCTCTCCTTCTTCTCATTAATACAATATCCTCTGAATCGTCTTCGACACATATATCTCTTGTGTGTTATCTTTTTTTCTTTTCTGTTCTTCTTCTATATCGTGAATTGTGGTGGATATCGATATTTTACGGTACAAGTGGTATCAGAGTTTGGTTTAATATATCTACTACGAAGTTCAATATAGAGAAATTCAATGGAAAGCAAGAATTTCTTATTTGGCAAGTAAGAGTTCATGCAATTCTTACTCAACAAGAGTTGAGAAACACATTAGAGGACGTCAAGACTGATGATGTCACCGAAAGTGTCTCGAAAAACTAGAAGGCTAGTGCACATAGCATAATCATCCTCAGTCTCACCGATGAGGTACTCTATCCGTTCCTTAATGAAACATCACCTTCAGAATTATGGAAAAAGCTGAAAAAAATAATATATTGGTAAGTCTATTTGAAATCGAGTTTACTTAAAGCAGAAGCTCTTTAATTTTCGAATAAAAGAAGACACGAATATAGTTGATCATCTTAATACTTTTAACAAACTAGTCTCTCAATTGTTAAACATTGATGTTAAAATCAAAGATGAAGATAATACAATTATTTTATTATCGTCTTTACCTCCTTCTCTTGAGAATCTAAAAACTACTCTCATGTATAGGAAGGATTTGAAATTTGACGATATTTCTGCTACCCTTCTATCTAATGAATATTTGAAAAATATTGGAGGGGATGTGTCACACTCAGAAGCATTAATTGTCAGAGGTCGTATCAAAGAAAGATCAAAGATAGGTCGTTCTAGATCCAAATCCAAAGAAATAAACTGCAGGTATTGTAAGAAGATGAGACATGCAACTAAAGAGTGTTGGAAGCTCAAAGTAAAGAAAGAAAGAGAATCTCAATCTAAAGAGCAAGCCAAAGAACAAATGTCAGTTGTTGAAGGGAGTTCTGATGATGATTTTAGTAATGTTCTCTCTATTAGTTCTAATTTTGATCGTTACCATGATATTTGGATTCTTGATTCTGGTTGTTTTTACCACATGTGTCCTAATAAAGATTGGTTTGAAGACTACAAGTCTTATGATGGTGGTTTAGTTTTGATGGGTAATAACAATCTATGCAAAACTGTTAGAATTGGAGCAATCAAAATTAAGATATTTGATAATATTATTAGAACTTTATTGATGTTAGACATGTTTCTGATTTGAAAAAGAATTTGATCTCTTTGGGTGCTTTGGATTCTGCTGGTTATAAGTATTCTGCTGAAGGTGGAGTTTTTAAGGTTGTTAAAGACTCATTGATAGTGATGTAGGGCCTAAAGCATGAAAATTTGTATGAGTTAGTAGGAAAAATCGTTGCAGGTGGAGCAGTAATTTCCCATACTTCTTCTTCTGATATGACCACTTATGGCATATGCGTCTTGGTCATATGAGTGAATAAGGTTTAAATGAGCTCAACAAAAGAAAATTACTAAAAGGTCTCAACTCATGTAAATTGGATTTCTATGAGCATTGTCTCTATAGTAAACAGTTTAAGGTAAAGTTTAACACCGGTACTCATTGCACTAAAGGCTTATTGATTATATTCATTCTGATGTGTGGTGCTCTCCTATTCCATCAAAATCTGGTGCTCGTTATTTTGTCAGTTTTATTGGTGATTTTTTCAGAAAAGTGTGGATTTATTTTTATATCACAAAGCCGAAGTGTTTTCTGTTTTCAAACAGTGAAAAACTTCAGTTGAAAAAAGGACTGACAGAAAAATCAAATACCTCAGAGTGATAATGGCGGAGAGTACAAATCAACAGAGTTTCTCAAATTCTGTGAAGATGAAGGCATCAAATGTCACTTTACCATCCCAGGAAAATCTTAACAAAATGGTGTAGCTGAAAAGATGAACAGAATCTTATTGGAGAAAGCACGTAGTATGCTCAGTACAGCTAATTTTGATAAAGATTTTTGGACGAAAGCAGTCAATATAGCATGCTTCATTGTGAATCGTTCTCCTCAAATAGCTATTAATTACAAGACTCCTGAAGAGGTATGGACTGGTCAACCTGCAAATTATTCTTCTTTAAAGATTTTTGGTTGTCTTGCTTATGTGCATGTTGTCAAGGATAAGTTAGATGCACATTCCAAAAAGTGTATTTTCCTGGGTTATGCCAAAGGTGTCAAAGGCTATCGTTTGTAGGATTTTACTATTTTAAATGTAATTATTGAGAGAGACATAGTATTTGATAAAAGTGTTATGCTAAAATCTCTCAAGAAAGTTCCAAATGATATAATGTAAGTGGAGGTGGAGCATGTAGTTCCTTCAGAAAAAGATATTCAGGGTATGTCCAACTCTTAAGAAAATTCTAAGAATCAAATTTCTAAGAAGACTCCACTTCGAAGATTTCAAAGAAAAATAAAGTCACCTGAAAGGTATGGTTTTGAAAATATGGTAACTTTTGCTTTAGTTACTGACAATGGTGATCCTTTTTCCTATAAAGAAGCAGTGGATTATAAGAATTCTTCTCAGTGGCAAGTTGCTATGAATGAAGAGATGAATTCCCTTCAAAAGAACCATACTTGGGATCTGGTAAAATTACTAGAAGGTAAAAGAGCAATTGGTTGTAAATAGGTATTTCGAAAAAAAGAAAATTTCTCTGAGATAGATGGTATTAAATTCAAAACCCGTTTAGTTGCAAAAGGGTATTTACAAAAGGAGGGTGTTGACTTTAATGAAATTTTCTCTCCTATGGTTAAACACACATATATTCGTTCTCTACTTGCTTTAGTTATTTTTCATAATCTTGAATTAGAATAGCTTGATGTCAAAACTGTCTTTCTGCATGGAAAATTAGAAGAACAAATTTTTATGCAACATCTTGAAGGGTTCATCCAAGAAGGCAAAAAAAATTTTGTCTGCAAGTTGAACAAATCACTTTATGGTTTGAGACAGTCTCCAAGGTTATAAAAAGTTTGATAGTTTTATACTGGGATAAAACTTCATCCACTGCAAACATGATTGTTGTGTTTATTTTAAGATGCATGTCAATAACTCATTTATTATATTACTTCTTTATGTTGATGATATGTTTATCGCTTCTGAAGACATATCTCTACTAAATGATCTAAAGTTCAAAATGAAAAAAGAATTTGAGATGAAAAATTTAGGTGCTGCAAGAAAGATTCTCGGTATGGAGATTGATCGAGATCGAAAGTATGAAAAATTATGCCTCAAACAGAGCAAGTATCTCAAGAAGATTATTTCTCGTTTTCACATGCAGAATTCAAAACCAGTCAGTACTTCTTTGACATCTTACTTCAAGCTCTCAGCTCAACAATGTCCTTCTACAAATGAGGAGTATGCATACATGGAGAACATCCCATTTTCAAGTGCTGTTGGAAATCTAATGTATGCTATGGTATACACAAGACCTGATATTACACAAGCAGTCAGCGTTGTTAGTCGTTACATGGCAAATCCAGGAAAAGAGCATTGTCAACCTGTGAAATGGCTATTAAAATATATCAAAGGTACTTTTAATATTGGTTTATGTTTCGACAGTAATACAGTTCAAGAGACCAAAATTATTGGCTACGTCGATTCAGACTATACTAGAAATCTTGATCGACGATGATCCCTCACTGGTTATCTTATCACTCTTTGTAGAGGACCTATTATTTGGAGGTGTACCTTACAGTCGACTGTGATATTATTTACAACAGAGTCTGAGTATATGGTAGCTACAGAAGCCGTCAAAGAAGCTCTATGGCTAAAAGGATTGACAAGTGAAGTTGATTTTTCTTAAAATATTCTTCCTATTTTTTGCGATAGTCAGAGCGCCATACACCTTGTGAAGAACCTAATGTACCATGCTAGATCAAAATATATAGTATGCCTGATTTTATTTTATTCGAGACATTATTGAAGACGGCGAGATTTCTTTACAAAAGATTCATACTTCGAGAAATCCTGCAGATATGTTGACGAAGGTGATTCTGATTGATAAGTTCAAGCTCAATTTGGATTTGATCAATGTCCAAGGTCGTTGATCCTTCCCCATGAGATAATGACAAAAATATCTATTGAAGATTCAAATTCAGAGAATAAGATGATTCGAGCCACGGTGGAGATTGTTGGCTTAATTGTGTCTCGAATCTGAAATTTTTGAAGAGTCTTAATTATATTATGAAGTAATTTAGTGGGTCTAATCCTTATATGAATTTATCTTCTACTAGAAGACTTAAATTAGTAGAAGTCTTATTTGACTCAAACACAGTTAGGCCACATCTATAAATACTCCATTGATGTAAGAGTTTCTATATAGAGTGAGAGAGATATATATAAATCAATACTCTCAATACGCGTTGTGACGATTAGGCTACTTAATCTTTTGTAAGAATTGGCGATATTGGAGTTTTGTCACCATCGTTGTAATCTTCTCTCCTTCTTCTCATCAATACAATATTTTCTGAATCGTTTTTGACACATATATCTCTTGTGTGTTATCTTTTCTTTTTTTTTTATTTTTCTTGTATATTGTGAATTGTGGTGGATATCGGTATTTTGCGCTACACGTGCCCGCATCAAACCTTTTAAAAATTATTTAGAGTTGGTTCAATAAATTCAACGAGTGTTAACAAAATTTTGAAGATCTGTAAGTGGCACGTCAGACTCCGTTGGAGGCTAATGAAACTCAGATTATCTTACTGTTCTCTACCTTTGCTTGATTATCGTGTCGTCACTGTCTTTGTTTGATCAGCAGTGATATCAGCAGAGGCGAGGCAAATATTCGTGCGAACACCGAACACCAAACACTAGGACAGGTGCCCTCTTTCTCAAGAAGTCTATATGATATAAAGAGATAAGGCTCAAAATTTTGCACTTGCCTTGGACACATGGGTGATGCTAAAAGGAGCAACGCCAACACAAACGGAAAAGACGGATGGTCCATCTGCGAAGCCACAGCCTTGGTCACCGGAGGCTCCAAGGGCATCGGGTATATTCCTCCAAATCATATCATTCGCTCATTTTGTATGTCATGCTCTGGTTTCGTTCTCTCTGGAAACTCGAACGATTCTGTGCAAACTAATTTCAGAACTTAACGACGAACATGTCACAGCCATGGAATAGTCGAAGAACTAGCCAGACTTGGTTGCTCTGTGCATACATGCTCTCGCAATGATGCCGAGCTCAACGAAAGCCTACAAAAATGGCGAGAATCAGGGCTTCCGGTATCTGGATCAGTCTGCGACGTGTCTTCTCGGGTTGATCGGGAGAAGCTTGTGGAGACGGTCACTTCCATTTTCGGAGGGAAGCTCGACATCCTTGTGAGTCTATACCAAGTTATTTTACTTTCAGACTAGTTGTTCAGGCCATATCCTACAAACGAAGCTACAAATACATCGAGAACATGGATCCTATCAGCTCTCCAGGAGAACAATCTTTTCAGTAATCAGATATACTATAAATTGCTCATCAGGCCATATCTTAATTAACCAAGATGTGTTTGCGTGATCAGGTGAATAATGCTGGAACAGGTCGCCCCAAGGCAGCCATGGAATACACTGCAGAAGAGTACTCCTTCGTCATGAGCACCAACTTTGAGTCGGCCTTCCATCTGAGCCAGTTGGCTCACCCAATGCTCAAGGCCTCGGGGTCCGGTAGCATCATCTTCATCTCCTCCATCGGCGGGCTTGTAGGAAGTAAATACTTGTCTGTTTATGCAGCAAGCAAAGGTATTCGCAGCAGAGCCTGTTTTGCGTTCATCAAGCCTTGAATTTTAATCTTGCTATTTTTTTAGAAGCAATGAACCAGCTCACAAGGAACTTAGCTTGCGAGTGGGCAAATGATAATATCAGATCAAATTGTGTCGCGCCTGGCCTAATCAAAACCCCTCTCTCGCGATGGGTACATTAATCTTTCCTAATTTTCTGTTGCATAATGTTCTTGGTTGCAGTTATTATTATTGAAGTACTTGCAACTTAGAAGAAGCTAACTCTCTGGTTAATTTTTCTATAAACTTTTGCTTTTGTATAGTTTATTGTAGATGGAGAAGCTGAGAAGAAGGCATCCGCGCTTGTACCTCTAGGGCGAATGGGTGAGCCAGAGGAGGTGGCATCGCTGGTTGCATTCCTTTGTCTTCCTGTTGCTTCATACATTACTGGTCAAGTGATTTGTGTAGACGGAGGCCGCTCAATAAATGTCCTATAAATTCAAATAGCTTTGTGTGTATGCTAGTTATGCCAGTGCAGTAGTGTCCAGAATATTACTACCAAAAAAGAATTAGTTTTCAGAATATTAGATAAATAAGATTTTTTTCTCTGTAAGTAATTGATTTTTTCACTCATTAAGATTGATCTACCGTCTAGTTTTAGTCATTGATTCTTCCCATGAACGGGAGCATCAAGGCTTATGGATAGAAAAAGGTAATCGTATTTGCCTTTTTATGTGGTTTCCCTCCTTCTCTTTATATTTTAAGAGATAGATTTCCTGAATTGTTCAACTGGTGAGATAAATAACTTTGCTTGCGGTTTATTTATTTAGATCAGCACCGCTTGTGTTGTTTTTCGGTGAAAATGATAGAAATTAAATAAGTGAAAGCTTCATTATCCAGTGGCGATTATAAATATAAGTGAAATCTTCCTTTTCTTAGGTAAAGAAATAAAAGCTGCTGTAATACCCCAAACACGAAATTTGTAAATTCGGGTATGTAAAAATGTTGTACATTTATTGGCTTAAAACTTTATAAACATGTAAAGTGAGAATTCTAAACCTATACAAACTAATAACTCACAAAAAAAAATTAGAATAATAATTTAAGAAAAATAATTTTCGATCATAAGACTATACATCCTTAAATTTATTAATATAAACTTACATATTCAACTAATATAATATAGAAGGAAGCAAACTCAAACTAAATTCTCTCACATCATTGCATAAACTTAGTTGATATTTAAGAATACAAATCTAGTGATCAAATTTATAAGGAAATGAACAATTATAGCTAAGGTAACATTTTCATATACATATATAATTTCAACATCGAACTGAATTAAATCATACTCGAATTAAAATTAAGTTTTGAATACTGAACTAAATCAAATCAAATTCAAATCAATATGAAATTTTGAACATCTAATTGGATTAGATTAGACTTGAATCTAAATTAAGTCTAAATACTGAGCTGAATCAAATCAAAATTAAACCAAAATTAAGTCTGAATTTCAAAACTGAACTAAATCAAATCAAACTTAAACCAAAATTATATTATATAATTTTAAACATAATCAAATCATTTCAAAAATCTAAAAGAAGTATCACAAATATAACTTTTATCAAAACTTAACAAGAATAAGATTGCTAAATACACCAATAAGAATTTAGAAAATCATAAATTAAGTCAAAATAAAATGACTGCTTACATGAAACAACGGGCTCACACACAATTGGTGATCCGAACAAATACAAATTAACATACTTTAAACTAGTGGTCGTAATAGAAATCAAAGATTTCCATAAAATAAGTTTTATCAAAAATATGTTGCAATTCCGATACCCATGAGTGACAACGAAATCGATTTCTATAGAATACAAATATATATCGATATGATCATTATTATCCTCAATAGTTGAGCCAAAATAGAATACCATTATTTTTCTAAATGATTCAAGAATAATGTTATTATCTCTAATAGTTGAGTTAGAATAAAATACAACTAGGAGACAACCAAGTCAATATAAATCATAACGCTGAGATCCAAGAATATTTACAAAATCAAAAAATTCTTATTTATGATTTTATGCATGATTTTTTAAGTTTAAAACATATAAGTCTGAAATAAAGTTAAAAGCTAAGTAATCACTATTACAAACATCATGTATAATTTTTCATGTTTTATAAATAAGAAAATATAATAATATTGTATAATATAGAATAATCCGCACATAAGGTATCAAAATGACAAAAAAATATTGTAAAGAACATAACATATATTCATACTTCACAATTAACAAAATTTAAAAATTTTAAAAATTAGGTTGCTAAACACTATTGGAAATCACTCATTCGTTTACCTGATAGAAAATCACGATAAGTACAAATAAATTAGCTCAAATCTTCCGGTCCAAACCTAAAATATAAAACAAATATAACCATAACTATCAATATCAAATAGCATTATTCCTAATATATTAATTCAAATACAATTTCAGATAGTTTTTTTGACTTTTCTCTAATATATACTAAAAGTATTATCTAAAATTTGGTAAAAGCACGTGCTACAATAACTTTATCTTAATTTCACATCCAACATATCAACCAATCATAATAATTTTAAAATCAAAATTTGTAACATATACTTTGATAGTAAAACTAATGAATACACATCATAATATACCTAATTTTTTCCACGTTCAATGTCATAATACTTTTAAGATCAAAAATTTTTATATGTATAATTAACTTTTAAACTATGTATATGAGTTTTTTTTATAATTTTGTAATGAAATATCAACTTAAACAGAAATATGATATACTAGACTTCATCTTATTAACAATATTTCAAATCATGTTTAAAAATCATGATTTCAAAATAATCACATTAATCATATTAAATGTTAAGCATCAAGATAATCTTCAAAAATTCACTAACAAAATTAGATTTAATTTTAAAATAAAAATAACCTAACAAGAGCACAATAGTTCAAATTTATGCTAATGGAATTCTCAAAAATAGGGAAAAGACTCAAATTTGAGAATATAAAGAATATGAATCAAGGTTTAATTGAGAAAAACAAAATAAAAATAATACCTAAATTGTTTGAAGGATTTTAAAGTAATTTTACAAAAAATTTCTTAAACTAGTTAATTTTTAAATAGATGTCAAAAAATCTGGTTTTCGCAGCTGCACTACTGTGGAAAAGTCTTAGAATGTAGGGAGATCGGATGTCGGAGAGTCCAATAACGTATACCAAATTATTTAAAAAAATTTATCCGAGTAATTATTGACCACCCAATTATTAGACGTTCAGTGTCTGAGAACGCAGACACGGCATTACAAGACCCACAGAAGCTTAAGCTACAGAGGAGTTTTCGTTCCTCGTGAGCACAAACTTCGAGTCTGCGTTCCACCTGAGCCAGCTAGCTAATACTCTGCTTAAGGCTTCAGGGTCCGGCAGCACCGCCTTCATCTCCTCCATTGCTGGGCTTGTCGGCTCCAAACTTTTTTCTGTCTTTACGCAGTAACCGAAGGTATTCAGCTGAGGCCTTTGCTTTCGAGAAAATATTATGAACACCTTTGTTTCTTAAACTGGCATTGTTTCCTAGGATCAATCAACCAGCTGACAAGAAACATTGCTTGTGGAGTGGGCAAAAGACAACATCAGATCTAATTGTGTCACACTTGGGTCAATCAATGTTGAGATTCGCAGCGAAAGTTTCA
Organism: Trichopus zeylanicus subsp. travancoricus; assembly: GCA_005019695.1. Classification (NCBI taxonomy): domain Eukaryota; kingdom Viridiplantae; phylum Streptophyta; class Magnoliopsida; order Dioscoreales; family Dioscoreaceae; genus Trichopus; species Trichopus zeylanicus. Next base: position 373,091 of record RXID01014968.1, read on the forward strand.
CGAATCATATTGTTCTCAAATAATACAAGAAATGAAAAGTGATATAAAATAAAAAAAAATAACAAGATAAGACAGTAAGAGATCCACTATCAAAAGAAAAGACTTTTACAAAAGTGTATAAGAAAGACTTTAATCTTTCTTACTCAACTAAACTCTTTCACCAAGCCTCGACAACGCTTCCACCTTCAGAGAGAATCTCTAAGAGACCATTACGAAAAACCACCATGAGAAATTACTGAGAAGAATTAGAAAGACTCATAAACGAGAGCCGACACTCTCTCTCTCTTTCTTCTCTCTATTCTCTCGATTCCTCTCTCTCTATTTCTCTCAAGTTTAATATCAATACTACGTCACAGATAAACCCTATGTATATTTATAGACTCTTGTTGAATCTGAGTTTTACTCTAATTACAACTCCTAATATTACAAATCAATCATAAATTTAAATCCAACTTTGGATTTCTACTTTAACTCAAACTCTAATTCGAATTCGAGACATCTAAAACTTAATAATCTCCACTTTAGCTTGAACTCGGACATGCGACTATTACGAATCTTCAGCGTCATCTCTCATCCAGCCCATGCCCCTAGGCTACTAGCTTATTCAACTAATTGTAAGACGCGAGCTCAATCCAACTTCAAATTCGCTCTTTGACCTCATTCTTGGTCTTGCCCCTGCACGGCTTCACACAACAGCCGCTGCCTTCTCCACTTGTTAGACCTCCTAAGCATCGCTTCCTATCGCTAGAGCACTGCCTCACCCAGTTTGCACCCTAGCAACTGACCTTCACTTCCCTAAGCCGCTCTTCTCCTCTACGGGCTTCAAAGGCACTGAGCTCCTTCGCGCCTATGCCAGACCCCGCATAATCCAACGGTCATCGGGCTCCCATGGCTATGAGGTGGTGAGTTCGTGGTTCCCTAGCCACTTTCGACCAGCCTGCACCTGTGCTGTAGCCCCTTATTTGTGTTGCCGAAACCTTGGCCTCCCTGAAGGAGAAGCCCCACTAATGCATCCGCCATCTGCCTACGTGCGCTTGCATAACCTACCACTCTCGTCACCACTTCGAGCCCCTCCACCGATTGAGTCGTTGCCATTGTTTGTCTCCTGAGCTCCAACCTTCGTCTCAACTCACACAACTCTACTTAGTTAAAATCACAAACATCGTGACTGCAAACACTGGAGGACATCCCTTGTCGTCCCTCCTTTAGCGTCCTCCACGGACGCTACGAGCTAGGCCGTGTCCTTGGCCACGGCACCTTCGCCAAGGTCCACCACAGTGGCCACCTCCGCACCAGAGAGAGCATCGCCATCAGGTCATCAGTAAGGACCTCGTCCGCCGTGACTTCCGCTAGCTCCTCTCCCCCATTGACTTCTGCCACTCCTGTGGCGTCTGCCACCGTGACCTCAAGCCGAAGAATCTCCTCCTCAACCATGACGACAACCTCCAGGTCTCCGACTTCGGTCTCTCTGCTCTTCCGAACTAGATCCGCCAGGACGGCCTCCTCTGGGCCACGGTCTCGCTGGATCGCCGCCGCCAGACCACCACCCCGAGTCGCCGTCAAACCCACGCCATCTTGCTGGGTCACATGCCCCAGTGGCCCGCGTAGCCTCGCGTTGCCCCACGTGTTGGCGCCGTGTAGCCTGCGTGGCCCATGCACTGCCCCTCGCATTGGCGCATCGCGTAGCTGTATGCTGGCGAAACTCCAGCCTGCACAGTCGTGTGCACTGCGGCGCTACACACGCCACCGGCCGCTTCCGCCATCGTGCCCCACGCTGGACTTACGCTGCCGCCAGGTCGCGTAGCCACACGGCCAACGTCAGCCACCTCGCTTTGGCCGAGAGGGATGAAGATTTTGCATATACAACCATCAAATTTTCTTCGAATCTTGATCTGCTTTCATCTTCTTTTTCCATAAGGCAAAATTTATCTTGCCGTCAAAACTTCTGCACCTCAAATAAGGATTTTTTTCATCTTGGTTGTTTGCTCCTAAACTCTGATACAAATTGTTGGGATTCGTAACGGAAGGTTCACAAATCACCTTATTCTCAAATAACACAAGAAACGAGAAGTGATACAAGATAAAAGAAAATAATAAGATAAGGCAGCGAGAGATCCACTATCAAAAGAAAAGGCTTTTACAAGAGTCTAAAAAAAAGACTTCACTCTTTCTTATTCAACTAAACCCTTTCACCAAAGCTCAGTAATGCCTCCATCTTTAAAGAGAACCTCCAAGAGAACACCACGAGGAACCACCATGAGAGACCACCGAGAAGCACTAAAAAGACCCACACACAAGAGCCGACACATTCTCTCTCTTTCTCTTCTTTCTATTCTCTCTATTCCTCTCTCTCTATTTTTCTCTAGTTCAATCTCAATACTGTGTCACACATAAACCCTATATAGATTTATAGATTCTTATTGAGTCTAAATTTTACTCTGATTATAACTCTTAATATTATAAATTAATCATAAATTTAAATCCAACTTTGGATTCCTACTTTAACTCAAATTCTAATTCGAATTCAAAATACCTAAAACTCAACAATTCAACACCCCACTCTATCGTTAGTTAAATCTCTCCCCTTTCAGTTTTTGCATCATGTTTTAAAAGTTGATCTTGATCTCTCAATTAGATTTTCTTCAGGTTGGACACTGTTGGTCGTGGATAGGCGCATGAAAAATAAGGAAATCATGGCAGAAGTAGTGTCTCTTAAAGCTCTGGGACGCGTCGGACAGCCAGAGGAGGTGCTTTCTCTAGCACATTTCTGTCTTCCAGCGGCTTCATATATATTACTCGCCAAGTCACTTGCGTCGATGGAGGGCGTGCAACCAATATTCTGTAGACACAAATAGGTCTGATTTACAAATTACAACAATAGGGCTCAACTTGTCAGTCATTCAGATACATAAACTTGCTTTAGCTAACACCATATTATCCTGAATAACTGAGCCACAGAGTACAAGAATCATTCAGCAGTAAAGTTACAGTTTGTTTAATAGGTTTTACATCATAGTACAAAAGTAGGGTTTCTTTAGTTGCTTCTGTATCTATCAATGCAGCTCCTCTAAAAACTTTAGAACCTAATTCTGCAACTTAAGCGTTGCCATTCAACAACGGTTGGTTATGTGTAATGGTTCAAAAAGCAAAACTTCAAAATGGTTCTCCTGCAATTACCTCAACGATCAGGTAAGGGATGCAAAAACTTGCATGATGCACCATCGCAGCAATTTCCAGCCTTAAAGTAATTGCACTCAACTCTCTTCCTAGCTAGAGTTGTAGATGACTTGCTCATATTTGGAGACAATGGCGAGCAGTCCGTAATCGGCGATTTTGATAACTGCCACCTAGACACCGATGTGTGCAACCTTCTGCTTGGAGACCGTCAGCCCCTCTTTTTAGATCTTGATCTCAACCTTCTGATTGGAGATCCGGGTGAACAACGAGCGCTCCTACTTCTAGACCTTCGAGATGGCGGACTCCATACTCCACTTCGAGATCTGAATCTCAACCTTCTGATTGGTGATCCGGGTGAACGACCTCTTCGAGGAGATCTTGATCTCAACCTTCTGCTCGGTGGTATGGGTGAACGATTAGCAATCTCTTGACATCTCATATCTCATTTGGTAATTGATCTAGGTGAAAGTAAAAATTAATTAATTATTTTTATAAATTAATATTTTTATCAAATTTGATTATACAATAAGTTAAAATTTGAAAATTTAAATAATTTTTTATAATAATTTAATTTAATATAAAATAATTAATATTAAATTTTAAAAATTATTGATTTTGATCTTAATTTCGAATCAAACAAAGGCTCAATAATAATCTCCCGTAAAAAGACCTTAATAACAATTGTAAACCTTGATCACCTCTACCTAGATATTTTCCAAAATATTCCAATTCCTTGTCACCATCCCATGTGTGGAACCACTAACATGCCTTGAGCTCCATCTCCCACACTCACTATTTTAAAGGTGTCTTTGAATAAGATTTTACTTTTAAAAATGTTAGAAATGATAGAAATGATAAAAGTGAGAAGTGATAGAAAATAAAAGAAATGTGAGTTTGGTCATTTGATATATTTTGATATAAAAATAGAAATAAGTGATAGATTTGTGAGTTTCGTGACTTCGGTTATTTGGATAGCGAGATTCAAAATGAGAAGTAAGATTTCAATCTTCTAGATAGAATGATATTTGAAAGTGGAGAAGTGATTTGATAGTTATATTAATTAAAATATAATATTTCTTAATGAATAAAACTAATATAATTTTTATTTAAAAAACTAATTATAACAGGATAAAATTTAATTACAATATTTTTTAATAATTAGGATAATAAAAATACTATTTAAATAATAAATTATAATTAGAAAAATTAGGATAATAATAAATTAAGATAATAAAAGAAAATAAGTATAATATTTAACTAATTAAGTATAATAAAGATATTTAGGATATTAATTAATGAAAATAATTTGATATTTTTTACACATAAACTCTTACAAAATTAAAAATTCCAATGGCCTTTTTTAAAATTTCCAACGGTTTTTTTGAAGAATTTCAAGGGTTATTTTTAAAGTCTCTAAATGCTATTTTTGAAAAACTCATAAGATATGTTTTTTGAAGAGTTCAATGGCTTTTTTTGAGCATTATAAAAGGGATGTGTATTATAGAGAATAAAATAAAGAATAATGAGTCATATTGCAAATTTAAGTTTTTAAAGTCACATTCTAACATAAACTAATTTGCTGAGGTGTGAACATAACTAACTTTACAGAGTTTGAACTTTAGACAAGTCCGAGAGCAAAGATGAGAGATTTTATTGATGTCTTTTATAGGAGGTACACAACTCATTCATGGATTAAATTATGTTGTATACTAATTCACTGGTTTATAAATAATACTTCACATTTTTCCAATCTAACAGTTGTCATCACTGCTGTTATTTTCTATGGATGAATGACTATCATCACTTGACGGTTGACCTAAAGTACCAAATGAAATTTTTTAAGGTTAAAATAAAAAGAATGTTAATGAAGTAAAGCAAAATGTTGTTTCAAATAAAACTGATGTTCATGGCATACTTGGTACTGTTAGTAATAAAGTTATTTATGTAACATATTGTTATATATTAAATAAGTAATGAAGAGAAGCAATATTATTTCAAATGTTCTGTGAAATTTTGACATGAATTGATCTCGAAACTAATATAAAATGTTGAGCATTTCTTGGGATAATAATTTTTTGTGGTATTTGCAAAGGCAAAAGATCATTTCAATATAATAATTGAAGAAACATTATCTAATAAATGGTTTACAATAGTAATATTTACATTGAAATCCTAAATATCATATGATTTGAAACCTTTATACTTGAAACTTAAGCCATTCGTACATAAACAAGACAATTCAATATGAAAACTTGATCCAATAAATATGAAATTTGAGCTCAAGTTACAAGCATAAACTCTGAACCAAACAAACATAAATCTAACAGTTAAAGCAATACAAACATAAACCTAAAACTTGACCAATACAAGCATATATGCCCTTGAAATTTCAAATCATAGAACCAGAATATGTCAAACCACAAACATATAAGCATACAATGTTCATTGAGAAAATAAACTATACATTTTGATCATATTATGGACACTACAAACCAATCAAGCCAAAAAATCAATGGTATCTAACAAATGAAGCCAAAAATTTTGGACAAATAAAATTATCGTTATAGACAACCAAATGAAATCATACACTATGATCATCCATCTAATTTCACCAAATGCAAAGAAAGACATAATGTAAATACAAAAATTAAAGAAAAAAGTGTTATAAAATATATCTCAGACTCAAACAAAGATACAAAAGTATCAACAAATCGAAGCATGAGCATCACCACGACAGTATGGGACACGACCGAACTTCTCCTACATGGGTATTAGCAACAACATGAAGATCCTACTTTGACAAGCTCAAAAATGCTTTCATTGTATGGTTGCACATAACGTGCCATCAAAATACAATAAAAATTAGGAGTCATCATCGCTTTTAATTTGAGACCCACAAACATCCAATGGCATAGTTGTATATTATGTGTCATCCTAGTACATCCAACCGGCATTTATTATATCTCGATCCATTTCAAATATGACACTCAGTACACATGATAGTATACAAAATTCAGCCATGTCATCATAGCTAATTTAGAAGCTCATAAATCTCATTTAGCTCATGCTCCCACAATAAATTGAGTCATTATCTACAATCGTATTCATCAAACCATATCCAATAAAATGCAATCAGAACATTGAGATAATGCAATCAGCAAATTTCATTCACAAGCCATCAAACTAGCAAGGCACGAAGCTATTAGATAGTAGTCATTGCAATCAACAAATTGTAATAAAAAATCACCAAGCTACTAATCCACCAAACAATCAAAAAGGAAATTGCAATTACCAAATTGCAATCCAAGACCACAAAACCATCAAACCACCAAGCAAATCAATGAGTATCAATCATAATTAGGGTTAGAGTTTACTACTCAAATCAAACAGTTGTGAGGGCAATGGCAATGAGTGCAAGGCCTGTGAGGGTAAGGGCACCTTGGGTAAGCGCGCCAATCTAAACTAATGCAAGAACAACGACCCCCATCGAGCTTGAGGATGGCGATAGTCAGGACAAGTCCCAAGATCAAGCTCGGCTAAGCTAAGGAGATTTGATGAGAGATGCGAGAAAGGGAGGCCAAATCAAGACCAGAGGCTAGTTAACACTAGCACAAGAACAAATCGGTCAACTGCAGGGCTAGAGATGACAAGCATGAGAAGGGCGAGGATAACAAAAGCTCAAGTAAGGCCAAATGCGAGAGGAAGAAACCATTGGCAGAAGTGGCAGAACTCCCACTTCGGCCAATGCGAAGTGGGAGAAGAAAAATCGATGGCCCCACTACATTGTTCCTGACTTAGAAGTGTGACTTCTGTACCTGACCCTGCGGAAGTTGCAGAAATTGGGCCTAGTTCTTTTTGGGACCAGCTCGTACGTGGCATTTCCACTACTTTTAAATGTGCTCCATTTCCAAATAATAGAAGTGGTAAAAGTGACTTCGATTCTGCCGCTTCCGAAAGTTAGCTGCAATCCAAAGTCGGTGCCAACAAACCACCATTTTGGTCCTTGCTTCCCAATAATGGTGCTCCACAATCATGATTGAGTTGTGAATTTGCTTGTGTAGAGGCTCCCTAGCCAGAATTTGCTATATTTGTTTGTGAAGTTCTCCAACTTGTACCTGCATTAGTATATCTTGAGTTTGGTCTTTCCTAATTTGCATTTGCATTTGCATTTATAATTCCTTGTGTTGGAAACCAGCAATTGGAGCTTGCAGTCACAGCACTTTGTGCCTAGGATCCCCATCCTATTTCAGCATCATGATTTTACCATTCACAGCTTGGAATACCTATCTTGCTATTTGAATTTTGTCATGCCTTGTTGTCACTAGGTCCTCAATGGAACTAATGTAATGCCACATAGAGAGAATATACAAGTCAAAAAATATTTAATATAACACAAATAAAAATCTCAATTAATACATCCAAATTAACATCCACTACAAATAATCTATATTACAACTTAAAGGAAAATGAAATTTCACTCTTGATAAAAGCACCTCTTCTTATCCCGATGCAGCACATCATCTTTTAACGTCAACTAATCACCCTCACCAACACTTGAAAGAGATGAACAACAATCTCATGAGTATATTAATATAATCAGTAGGCGAACCCCCTACCCTCAAACCATAGAATGTAATAAGTTTATAAACAATAACCGTGTTTAAGGTGATTTTTGTCACAGTAAAATTTGATTAAAATATGATTAAAATTGATACTTGTATGTCATTAAATTATAGCTTAAATATGAGTCTTAGTCAAGCTTAAACTGCATCTGAACTTGACCAAAAATTAAGCTCAATTTGAGCTTAAACCATTGAGAAATTTAGGCTCAAGCTAGACCTAATCCAAATGGGCTAATTGGATTAGATTTTTAGACTAGAATTAGGTATAAAATTTATCTAAAACTTAGGTCAAAATGAAAAGATGTAAAAATTTTATAAATAGGCCTCTGAATTGAATAAATCTTCATAAATAGGTCTTTGGCTGAATTTTTCTTACAAATAGGTATCTGAAATAAAAATTTTATAGAAAAATCCAATAAAATCCTAAAATTATTATTTAGTCCTCCAAAATTGAGGATTCATAAATAAACCCATCAAAAATCGATCATTATAATTTGATCCCTATGAAATTTAAAATTTGTAAATAAATTTCTCTAAAATTTTTTATTTATAAATAAGTTCCTAGAATTTCAACTTTTTGCAAATAAGTCTCTTAAGAATTTTTTATTTGTAAATAAGTCTAAATTTTATTCAAAAAAGACCCTGAAAGTTTCAAAACTTTATAAGTCCTTTTTGTGGAAAAGCCCCCTAAAATTTATAAAATTATAATTTAGTCTAATTTTTTGAAAATAATTGTAAATAACCCTTCTAAAACTTTAATATTCGGGATGAGTACAACTTTCAAGATATCATCATCTACAACTAACAGATTTATATATATCTCTTCACAAGCTCATCCAAACTTTGGATAAACCATATCTATATATATTTACATGCACATCTATCATTAAAAAATTCAAACAAAGAATATTTATTCAAGCTCAACTTCATCTCTTTGAGTTCTATAAAAACCTACAAAACCTATAAATCAAAGAACAAAAAGAGATCAGTGATGAAAGAGAGATCAAAATAAAGCAAGAGAGCATTGGAAAGTCATCATCAAAGAAGACTAAAGATGTGAAATTCAAACTTAGCTTCATTCTCTTTTTTTCTTTTGCCTGCTCTCCTCCTCTTTTTTTCTTTTGCCTGTTCTCCTCCTCTCCTGTAGGACCACCAAGCTACCCTGCACCTGCCTTTCTCCGCAGCCATCCTAAGCCGCCGGCCATTGTTGCTACTGTTCGCCCATGAAACCCTAGCCCTTCTTGACCTTCTTTGCGCAGCTGCCCTCTGTGCTATGTGAGCCACCTCCGCTCGAAGCCATTCTCACGACTGGGATCCCTCACACATCGCCATAGCAGCCACTGCACTTGCACGACCCTTGCTGAGAAAGCTGCCAGTGAGCATCACTCCCGCGCCTCCACCTCCTCTCCTTCACCTCACTGGAAGAAGCCGCTGTTGAGCGCTGCTCCCATGCCTCTGCCTCCTCTCCTTCACCTTGCTGGAAGAGGCTGCCACCAAGCGCCAATCTCTCGCACCTCCGCCTCCTCTCGTTCGCCTTGCCAGAAGAAGCCGCCACAGAGTGCCGATCTCCCATGCCTCCACCTCCTCTCCTTCACCTCACTAGAAGAAGCCGCTACCAAGTGCCACTTTCATCCAACTTCTGCATCATTGGCTGCTCATGGACAAGGCCTCATCGAGCCACTCATCATTGTCCCAGCCCCACCCTCTGCCTCATCGTCAGAAGAATGGCAAGATCTAGTCGGGAGATGGTTGGATCTCGTTAGAAAGGAAGGTTGAGCCATAAGGGTTGGGAGGAAAGAAAGAAGGGATAAGATAGGGTTTTGTGAGCTTGAAGAAGAAGTAAAAAGGAAATTAAGAAAATGTATAAAGAAACTTGTTGCGGCTAAAAGTATCAGGCTAAAAAGGAAAAAAAAAGAGAGAAGGTTTCAAGCTTAAAATAGAAGAGAGAGAAAAATAATAATAATAATAATAAAAAGATAGTTGTTGTGTAAAAAAAGTAAAAAAAAATTCAACCAAAAAATAATAATGACAAAAGGAAGAATTTCTAACATTGCAGTCACCCGCGGCCCCTTGAAGATAGCAATGAAGATGGCAAACTCTTGACCTTCCTGAAGTCACTTATGGCCCTTCAAAGATGGTGATGAAGACAATAGACTCTTAAGCTCGCTATGGCCACCCGTTGCTCGTCGAAGATGACTATGAAGATAACAGACTTTTGACCTTGTTGCACCCACCCTTTGAATATGGCGATGAAGACAATGAATTCATGACCTCCCCACGGCCACCTATGCCTCTTGAAGATGGTGAACCTATAACCCTGCTGTAGTCACCCATAACCCCTCGAAGATGATAGATCCCCATCACCACCAACTAACCTTTGGGCTGGCAACCAAGTCAACCTTTAGGCTCATATCCAAACTAGCCTTCAAGTTTACATCTAAGCTAGGCTTCAAGCTCACACTTAACCAACCTTTGAACTTGCAGTTAGCTAGCCTTCGGCCTTGCACTCGGTCAGCCTTCGAACTCCTATTAAGCTAGTCTTTGAGCCCGTATCTAAACTAGACTTCAGGCTCACATCCAAACTAATCTTCAGGCTCACACTTAACTAGCCTTCAAGCTCACACCCAATTATCCTTCAAACTCATACCTAAGCTAGCCTTTGGGCTTGATTTAAGCTAGCCTTCAAGTTTGCACACTCAGCCAGCTTTCGGACTCACACTCAGCTAGTCTTTGGCTGGCATCTAAGCCAGCCTTCGGGCTCACACCTTAGATAGCCTTGGATTTATACTTAACCAACCTTTGGGCTCACACTTAACCAACCTTAGGATTCACATCCAAGCTAAAAATCAAGCTCGCACTCAGCCAACTTTTAAACTCAATTTTACCTAGTCTTCAAGCTTATACTTATGTCAACATTCGAACTTACACTTAGCTAGCCTTAGAACTCGCGTGTCAGCCTGTCTTTGAACTAGCATCCAAATTAGCCTTTGGGTTCACACTCAGTCATCCTTCAAGCTCGCATTTAAGCTAGTTTTCAGATTTGCCCCCAGTCAGCCCTCAAACTCACACTAAACTATCTTTCAAGCTCACAAACTAAGCTAACCTTCGAGTTTGCATATTTGAAATTGAGCTATGAGTCTATCAAAAATCATTATAAATAGCCAAGGACGCTCAAATCAAATTATAATAAATGGATAAATGCCAAGTTGCTTCAAATAGACTTAAATTGATTAAACAAATAGACTAAATCCAAATTGAGTTAATACATACCAAATAAACTCAAAATCAACCCTAATTAGACTCAAGGCAGGTTAATCTAAAAATCAAATTGAGTTTAAATCAAATCTAATTTGGATTGAACTAAGCTTAAATCAAATCTTTAATTGAGTTAAATCATGTCTAAACTAAAAGATCTAAGCTCAAAGTCAAACTAGAACCAAGTTAGGTTGAGATTGAATTAAAACTAAGTCAAATTAAATTGACTTGAACTTAAACTAAAGTCCATCAAGATGTAGATCTAGACTCAATAAAGGTCCAGCATAAGTTCGACCTTGACTCAAGCTGAATAAAATCAAACTCAAACATGAACCATATTAATCTTAATAGAATTAAATAGGATCAAATCAAGTACTGAGCCCTTACCAATACTCTAAAATCATGAACAATGGGTAATATTATATCCTGATCTGATCCAAAATTACTTTGAATATAATTAAATAAGATCAAACTGAGTTTTATTGGATGTGTTATAAAAGCCCTTAATGCATTGTCAAAGCTATATCTAATTTTATAAGTCATTGGTGATGGTGCCAAATTAAAGAAGTTAATTACTAATATACTTAAAGTTGTTAGTCACACTTTAAAGCTAACCAACCCTAGAAGTCATTGATGATACATCTTTCAAGCTATATTCAACCCCATAAGCCATTGATGACATTGTCAAAGAAAGAAGTTAATTATCAATATACTCAAAGTTATTGGCTACACTCCAAATCTATAACTAACACTATAAGTCATTGGTAACACTATCAAACCAAAAAACTTAATTACCAATATGCTCTAAGTTGTCCACACTTCAAAGGTATACCCAACCCCTTAAGTTATTAGTGACACTGCTACATTAATTAAGTTAACCAACAATATGCTCAAAGTCATTGACCACACTTCAAGCTACTCAATCTCAAAAGCAATTGATGATGTGTCATTCAAGCTAGTCAACCCTATAACCTATTAATAATGTGCCTTTCAAGCTAACCAACCCCAAAAGTAGTTGGCGACACACTCTTCAAGCTAGCCAGTCTCAGAAGTAATTGGCGATGTGTTATTCAAGCTAGTCAATCTCAAAAGTAGTTGACGATACGCCCTTTCAAGCTACCCAACTCTAAAAGTAGTTGATGATGTGATTCTCGAAGTTATATACAATTCCACAAGTCGTTGGTAATGCTACCCAAACAAAGAGGTTATTATCTATGACTTGTCCACTATGAAAATACTTCAAAAATCAAAGAAATTATTATTTATGTTTTTTTGGATATGAAAATACTTCAAAAATTAAATAAGTTATCACCTATGTTTTGCCGGCTATGGAAATACTTCAGAAATTAAAGAATTCATTACCTATGCCTTATTAATTGTGGAAATACTTTAAGGTTAATGAAGTTATCGACAATACCTTATTGACTAATAAAAATACTCCAATTTAAATGAAGTCATTATCAATGTCTTATTAGCTAATGAAAATACTTCAAATTATGAAATTATTATCGATACCTTATTGGCTAGCGAAAATACTTCAACTCACGAAGTTATCACTAATACTCAAAACCATTAGAAACACTTTAAACTTATCTCATTCTCTTCCACAATTTGGGTTAGACGTCACATGGTCCACCGTAGGGGGGAGCAGGATAACAGTGTGCATCAAAGCTTCTTCTCCACTCATTCTCTTTTTTTGTTTCTTTTATGTTTTTATGTTTTCATGTTAAAATTCATTATAAAGTGAGGTCATATCGTTACTTAAGTCATGTATTATTTTTCTTAAATTAATCAATAAACTATTTTTTTTGTCTTTATTTTATTAGTTAAGGTTTTTGCTTTAATAGATTCCTAATAATTGTCAAGATAATTAATAATAGGAGCTTGCGTCTATTACAAGTTATGTTCGCACAACACTTGATACTATACTTTAAATTAAAATAAATCATGATTTTTTATTCGAGATCGCTCCTAGGGTTCTTTACTATCCCAGATAATCAACTTCAATCCCATAAATCATTATCAAAAAAAATTTACGACACTATTGAATCTTTAAAAAAAAACCAATGAATATGAAGTATCACCTATAGGAACTACCAATAAGAAGAAAAAATCAATATTATAAGAATAATTGACAATCAACCAAGAAAGAGTATCAATAATACAAGAATTTACCAACAACTAACCACTATCAACCGAAGTCAATGACCAACAGGAATAACTAGAATCATCAACCAATAACTGTGAGATCAAAATTAACCACCTAAGATAGCGAAAACTCTGGAAGCGATCTCGAATCATAAATTAAAATTTATTTTTATTGAAATGTGCTATCAGGTGTTATGAGAATATAACTTTCAATAGGTGTAAACTCCTGTTGTTAATTATCACGATGATTGTTAGAAATTTTCTAAAATAAAAAACCTAGCTAATAAGATAAAGACATAAAAAAAGAATAAAGTATTTAATTGATTTTAAAACATGATACACGGCTTAAATAAGGGTATGCCCTCACTTTACAATAAATTTCAACATAGAATGATACAAAGTTTGAAAGAAATAAAGAAAGGAAAAGAATGGAGAAGAAGCTCTGATGCGTGTCGCTGCCTCACTTTCCTAAACTGGATCACATGGTGTCTAACCCAAATTAATTTGATCTTTGGCAAGTGTTGATCACATCGTTCGATGGGACATGAAACAGAATGGGAGAAGTTTAAAATATTTCTAATAGTTTTGAACTTTAGTGATAACTTCGTGATTTAAAGTATTTTTGTTATCCACTAATGTACTGGCGATAACTTTATTTAGGCTGAAGTATTTTCATAGCTAATAAGGTGTTGGCAATAACTTCATTGGTCTTGAAGTATTTTCGTAGCTAATAAGACATAGGAAGTAATTTTTTTGTTTTTAAAGTATTTTCATAGCTGATATTATTTTTGGTAGTGCTACCAACAGCTTATAGGATTGGATATAGTTTTGAAAGTCATATTGTCAACCGCTTTTGAGATTGACTAGTTTGAGGGGTGCATCGTCAACTGCTTTTGAGGTTAACTAACTTGAAGGATACGTCATCAACTGCTTCTAAGGTTGACTAGCTTAAAGTATAGCTAATGATTTTGAATATATTGGCATTTAATATCTTTGATTTGATAGCATCAGTAACAGCTCAGGGGTTTGGGTATAATTTTAAAGTGTGGCCAATAGCATTCAGCATGTTAGCGATTTAATTCTTTGATTTGGTAGTATCACTAATAATTTATGGGATTGAGTATAGTTTTGAAGTGCGGCCGAAATATTTAAGCGTGTTGTTGGTTGACATCATTTGAATAAGATATAATAGCTGACCGACTAAGCGAGTGCAAGCCTATATTAGTTTGATTTGAATTGAAATGTTACTAATACTTTTGGGTTAGCTTACCTTTGAAGTGTGGCCAATAGTTTTAAGCATGTTAGTGATTAACTTTTTTAGTTTGATACCATCACCAATGATTTATGGAGTTGAGTATAACTTTGAAGTGTGACTGATAGCTTTGAGAATATTAGCAATTAATTTATTAGTTTTGTAGCATCACTAATAACTTATAAAGTTAGGTATAGCTTTGTCGTGTTACTAAAGATTTTGTAGCACACCCAGCGAGACTTAATTTGATCTTATTTAGTTTTATTCAAACTAATTTTGGTTCAAGTTAGGGTAGTAATATCACCTTTTATTCATGCCCTCAGAATATTTGTAAAAGTTTAGCACACTCGATGGGATTCAATTTAACCCTATTTAGTCTCATCAAGATTAATATAGTTTGGGTCCAAGTTTGATTTTATTTAACTTGAGTTGAGTTTGACCTTGTGTTGGACCTTTATTGAGTTTAGGTCTGCATCTTGATGGACTTCCATTCAAGTTCAAGTCAAATTGGTTTAACTTAGGTGTCAGTTCAATCTGGCTTGGTTTTTATTTGACTTTGGGTTTGCTCTTTTAATTTGGATTTGATTTAATCTAATTAAGGTTTGATTTAAGCTTGCTTTAATCCAAATTGGATTTAATTTGAACTCAACTTGATTTTAAAATTAACTCATCTCAAGTATGATTAGAGTCGAGTTTGAATTTATTTGGTTTAGGTTAACTCAACTTGAATTTTAGTTCATTTGTTTGATCAATTTAAGTCTATTTGAGTCAACTTGGTCTTTGTTCATTTATTTTAGTTAAGTTCAAGTGTAATTTTAATGTGATTAAGTTACTTCATGTTAAGCAATTTAATTTGAGGGTTCTTGATTATTTATTATAATTTTAGCGAGACCTATCGACTAGCCTTAAATGTGTGAACCCTAGGATTGGCTTAGTTCTCAAGCTCGAAAGTTGGCTTAGAAATGCATGCATGAGGGTTGACTGATTGTGAGTCCAAAAACTAGCCTAGATGTGAGCCCGAAGGCAGGCAAAGTGCGAGCTTGAAGGCTTGCTGGATGTGAGCCCAAAGGTTAGCTCATGATATGTATCCAAAGATTGGCTAAGTGCGAGCCCAAAAGCTGACAGTGTGTGAGCTTGAAAACTGGCTTAGATGCAATCTTGAAGACTATATATGTGTGATCCTAAAGGTTGGCTTGCATGTGAGCTCAAAGGCTGATTGGATAGGAGCTTGATGGCTTGCTGAATGCGAGCCCAAATGCCGATTGGCTTGGATGCGAAGCCGAAGGCTGGCTGATTGCTAGCCTGAAGGCTAGTTTGGATGTAAGCCTGAAGGCTGCCTCAGATGCAAGTTCAAAGGCTAGTTAAGTGTGAGATCAAAGGTTAGCTAAGGTGCTAGCCCGAAGTCTGGCAGAGTTGCAATCTTGAAGGCTAACTGAGTGTGAGCCTAAAGGCTAGTTGAGTGTGAGTCCGAAGTCTTACTGGGTGTGAGCCTGAAGGCTGACTTAGATGCAAGACCGAAGGTTAGCTAAGTGTGAGCCTGAAAGCTAACTAAGTGTAAGCTCGAAGGCTAGC
Source organism: Trichopus zeylanicus subsp. travancoricus (assembly GCA_005019695.1). NCBI lineage: Eukaryota > Viridiplantae > Streptophyta > Magnoliopsida > Dioscoreales > Dioscoreaceae > Trichopus > Trichopus zeylanicus. The sequence goes on from RXID01014968.1 coordinate 389,117, forward strand.
TTGGATGTAAGTCTACATGTTGGTTGGGTGAGAGTCTGAAGGCTAGCTTAGATGCGAGCTTAAAGGCTAGTTAGGTATGAGCCTGAAGGTTGGCTTGGACATAAGCCCAAAGGTTAGGTGAGTACAAACCTGAAAATTAGCTTGAATGTGAGCCCAAAGGCTAACTTAGTATGAGTCCGAAGGTTGAATTGGATGTGAGCCTGAAGGCTGCCTAGAATACGAGCCCGATGGTTGGCTTAGTGTGAGTTTGAAGGCTAATTAAGTACAAGCTCGAAGGTTAGTTGGTTGGCTTATATGTCAGCTCGAAGGAAGGCTAGGATATGAGCCCGAAGGATAGATAAACGTGAGCCCGAAGGATGGATAAAGGCGAGCCCGAAGGCTGGCTAAAGTGCGAGTTTGAAGGCTAGCTAATGTGAACTCGAAGGTTGGCTAAGTGTGAGCCTGAAGAGTGACTTCGATGCAAGCCCAAAGACTGGCTAAGTGTCAGCTTGAAGGCTGGCTTTCGATTCGAGCTCAAAGACTGATTGAGTGTGAGCTGGAATGTTGGCTAGGTGTGAGCCCAAAGATTAGCTGAGTGTGAATTTGAAGGTTGACTTAGTCTGAGCTTGAACGCTGACTTGGTGTAACAAGGTTTCATTATCTTTGAGAGGCTACGAGTGGTTGCAATAGTATCAAGTGTTCGCCGTCTTTGAGAGGCTGTAGGATCCTAGAATAGTGTTGAGGATTTATGTTCTTCGAGAAATTATAGGTGGTCACGAGCAGTGTCAAGTGTATTATAATGTCAAATATAATGAATTAGTCTCATCTTAGATATTGAATAGATAGAATCTAATATATATAGTGAAAAAGGCTCATACCCATGAGCTTAAGCTTTTGAGATGGTTTGGTGTCCGGCTCATTATATGGATATGGTTTGACACTCTTTCGGCTTTCCAACAAGTGGTATCAGAGCTTCAAATTTGAAGTTGTGTAAACTCTTAAGACTGAAATTACCGTGATGATGCGATTAAATTGAGTTGCATGTTAGTCTCATGGCAAAAAGACCGGTGAGGGCATGGGCACAAGCCTGAGGGCTCCGACGCTAGCGAGAGGCCAGCATAAGGCCGAAGAGTGGGCGCGGCGTGGGCGCTAGGCTGGTGAGCGCACGAGTGCAGGCACCAGAGGTCGGCGTGAGGGCGCGAGCGTGAGGCCGGCAAGGGCACAGTCACAAAAGGCCAGTGCGAGGGCATGGGTCACATGGTGAAAGTGATCGAGTAAAAAAGAGTTCTTGATTAATAGTATTAAAATTTATGTGATGAAATCATATTTGAAGGGAGAAATTGTTATAATATCATGTATGATGAATTAGTCCCACATCGGATATTGGATAGATAGAGTCCAATATATATAGTGAAAAAGGCACATATCCCATGAGCTTAAGCTTTTGGGATGGTTTGATGTTTAGTTCGCTATATGGATCTGGTTTGACACTCTTTCGGCTCCCCAACATGACTGTTCATCATTCTTAAGAGACCGCAGGTGGTCACAAGTAATGTCGAGAATTCACCATTTTCGAGGAACTGCGGGTGGTCACGAGTAATATTGAGGGTTCACTGTTTTCGAGAGGCCATGGATGGTAGCGAGCAATGTGAGGGTTTGCTGCCTTTGAGAGACCGCATGTGACTATAAATAGTATCAAGAGTTCACACCATCTTCAAGGGAGTCGCAGGTGGCCCCCGGTATTGGTGTTGTTGAAAATCAAGATGAGAGAGTTTTTTTCGTTTTCTTCCTTTGAACAAATATTTCTTTCTTTGCCAAATTTTATTTTTTTTATTCTTTTTTTTGAAAAAAAGAACCAATCATTATGATATAATCCACAAAAATATGTGAAAAGATAAAAGGAACATATGCATCTATTTTCTGGCTTTGTACCAAGTAGTGAGATACTTGGTATAGGCATCGGCTTTTGTTCCTCATTACCTACATTGTAGTCATCTGGTGGCACCTACTTCTTCATAGCCCCACTTTTTTGGTTTATAGTATAGTTTGGAAAATCGACTGAAACGTATTGGTTTCAGCCGATTTTATTTTGATTTGGTCCTCGCACTCGTCGACTTGGCCCCCACTCCCACACACTCACGCCGACCTCTGGCTCTTGTACTTGCACGCTTACACCCTCGTCAACCTGGCCCCCGTGAACGTGCCCTAGCCTCAGCCTCTAGTGCCCACACTCGCACACTTGCGTTTACCTCACGCCTGCACTAGTGCCTTCACTGGCCTGGTGCCCGCGCCCTCGCCGGCCTCGCATCCGCACGCTCGCACCGGCCTCACGCCCGCTCCCATGTCAACCTAGTGCCACCAATGGCTTCTCCTACGCCACCAATAGCTTCTTCAATGAGCGCAAGGTCGGCTCCGGCAGCTTCAGTGCGGTCTACTGCACTGTCCTCAACGACGGCCACATTGTTAAAGTCAAGCACTCTGTGTTGCCCGCCTTAACATCTAGCATTGCCACCACCCATCGAAAAATCAAAGATAGGGAGCTCGCCTTCCTCTCCGAGCTCGCGCTACTCTCACGCGTCAACCACAGGAACCTCATCCGCCTTCTTGGCTACTATGCGAAGTGCAGTGAGTACACGCTCGTGTACGAGTTCCTTTCGAATGGCTCTCTCCACGACCACCTCCACCGATTGCTAGGCTCGCCACGGCTATCATCGTGGGCATCCCGCCTCCGCATTGCGCTCGATGCCACTAGGGGAATCGAGTATCTCCACACTTACGTCATGCTGCCAATCATCCACCGAGATATAAAATCATGGAACGTATTGCTGGACATGGTAATAAAGAATACCAATCTCTTCAAGATCCACCTCAAAATAAAATGTGATTATAATGCATGATTTATACTACCTATAAAATAATATAGTAATATATAAAAAATAGATTATATAGGTGATTAACTATCAAAATTAATTTAAATTAATTAATATAGTATTTAATCTTATGGTAAAATTAGTTATAAGTTTTTTTATAATTTTTATATTTTTTAAAAAAAATTTAAAATTTTTTTAAAATTTTATTATGTTTCTAATTTGAAGTCAAAGTACAGTCAAAATATACTTAAATTTTAATTAACACATAATTAATAATTAAAAAATATATTTTGGCTGAAATTCAAACCAGGTTTTCGATCGAAACCTATCGATTTCTCTCAATACCAAAATTGAATCCGAAACTAAAATTCAATATCTTAATTTGTAGTCAACAGGAATAATTTTCTTTTTTTTTTCCTTCCTCGCGTGATCTCTAGCTTTCCAATATTTTCCCCACGTCCCTTCATGCATAAAAGTAGTCTTCATCATATACATGCCAAGAATAAAGCCAACATGCTTCACATGTGCTCAGTTCACTAAGCTAAATATATGGTTTAAAATGGTTTAACTCCTCTCACAACTTTTTGAAACCATAATAGAGAACAAATTATAACTCTCGAAAAGAAAGGTGGAGTTTAACTTTTGTAGGTAAACAATAGTAAAATACAACATATCAATAGATTGTTTGAGTATATGTGTTGATACGTATTAGACAAAAAATTGCGATACGATGGCATGTGGTCTTCTAAAGTTGGGTCTTTTCCTTTCTAAGTGGCCAGATATCCTTTGTAAGATCCAACAAGGATTACTGTTTAGATTATCTCTCTTCTTGAGTACCATCCAACATACAATTAGTTTTAGCTCACCAAGCATCTTTGATAAGAATGAAAAGAGAACAGTCAACTCTCAAGCAAAGCAACCACCGAGAGCATAATATTCGTTGTGTTAAGACAGTGATAGACCCAAAACCAAGCTTCTCCAACTAGTTGTACCTATATACAAATAAGTTAAACAGTATGTCAAGCAATCATTTTTGGTGGTTCAAAGAAGCCAAATATTCAAAGCTTCATAGAAAGGGGTACAAATTGGAACTTCTGCATGCATGATTTCATTTTCCAAACATCAATTTTAGTTGGCTCTTCAGCATACAAAATCAAGCCCTGAAACAAAAGACTTAAAAAGGAAAACAACTAAGGATAAGCTTGTTTTGCATTCAATTATTGATTGTTGAAGATGCTGGATCATAGCAAAAGCATACACAAAATTCATGCAGGATCTTAACAAATTATTTGAACCATATGTATGGCCTCCAGTGCACCATTGAAATTACTCGTATCCAAGGCCAACATGAAAAGATGACTGTGAGCAATCAAGTCTATCTAGTTCCTATAATTATCTAGTCTCCGGTGAATTCAAAATCCTAGCGGTCCGAGAAGGACGAGGAGAGCGGGGAACAGGGTGAAATAGAGACTGACGAACAGGATCAAGCTCGAGAGCGAAAGGACGAGATCAAGCTCATCAGTTGCAGGCGGCAGCGGCGACGGCGAGGGTGCAGTGAGACGCGAGGCCTGTAGCAGAGCCGGCGGGCGTGGCCGGCGGGAGCACCTAGCGGAAGTGGCAAACAGGCGAGCACAGCTGACGAGCAGGAGGAGGCGGTTTTGTTTGAGTTAATACGGCGGGGGATTTTCCGGTGCCCGCCGTCAAATGCCCAAAACTTTCAGGCATTTGTTTGAAAAATGTCAGTAATTTTCGATATTTTTCAACAAATATTGAAAATTTATAGGGTTTTTTTTCAAACACCTGTAAAATATCGAAAATTTTTCTGACGTTTAATAAAAAAATACCAGTAAAACTCAGCATTTGATCAAAAAAATATCGCGATTGATGGTAAAAATTATTCGCATTTATCAATAAATAGATGATTATCCGGCATTTTCATGATTGCCGCAAGAAAAGTGTCGGGAAAAACTAAATATATTATAGTGTTTTGGATCTTCTTTTTAGAAATATACTAAAACACAAGGTTTAAAAAAATATTTTAAACCCATAACATTTCAATTTAAAATTTGATTTAAGGACTTAAAAATATATTCTATTTATTTTATATGTTAATTTTATTTTATTAGTTCAATTTAGATAAGATGGTTAAGTTTCTCATATCTGAATTTGAATTCTTGATTTTACAATTTATTTTTAATAATTTAAACAATAATTTTAAAAGAATATATATAAATTTTTTATTTGTTAATATGGATTACAAATAAAATTATCAATAATTTAAATTAAATAAGTGTCCTTTATTTTTTAATACATTACAAAATTATCTTATTAATATTTAAATATTGATTTCTAAAAACTATGTCATCTATGCAATTGATTATGTTGTTTAGACTTTAAATTAATTTTTATTTTCTTTAATATAATAAATGGAGAAATTAACTTATAAATATCATATTTAATTTAATTAATATATAATGTAATAATATGATAACCATTGTCATTAATTTTTTAAAATTTCATAATATTTTTAAATTTAACATTAAAGTATAATAAAAATAATTTAAAAATAATTTGTTCGAAACTAAAACCACGGCTAAAACATACCCAAACCGAAGGTGAAACAACCACAAGTGACAACTAACAAGTTAACGGGTTTCAATTCAAGTTGTTTTTCTTTTGAAAAAGATGGTAAGAGAAGTACGTCTGGCTTTGCAAAGAGATAACAAACATTAACAATTCTTGGTGAGCAGGATAACTGAAGAAGAGGAACAAATGCTTCAGTGACTCTTGGTTCCATAACAGTTCATGTTCAAGCATTCCTCCGCCATCTCACGTGTCTCGTTTGCATTTTATATTGCTCTCAAGAATGCTGCAGCTCTATCTTGCTGTTGCCTGTCGAGGAAATTGATCAAGCACTTGCAGTAAAGCGCAGAAAATAAAAGCATTGAACTCAATCTAGTAATATGTTACCTCAGCACCTGCCTCTCTAACAAATGCTAGATCTAGTTCTTGTCCGATAACTTCTGCATTATTCACTTAGAGAAAGAAAAAAATAGTAGGATTTAATATCAGAACAAAAACACCATCATCATCCTCATCGTCACCATTAACTTATAATGCTTCTGTTCTTGTCTCTTGCAGTGAGCACCACCAAGATTCCATTGGAGGCAAGCTGCCTCGTCAGCAATCTCCAACCCTTGGTTCGATCCAGTCACAACTGCAATCATGTAAATGATACAAGTTCTCCAATTATAAGATTTAAAGCTTTTCTCCGACACAGAGAAGACAACACAGTGCAGTTGTTGTACCTATTGGTAGTTTTTTCCATATCCATAGCTGAAGAATGGTGTTCTTTGATAGACTGAAGCCAACTGTGCAAATAGCCATTGCTCTTATAGTGCCAGAACTCTCCTTTTAAGCTACTGTTCCTTTTGAGCTACTGTATTCCTTTACTTTTGACACCTCTTACGTTTCTTCAAAAGATTTCATCACCTCTTACATTATTTCATCACAATTTTATTGTCTGTATGCCAATGCTTGAACAAATAAACCTGACCTTTCAACCTTTTACTACCACTTTTCTGCTTCAGTATATTTGAATTTATTGCTTTGATGATTTCATGCCATCAAGAACATAACTGAGCCATACAGCCATCTAACTTTGTCACATGACATGATAGCTTGAAAAATATTCAATTCAAAAAGACATTCAAAGAAAGAGAGACATCGATAAGAAATAATAAAGATCTTAACCAATAAGAAGTAAAAAATAAGTCTGATAAATCCAGGGACCAAAAAAGAAATTTAGAAGTTGCAGGAATTAAAAAGACAAATGTGGAATACCGCTTCCCAACAATAATAAAATATGTGACGATGAATCAAAAAACACTTAGAATTCTGTGACATAGTAACTAGATTATAAGCCAGCCTTCAAAAAGGTACACACTCAAAATTGATCAACATCATCAGTGGTGTAGCCATGTAAAAGCATTAGATTGAATGTAAAAATTGAACCAACATCCAGGGCATTACAACAATTCAATGGCAATGAGCTTCACATTGCATGATTTGCTTGGAGAAATAGCTGTCATGCCATCCTATCTTGATGCAACAATTAATATAACTAGCATCAAGTCTTTGCCATCAATAAATTGGAGTGAGCTTCCAAAATTTATTGCTTGTAGTACAATTCCTAAAGAATCAAGGTCAATTTCATCCCTGAAAAAGAAAAGGTTGCTCTATTAACATAATTCAGTAAGAAGTTTCACACTTTTTTTTGGTTAACTTTAAAGTTGAAGAATCACTTGACAAGATTCAAAATCACAAACTAGATAGGTGGCTCATAGAGACTTCAATTAAGTAGCTAAATCCATAATGAGGAAACATAATGATTTAGTCTCAACAGAAGATGGCTGAGTGAATATGCTAACCTCATTTTTCATGAACAAGAGGGCTGTAAATAGGGTACCACATATTGCGTGCAACATACTCCACTACCTCCTCCTGAAGGGAAACATACAAACAGAAAATGTTAGTTGGACTTATGCCCATTACCAAATGTTTAATGGATTTAAGATGACAGATGATAGGTATATCAAATTTTTTTATATACCTTAGACATGTGCATCAACTCCTTCAGATCCACATCACCATGCCCTTCAGCAAGTTCGTCAGCAATAGCAGCACAAATGACAGCTGCTCCAACTTGTGTTGTGATATGCCTAATACTGCAAGGAATGAACAAATTGACCTCATCATGTGAAATTATAGAAGACAATGGCTGCTGACATGCACATTTGAATTCATCATTTGGCTTTAATGGATATTCTAATCATTGTGCGCAAATAACAGATATCTATCCACATGAAATCAGGGGTTCACAAAGCATAATATTTATGTACATTTTAACCACGAATGAGGCCTCAGATTAGATGTGCAAATTATTCACCCTTGCGATCCCACAAACTATAACACAATTTGGTGTATAAAATTTGACACTTTTCTCCTTTAATATCTCCGGATTAGTTAATGCATTAACACTGCCTATTGCAGTGGTCATAAATTCTTAGTTGCTCCAATATACAATATCTCAATGCCTTTAGTAATTGAAATAGGACTCACTGGAAACTTGCTATGTACCAAACACAATGTTTTCATATAAAAGTGAAAGCATTCTAGCAACTTGCTTGTACAATCATAGTACCACAAATATTGTCAGATAGCACATGTAGAAAACAAAAGGTGGTAAAAAAGAACTCATGAAGTGGAAAATAAATGCACCCATTACCTTGAGATAGAAGGGAAAAGGATACCCTTTTGTATGTCATCAGGTGTCATATAAGATGCCAGGCTGTCCATAAAATAAACAAAAAATTTAGGCAGATAACAACAACATAGGAGCAAAGTAAAAAAAGGCAATTGAATCTTAAATATAGTATCATAAAGAAATAGGACCAAAGTTACTCTCAAAGATGTAGATCAGATAACTTCTCTTTGGTCATAACATTCCATAACTTAGAAAAAGAAAATATAGTTGAATATCATACATAAATTAAGTTAGATACTGTACACAAATTGTGTATGGCATCATTTATATTCCACTGAAGTCAACCCAGCACTTACACAATGATTACCGTATTGAATGAGCCGAGTATTGCAGTCAAGAAAGCTGGCTGCAGAACATAGTTCTGCTGAAGTTCCTTGTATATTCCCAAAATGCCAATATCATCTCCTAATATCTAAGTTGAACTGATGAATCACCTCAATCAGACAAGTTGGTCATAACCAGCTGTGTGAGGATGTCCTAAATTGAATTAAATAATCTTGACAGATTCTTGCATTATGTTTTGCAATCAACTCTCCAAACAACCAACCAACCAACCAATATTGATTTAATTTCCAGCGCTCATAAATTAGGCAGTTAATGATGTTTTTCGGCCATCATTACCAGCTGATCATGGAAGAAGTGCATTTCAGGAGTCACTTTTCCTTTGACCAAATGCACTAGCCAGATATCCCGTGATTTGACAGATAAATAGAGAGCAATCAGTCAGAAAGATGTCTACTGGTAAAAGTTTGTGGTTATAGCATGCCCTTAACTCCCAAAATTCTTGTATTGTTCAATAGATGAGATGCTCTTCCACTTCTTTTTCACTAATTTAGGCCAGTTCTTACTTAGCTGGCTCCATTTTAGGCCTAACTGCCATATCTATTGACAAGAATCAAATAAATTCTGATTATACATTTCATTGAGAATTGATGATGATATACTCATCAATTAATAAGTTAACTTTTCTGAGCATTTTCAGATTTTTGCTATGTGGTTTGCTTCAATACTGTATCAAATGGCTCAACGTATAACTTATCTAGCTCTTTCACTCGGCGATGTGTTTGACACTTTAGTCTCTCAACTCACTTCCATTCTTTGAAATTCCATAGTAGATGTCCAACCAATACACTTCCATTCATGCTGATAGGCAGTCTCAGAGTTCAGATCATTCTTAACACTAGGTTAGTTGCTGACAGTATGGCCATTTTAATGATTCAGACGAGATGAGGTTTCTTTGTCATTCAGTCCAGCAATTTCTTGGGGCCTCTGGTCTGTCTCCCTAGTAGGAGTTATCAAAGAAAGATTTCCTTAAATCAGCCATAAATATTTAAAACAAGGATTAATAAATATGGTTAGCATGATATGTGCCGGTACACTGCTTGCACAGACTAAAAAAGAGGTTTAGAAAACTTTACAGATTTCTAATCAGTCTCTTACCATTCAGCTGCAGCTTGAAGCATACCATCTGAAATTAGACGAGCACCTGATAGAAGAGCTCCTAGGCCAATTCTAATGTGAAGTACACATCAAAACCACTTTTACAATTTGTTATAGCTAAGAAACTGGAGTATCTGGATACATACCCAGGAAACAAATACATGTTATTAGCTTGGTTAACATACCCTAGTTCACCATTTTCTGTAGGCAATAGATAACCAGTAAACATTTAAGCACTAAGCTATAATCAAGAATAAGTGAGAGTGAAAATGAGAGGCATTGCTTACCTAAAGGAACATCTTGAAATGGACTTCCACTAGCAAAAACTATCTTATCTCCTGCATATTTAAATGCATCCACAGCAGTGCATTCAGCTGTTACATAGGACAAAAAATTATGATTTAAACAAATAGGGATACAGCAGATCATTTGCATCAAAGTAGTAAAGGTTAAATGAGGGCAACCATTCATTGTTGGATTTGACATGGCAAAAATCGCAGGCCGAGAGGAATCTGACCCTCGCATTGCCCTAAGCACCTGCCACAATTAGTCAGAATACAACTTATGAATCATCTAAAAAATACATTCCCACTTTTAAAAACTACACACAATTTAATACGATACAGTAATATGTCTAGCTTCAGGTAAGAAAATGCCAGGAGATCTAATTACTGATGTACGAGCAAATGAAACTACTACGCGAGTAAGACATCAAGAAGCAAAGCAAACAATATAAACTGGGATAATAATGGTGACAATATCAAGAACAGTCCTGGTTGAGAGCAGTTTTGAGATATAAATAATTCAAAAGGTGAAAGAATATTAAATTGCAGCTAGCAATTGAATATGCATATCATCAATCAACTATTAGATGGATTTTTCAACCTGATTGGTGAATGATCCTCCTAAAGATAAGTAAACAGGGAATGCACAAATCCCAATTTCACAGGTTTGCTCCTAGCTTGCTTATGGTCTACTTCTGCTCGACTCTAGTCAACAGAAGGTTAGCCCCAACATGTCTCAGAAAAAAATAATAAATAATAAATTGTCAATTAGGGACCTATACACATCGATAATTTTCTAACTCATACATTTTCTTGTCAAAGCAACTTTCCTCTTAATCTTCTTCAGGCTCGAAGTGTTCTCAAAAGGAACTTTTACCAATTCTAACGAGATAAAATAGAATAGTTATTTTGTCTGGCAAATGGTTTCCTATCCTCCCCGTATACCTCAAGTAGGACAGCTCTAAGGAATGTTTTTGCTAAGTTTACTTCAAGAAGGCGGAAGACTAGGTTAACTGAAGCTAGAAAAATGATTTCAGGTACAACATACCAAGCTCACGAAGACTAGGATGACACTGACAATAGAACTGCAGAACCATCAAAAAATTGTGTTTTTTTTTTTTTTAATATCAGGAAAGTAAACCAAATTAACACAGAAAAATATCAGCATACCTCTTCATTAAAGATTCCCCCAACTCCAGATAGTCCTAGAAGAACATGGGGCTTCACTTTTCTCACCTGATGCAAACATTTATGTTGCCATTAGCTGTTTCATTAGCAATTTGATCCAAGGATTAGTAACCTAACTGTGAGCAAATTTCACAGTTCAACATCAAGAAAGCAGGAAACGTAAAGAAATGGTCAAAGTGATTTGCTTGTGTAATGTAGGTCTTGTTGGATTAATTTAATTGCTAGGAAAAAGTAAAAGCAGAATATCACAAGCTTTATTTAATTTACCACTTCCAAGAGACTAGCCCCCTCTCTAAGCCCCTGAACCTCTCCTGGACCAAATCCTCTAGCAAATGGAGCAGCAGCAGGGTCAATGTTCTTTCTCTCTTTTGTAACAAGGCCCTGTGCAGACCAAGCAAACATCATTACTCAATTTTTTTCAAAGCTATTCCCATCATGAAAAACAATAACAGCATAGAAGAAGAGTCAATGCCAAATATGCTTCATAGATACTCATTTTATAGCCTGATAAATGATCAGTTCTTTGTCCAGGCATAAAGGATTATATGTAAAAAGGGCCCAGGATACAGGCCTTCAGTTCATATTCCAAGAAATATGAACTGTATGAGCTAGTAAATGTCTGCTCTAATTTCAGGATTCAAGGTAGGCTGCGAAGATGAGACAGTATTCCATTTTTGAGATGAAAATCAAGTGATGGAAATTGTTCGCTTATTCATTTCCTATGTAGCATCCTAAAAGCCACATGCATCACACATTTTAGCTACAGAAATGGTACAAGAACCTTACATCTTTATCAAGTAGCCAAAACTGGTTGCTTGTTTCCATGTTTCCCTTGCTTCCTAGCATTTTTGAAACCGCCTGTTTAGCCATGCTAAGCACCCCTATCCCTGCACTGAATATTAAAAAGAAATGTTAATTTTATGGGTTATGTTTATGAATGAAACTCAGTAGAATCCGTACAGTATAGTTTGAGGTCTCAAGAATAAATATTGTAAAAGCAACTCCAATAGAATTATTGAAGTACCTCCCAGCGCCAACAACTACAATTTTCTGCTTTACAAAGTCCTCCAAGGGTAGGCCCCGTGCTCTTACGGCACCAAAGAGTCCAGCTAGAGCAACACCAGCTGTTCCCTAAACAATATGAATAATTCCAGAAAATTGTTAGTTGATACACCTAAACCAGGAAAATATGTAACATGGAAAATATAACCTGAATGTCATCATTGAACATGCAAAATTTTTTGCGATATCGCTGCAGAGTCTCAAAAGCCCACTTCATTTGAAAGTCTTCAAACTGTTAGGTTGGAAAAATTGTCATCATATATAAACAGAAGTCAAATCAGAACAGCACCTGAATTACTCTTATGCTTAGAATTTAACCTGTATTACGGCCTTTGGCCAACGCGCATGCGCAGCTTCCATGAATTCATCAACTATGGCCAGATACTCCTCACTTTCTAACCTAGGTTGTCGCAATCCCAAATCTGAAATCACAGATATGAACAGAAAAGAACTGTCATTAGGTATCAAATGCTTCCTAGAAGAATAATAATGCATTCCAATGCAAGTTTAAGGAAGATCATCTAATCAAACTTATATCTTATAGCAAAAAAGTTTTATAGGGAAGACAGTAGACAAGTGATATCCACTATCCATGGGATAGCTAAGTCCAAAAGTTAGTTGGAATAGTATTTTTGAGGAATAAGCTCACTCATAATGTTAATATTCATTTTCATTGAAATATTTCAGAACCTGTTTATCATATCAACCTGAAACTTTTCAGTACACATATCTAATCTCATGCTTCAGTCATCCAGTTACAGTAAGACTAAGCAGTTCACCCATTGTTTAGAAAAAAATTGGTGACAGATCTAGATGCTATCAGTAGAGCAAAACATTTTCCTAAATACCACATTCATGTATACAATGCATCCTAGTAAGTTAATTTCTCTATGATCGTACACAAAGGGAACTGCAAGAGAACGACATACAAATTTCTGAGTCTATTTATTTTTGTAACTTATTTAGTAGATCTTGTTCCTCGGATTTCAATATTTATCAAGGACAATGACAGAGATCACTTGACAAACTACTCACAAAGCTCATCTTTAAGCAACTTCTGATTGTTGGTTCCCACATCAAGCATAACAGGAAGAATCTGCCACAGATTGCAAACATGACAAATCACAATAAAGAATGATGCAATGAAACAAAAAACAAGCAAGCTCACTCCAGCTACTCGATATAACAGGCAAGCTTTTCTGCAAACATTGCAAGTGTGCAACCATTCTTAATCAGTTGGAACTCATGGGGTGCAAGGCATAATGTACGAGGAATATACTGATAAATTGCATCAGTTAACATCATCAACACTGACAAATACATGTCAAAATTCCATCAGTCAACATGTGAACACCATTTACACTCGCATGTGTATTTGTCTGCAAATATATGCTTTCCAGATAAATGGACTGAATTACATCATGTTATGAGTATTTCACTACATAATGCTCTTAGGTAAGCATGCATAAATCCCATGAAATGGGCATTCTCATTGCAGGTCTTAATACAAATATCTGAATAGAAGGGATAATTTTACATCTATCCAAGAAAATTCACACATATTCACATGCTTATTACCCATATGGACTTACCTTTTGTGGGTTTATGCCAGCAGCAGCAACATACATGTCAAGTTTCCCAATGGGTATTCCAATACCCTGAACTCCAAGGTCACCAAGTCCCAGAATCCGGCTTCCATCTGTTACAACTATCATGTCTACCTGAGGTCAATAGAGGAAAATGGCATTGAAAACACTGATGCAACTTCTAGCATAGAACTTAAGAGGAACGAATTGGCCTTAAGAATTAGTGATTGTAACAGTTTCGAAGAAAAAAATGCATTCTTCATTATTAAAGGAGGTATTTGATTCATGTGGAAGGACACAATGGAGTTCATAGGATATCAGGCCTGTATGGGTGAAACTAATGCCCCCCTAATCACTTCAAACATGCTCATCAAGATCCCATGTGCATGCAAGAAAAAGATACAAAGCTAGATACTAAACTGACTCTCATTGTTACATGTACCTTCAAGGGTGATAAAAAAGAACAGTTTTTCCCTTTTATTTCCCATAAACCCTAGATGTACCTATTGTAATGTACAGTGTAAACCTAATAAACACCACCATGGTGGAAAGCAAATGGAAAAGAAAAAACAAATTCAGGCGACCATTTTGCTACCAGTTATTCTCCAGAAAATATACACTAAGGATACTTGAAAATTGGAATAAAGCCAATAGCTGCATTACAATTTGATACTACAAGGTGTCTCAGACTGGAAGCAGTAGTCACCAGCAGAAAACTGATTGCAATTGAGTCATGTTAGTCATTATTTTTGAATTTTAGATTTTTTTAACCATCAAATTATTGCAGAATAGGTGCAATGATGTGTAAATTTGTCTACAAATGCTACATCCATGGAAAATTTAGAACCCCTGTAACTTACTTGATCATGATATTTAGAAAGTACCTGAGGAGCTGGCCAATTGTATATCATAGAAATCATTTCACCCTTATCCTTGGCACTGAAATACATTCCTCGAGGCCTTCTAAACAGTCCTCCATAATTTTGACATACCAAGCCAACAGTTGGAGTGTATATTATTGGAGCAAATTCTTTGATGCTGTCAATAAGGACCTGGAGAACCATAGGGTTTAACCTTCAGAATTACAACTCATCCGCTGAAAATTTTCTCTATGGTAAGCACAATATGGATGTAAGCAGATGTGGAGTGGCATTGTGAAAAACATGCTCACCCTGTAGTACAACGTCTCATTTCTATCATGCAATCTATTAAGGATCCTCCACTTTGCCAATGAGACAACACCTGTTGGTCCACCTTGAGTGTTGTGCTCCAACGATCGATATGATTTCACTATGATAAAAGAGAAAAAAGGTAAACTAAACTATCAATTGGACTGATTGTGTTCTACATAGTATATCTATTATGTACAACACTAGAGAAAGATTGCTTCTAATTTTTTTAGGATAAAGTCCTAGAAATCTAGGAATGATACATAAGCATAAAGTTAGCAACATAAGCTGACTAATTACATGTTACCAATGATTCGCAAAAGTTTCTGAAGAAGAAATTAATAGCCAGTGCCAGCACTAGCAGTAACATCACCAGAAACAGTGTCTGAGCTAAAGAAGGTAAATTCATGTATAGTTGAGGAGAAATGTACACAAAAAACCACCATGGTCAAACCTTCTATGATCTAGTCCATGACTATATCCAAGAAAGAAGTCTTCTAATCTTCTTCAAAGTATCTTGCACCATTCTTTATGGTTTGTTGAGCTTTCTAAATAGGTGCAAGACAGTTTTTTTTTATTGGACTTTTGAGAATGATAAGAGGTTAAAAGTTTTTTTCTCTTCTTTTTTTTATTGGACTATTGAGAATGATAAGAGGCTAAAAGTTTTTATCTCTTCTATCTTTTTGAGCCATTAAACAGGTGCAAGGGAGGTTGTTTGGCACTTTTTGAGAACGATGAGTAGTAAAGATCTTTATCTCTTCTATGCTCGCTGAAATTAGATATTCTCCTCTACTTTCCAGAAACCAGTCAAGCAATATTCTTATACAAAACCAAGGAGTCTGTATAGATATATCCACAGTCCAAACCGGCCAAATTCTACCCTCTCAATGATCCTCAAACTCCAATCCTGAAAACAGCAAAACGAGCTGAAGTTTCTAGGAAGCTGAGTGGTCAGTATCTTTTCATACCGCTAGTAGCCGAAGCAAGAGGTTAAACTGATAAATCGCAAGTCATGCTTTCAAGGACAAGGAAATAAATTATTTCTGCACTTGACCACAAAAACATTTCCCTACAAAGGAAAAAAAAAAACAAATCCACTGTTAAATTATTTATAAGTAAGTGGTATGCACCAACCAGAGAACAAGAACACCCTGAACTAATTATTGGTAAAACAAATAAAATAAAAGACGTGTTCAAACTCACTGAAACGATCATATTGTTGCTCAAATGACATAACACGTGGCGGAAGAAGACCGCGAAGTCCCAGCCGATCTCTTTCAGTCAAAGGGAAAGCTGTATCCTACTAGCAGAAAATCAAATAAGGTCTGTTTAGCTACAAAATATTCGAACAAAGCAATGATCAGGATTTATCTTTCAAGTTCACAACTCGATGAGCGTAAATCGTAATAGCACAAAGGCATGTGCTTTAGCAATCGCAGAAAAAGAACTTCGTAAAAAAAAATCCACAAAGTCAAGTACTAAGACATTCCCCTCCAACAAGTAAATCTAAATTATCATCATAATGACAAAACACAGGTAAAATGCAGGACGGCTTTGAGTACTAACACTTCTTAAACAATCAATTAACCAAATACACACGATTTCAAGACCTCATCTTCCCCCAACCAGATCTAATTACGCGACAAGCGTTCCAAACCCATCAAACAGAGCAAATCAGATCGGAAAACGACCTTATTGAACCAGGGATCGTGGAGAATATCATTCCCGCGCTTGTGGACGATGCAGGGCCCCGAGATGGCGGCGGAGAACAGCCGCGCCAGTCTCGGATTCCACGTCGCGCGCGAAAGCTTCCACATTTCCAACCCTAACCCGAAAATTGATGGATTTGCGAGAAGAAATCAAGCAAAGAACCTGAAAAAGAAACAAAAACGAAAAATGTTTTGCCGCTATTTTTCTTCCTCGACTCCAAACATCGAGCATTGAAAGAGTACAGCCGCCGAGGAAAAAGGGCCGCTTTGTACCGCCAGGATTGGTATGTTGTCTCGCGGAGCAGCGTAGGAAGAAAGGTCTCTCGGTAGAGAACATTTGGTGGGGTTGATGCGGATTGGATGGTGATCGCGAGAGATGCGGAGAAGGGTGGCATTTTGACGCAGAAGTTGAGATGCTGTGAATCAAATTCTCTGAACATTGAAAAAGTGAGATTTGATGATGCTGTGAGACAGATGAAAGCTGTCACTAATCCGCGATTGATTTGAGCACAGCCGTCGGATGAAGCAGGGGGTTGGCTAATAAACGAAGGAGATTAATTCGCGAAGCTGGCAGAAAGAAAATTTGAGCATCCCATGGGAACTAGGACTCCCTATTTACCATTTTTTCAAGTCAATAATAATTGCTTACAAGCTGCCGTCCAGACCAGGGCGGTGCATTATTAGTGTTAAACCAAATAAAGCATTCAGCTAAAATCAAATAGTGAATTTGACTCCGAGTATTCAATTTTTTGTTCGATTTATTTTTTTTTTTTTTTTTTGTTTAAGATTGGATATGCTTGGTTTTCGTTATAGATTACATGCATATGCTAGAGTTCTGTTACAAATTCAATTTTTGAATCAAACCAAATTTTTTTGATTTGGTCCGATTTCAGTTTTTGGACCAGTTTATTGTTCGATCTATTCAGTTCAATTTAGTGTATAAATATACAGAAAATACAGCCCTAATTTGGATGACTAGGATTATATATTATTTGGTTCAAATTGAACAAACCAAAATTGAATAGTCAATTGAATTTCGAGAATAAAAAATATCAATTTTCAATTACAATTTTAATTTTGGATTTTAAAAAATTATTAAAATAAAATCGAATTAAAGTGAAAGTTCATTTGAAACTTTTCAGTCATTAGTTTAGAGGGAAATTTTGATCAACATGAGATCCAAATTCTAGTCCAAATTTTTATTTTTCAGTTAAAATAAAACCAAATCAAAAAAAAATAATTCAATTCAGTTTGATTTTAACTAATGGGTTGGATTTATTTCAGTTCAGCCTATTTGATTCGACCATCTAATTACTTAATTATTTAATAATTATTTAAATATTCATTTAACCATCTAATTGTTATTTCACATTCAAAGAAGCAGCCACCTAATTTTATGAATAAATTTTTATCATTTTTCGATAAAAATGTCTAAATTATGTTTATTTAGAAATTTTAAAGCCTGTCAAGTGACATGTGCGAGCACATATTTTACTACACTAGTATAATACATGTGCTTTGCACATACTAAATTATTTTTTTATTAAAAGATATAATAAATAATTAACTTATAATTTTTTTATTATAAGAAATAAGTTTATTTCTCCAAAAAGATTTTTTTTAACAAAACAGCCACATAATAAAAGGATGAAGCTCCTTACCATGGACCAGAGTTTTTGGATCAAAAACAATAAATTTGTATGTCTCCAATATGCAATGGGATTATAAAAAATAGGAAAATTAAACACTATTATCATAGAAGAATAGCAGACCTTGTATGAATTAAAAATCATGCAATTGATATCAACAACCATAAAAGATAAGAAATAAAAAGATCAAAACTTGGATTCCTACGAATCAAGGCATAGTGTTAAATTAAAGAAGTAAATGACCTAAAATACCACAATATCTTGTATTGCTTGCAACGATAATAGGTTTGAACTTCAACTACCTATGCAATTAGGCCTAGCATTATGAACTAATCTATGCAGTATAAACTCTAATCTATGAACACCCAAATATTCAAGTTCATAAGTTTTTAATTCCCCATTCAAATTAATCAAGTCACAAAATCAAATAAAATCATCATGTGAATGATATTAATTACTAAGATCATGAAATTAAATTTATTTAGTAGCAAAATTTTAAATTTTTTATGAATAATGCATAAAGGTATATTTTTTTAAGTAGAAAAATCTCTGTGCACAATGACAATTAGCACATATACAAGCTAAATTCAACCAACCAAAGTATAAAAAGAGATGAAAATTTGTAATAAAGTGCATTGAATAAAGAAATTGGCTTTGGCTTTCATTCAAAGAAGCAACATAACAACATGGAGCCATCCATCAAGAACAAATAAAGGAAAAAATAAGAATGTTTGATAAATATGCATTAACTCAGAGACTTTAAAATTGACAATAACTAATCATTATCAAAGGTGATATTAAAAAAACTAACAAGAATATTTTAATTGACAAGGATGTAAAATTACAGATGAAATCATGGACATGATTATGCTGTTCCACCTTGTATTATATTTATTAAAAATTTCTCAACCCTTTGAACAAGCTCAGGTTTTACAGTTCAAATTGTTGCTTCAATATCAAAATGAAATGATACCTAAACACATATAAAAAATATAAAAAAATTATAAGAAATCATACATTTAGACGACATAAAATAAAACATATTTTTCGAATTGCTTTGGAAAGAACACGTGTTAGCACATAAAATTGAAGTTTGTTTATACATCTGATACATGCCACTAAGAATATTCTCCCAAATCAAGAAATTTCAATTGTACAAAATAATTAAAGCTCTTACAAACGAAAATATATATTTTTTGGTTAAAGATAAGATAAGTAATTAAATTTAAAGCTATTTTCAAGAAAAAAGACCTTGAAAACAATAATATATGTAAAGAAAAAATAGTGCACTTAGGAACAATCACGAAAAGATTATAAATATAAAAGAATGCGTTGATTGCCACTATAAATTCTACTAAATGAATCAACAAGCCAATATTATCTTAACCAAAAATTTTATATGCTACAACATTCATGAGGCTTGATTACGAAAGTCTAGAAATTCATATCTTTACATTTTCACCCAAAAACAAAATTCATTTATACCTTAGTTGCCCATAATATGCAAATTTTCTTCATCAATTTCTAAACAATTATACCCATAATTAACATAATGCATTATTCTCAAAAAGAATTGACCAATTTTTAAAAAAAAATCAAAGAAAAAAATAAATTCAAGAATAAGTTTCATACATTAAAAAAGATGTATAATATGATAATAGCTATTCATTTTTGAAGTCAAAGGAGATATCAAAATTTATTCATATCATAGGTCCATAGTATAGAAATTTTCTTCATCAATTTCTAAACAATTATATCCATAATCAAAAGAATTGAAGGCCATAACAAACAAAACAAACAAAACCCAGGCACAACTTGTTTTTCCTTTTTATTTGCCTATTCATTTTTTAACAAAACCAACAGCCTGAATCAAGAGCATCGATGGCCCTTCCTCTGTGATTCTATTCCAAATTCCCAAAAATGGGTTGACATCAAAGTAGCAAAAGCAACTATATAAATAGGTCTAGTTATTTTAGCAATAGAACCAGAAAATTCAATAGAATAATTTAGTCATACCAATGACGCTTGTGAAGTGAATGTAGGCCAAGCTTATCAGTAATTTCAGTAGCATTCATAGCATTCGACAGGTCTTGCTTGTTCTCAAAGACAAGAAGCACAACATCTCTCAATTCATCCTACCCACCAATTCAAAGAAAAATCCAGTCATTAAGCCAGACATTACTGAACACAGTTAGATAACTTAATTCTTTTGATGTTAAATGTCCAGCTATAATTCATTTGCCAAGATAATTAGGGATTCTTCTTGATTTCATTACAAAGGTTTAACATTTCACCTCTTTGTACAAACTAGTATGTACACACACTTGAAGCAACAAAGCAAAAAACCCAAAATCTACACGAACTCCATCCAATTCCTTTCAAGAAATCCCAAAACTAGGGAAAAAAAAAATTCGACCTTGATGCTGCAACAATCTTATCCCATTGAAAAACCACAAGAAATCAAAACAACAAACCGACAAGAGGAAGACAAGGACACAGAGAAGATGGACCTGGAGGGGGAGGTCAACCTGGGAGAGGAGCTCAGAGGACCGGTCAGGGAGCAGCGCCATCTCGCTCTCCCGCAGGGAAGGTGAGAAAGGGCACAGAGAGGGCAAAGAATAGGGGAGGAGATGCAGCCATTTTAGATCCATAGCCTCCGGCAATCGGGAGATCACAAAAAGAAAAGAGAGATTTTGTCATCCTCTGGCGTCGACTACAGGGAAGGCGAGGAAAAGCACAGAGAAGGAAAAAAATAGGGGAGGAGATGCAATGGTTTTAGATTCACAACCTCCGGCGATCGGGAGATTATAAAAAGAGAAAAGAGATTTGTCATCCTCTGGCGTCGACTGTGGGAAAGGAGAGGAAGGGCACGAAGAGGGCGGATATTAGGGGAGGAGATGCAGCAATTTTAGATCCATCGCCTCCGGCGAGAGATTTGGGGATCGAAACAGATCTCGGAGGGTTACGATTTCGCCCCAGATCTCAAAGGGAAAGGGAAAAAAAATTAAAAAAAAAAATAGTAATGAAAAAAATAAAAATTCTAAAATGTCTTTTAAATAAAATAATTTAAGTGTTCTTATAAAAATATGGACAATAAAAATGTGTTTTCTCAGATCTTGTAGGAATAATTAGATAGGTCTAAATATAAATTGAGTTTATAACTTTTCTTGACTTGTTATTTGATTTGTGTTGCGATCAACATACGAACAGTCTATAAATCCTCCTATGTGATCCAATGCCTAAGAAGTTAGGATGAGTTTTTTTTGAAAATGCCCTAATGATGGATGTCTTATTTTCTTCTTCATTGTCTTCATTACATACATATACTCGTTAGGCAAAATGACATGCTCGTCCTTACGATCGATCACATGGTGTCAAGAATAATCACTTAGACCAACGTAGCGAATTCCTCATTTGTATCGGTGGATATTATCACAAGCTTCCCGAGCAAGCATTTGATTAATTTGAAATAATATTTTTCTAGTCGAATTAGATAATTTAAATTTAAATTTGAATTTAATTAAAAATAGTACTTCAAAATAATATTATTTTATTTTTAATCCTAAGCCAAATCGACAGCTATGATCCAAATTAGCGGTATGATTTATCATTTGCTCCTATGGCTGGTTCTATCAACAGACCCAAGAGTCCATTAGATTCATTGATTGAGTCAGTTAAAAATTTATTTAAAATCCATCTAAAATGCTCAATTGGTCTTAATGAATAATACATTGAGTTTTTAATTTATTTAAAAAATTTATTAGAGGCTTGTTGGAAACTTGTTTAACCACCACTTTACTAATAAAATATATTAAATATAGGCATTAATGAGTTTTAACAGACTTAATTGATCTTAATAGAGTTAGTATAAATTTAACAAGTCGAGTTTTAAATGGACAATATAAATGTTAGCAAGTTTAAGAGACTTAGCTTGCCTCAAATCTATGCGGGCCAACTTTGGGCCCATTCAAGCCCGTGCAAGTTGGGCCTATTGCCAGCCCTACCTATGACCAACCTAACTTAATTCTGATTATAGTTTAGGTCATATACTGTTGGAATTCACGGTAAAAGATTTACGAATCATCTTATTCTCAAACAACATAAAAAATGAGAAGTAATATAAGATAAAAAAAATAATAAGAAAAAACACAACGATATACGTGATTCACCCAAAATCGAGTTATGTTTATAGGGAAAACGAGAGATCCACTATCAAAAGGCTTTATAGGAGTCTATAAGAAAAACTATTCTCTTTCTTACACAACTAAACTCTTTCACCAAGTCTCGATAATGCCTCCACATTTAGAGAGAATCTCCAAGAGGACACCATGAGGAAACACCACGAGAGACCATCGAGAAACACTAGAAAGACCTACACACGAGAGCCGACACACTCTCTCTTTCTCTTCTTTTTATTCCTCTCTCTCTATTTCTCTCTAGTTCAATCTCAACACTACACCACACTTAAACCCTATGTTACTATAATATTTATAAATCCTTATTGAGTCTGAGTTTTACTTTAATTGCAATTCCTAATATTACAAATCAATCATAAGTCTGAATCTAACTTTGAATTTCTATTTTAACTCAAACTCTAATCCGAGTTTAAGACACCCAAAACTCAACAATCTCTACCTTGGCTTGAATTTGGGTGTGTCATCACCACGAAGCTTCATCTATCATCTCTTATCCAACCCCTTCCCCTGGGCTACTAGCTTATTTAATTAATCGCAAGATGCGAGCTCGAGTTAATCTCAAATTCGCTCTTTATGCCTATAATCTTGTATTTTTGGAAGTCTTTCGGATGATTTGTGTCTACTGCTATAGTAAAAGTAACTCGAAAAGGACGTCTATCTCCTATCAAATTATTTTAAGTATCATGTTTTCTTTTCACTACTATAGCCATCGAAACTCCATCTATAATGGTATTCCCTCCTAATCGATAAATATTATTGCACTTTTATTCTTTCATCAGGATTTTAATACTGATTGTCACATTCATGACTCAATCTCTCGTTGAACAATTACAGCCTTTTAAGTTCAGTACACCAAGTGAAATTCGATTCTTTCATATCTTGGGGACATGCCTCACCCTAATAAGAGTACGAATCGCTTTATCAAACATTTAGATTTGGATTATTCCCACATCGGCAATTCACAGATCGAATTATCGTCCAACCAAACAGTACCTTTCTTCTTATTCTCCTCATAAGAAGTAAACTAATCATTCCTGAAGTAAATATGGTAAGAACTACTGAAATCTAAAATTCAATCACCAGAAGTGTCGATTTCTGTAGATACTGCAAGAACATCTTCATTCGTACTATTCTTAAAAGTATCATCTGCTATTACTGCCACCATATTGGAAGACTCTATCTTTCCATATTCAAAATAATATTGTCTAATGTGGTCATATTTTTTACACGAATAATATTGTACTTTTGTTTTCAATTTTGATTTGGACTGTTATTTATCTTTTCTACATTCTCTTAATCTTCTTCTTTCGTGAGTCACCAATTCTTCACCAAACTCTATATTAATATTAGAGTTTTTCCTTTTCTCATTCGAAAAAAGACTAACTATCACATCTTCCATCTTGAGAATTTCTTTACTATAAAGAATTGTGGTCACAATATAATCGTACGAAGTAAGAAGAGATATCAGGAGAATTAGTGTCTTATCGTCCTCTTTAAACTTCACAGCAACTTTCAACAAATCATTGATAATTTTATTAAAGGTATTTAGGTGATGTAATATAGTTGTACCTTCACTCATACGCAGTTCGTATAACTGTTATTTCAGGTAGAACTTGTTCGTGAGATTTTTTAATATGTACAGCTTCTCAAGCTTTTATCCAGATGTCCACCATCGTCTCTTCATTAATGAATATTGTACAAAATCTCATAAGTCAAATTTGTAATAATTAAATTCAATGTTTTCTAATTTATCTCCTCTCAGTCTTCATTATTTATCTTAGCTGGCCTCTTTTCTTTACACTCTAACATCTTTTATAAATATTGACAAATAAAAATCGCTTTCATCTTTTTCTACCATAAGGCAAAATTTATCATAGCATCAAACTTCTCCATCTTGAGTAAAAACTTTACCATCTTAGTTATTTACTTCTAAACTCTGATACCAATTATTAGGATTCGTAGCAGAAGGTTTACGAATCACCTTATTCTCAAACAATACAAGAAAATAAGAAATAATACAATATAAAAAAAATAACAAGAAAAGACACAGTGATATATGTGATTCACACAAAATCGGATTATGTCTATGGAGAGAGCGAGAAATACATAATCAAAAGACTTTACAAGAGTCTATAAGAAAGTCTGTACTCTTTTTTATCCAACTAAACTTTTTCATCAAGTTTCAACGATGTCTCCACCTTCAAAAAGAATCTCCAAGAGGATACCACGATGAATCATTATAAGAGACTATCGAGAAGCGCTAGAAAGACCCACACACAAGTGCCGACACACTCTCTCTTTCTCTTCTTTTTATTCTCTCTATTTCTCTCTAGTTCAACTTCAACACTATACTACACCTAAACCCTATATATTAATAGAATATTTATATACCTTTATTAAATCTGAATTTTACTCTAATTATAATTTCTAATATTATAAATCAATCATAGGTCCGAATCTAATTTTGAATTACTATTTTAACTTAAACTCTAATGTAAGTTCGAGACACCCAAAACTCAATAATGTACCTCAAGGATATATCATGATTTCTTTGAAATAGGGTCTCATCTCCATATATTTTTACTCAATTTTCACAAATTTTAGCAAATTTTATAATAATTTTTTATTGTTGGTTTTAGTTTCTCCCATTGTTAAATGTATATTCACAATAATCTAGATTGTATTCCACAAATGCTGGTGGCAACAAAATCACAATTAAATGATTAGGTAAATATTAAGTCATAGTTAAGTTTTAATCATTTAGGATATGTTTAGTAAATAATTAGCATAATAATCATCAAGTGATAATTATATAACTAATTACAAATTCATCCAAACAAACTTAAATTTCTAATATCAAACTTACTCCCACATTTAAATGCAATTATATTCATTTTAAAAAATTATGTGACTAAATTTTCATTATTTTTCACTATTTATCCAACTAACCAATCATTATTTTCTCACGATTTTCTTTTACCAAACATTCCCATAAATTTTCACCCATAGTAGCGAATGTTTCTATCCGCATCAAAATCGCAGGAGAAGAATAAATAAAAGCATACATATCATATAATAATACCAAAAAAAATCTAATTGTAATAATCAATTTGCCTTATCGAAGCATACGATGACGCAAAGATGGACGAAAAATCTTGCATTAATGTGTGAACCGCACAGATAAAATGAATTAGAATCTCTTTTATGTCAAACTTGTCGGTCTTGAGTTAATTTGGACAACAAATGAAAATTGCAGTCAATTGATATATTTTTTTATTTTTTAAAAAAGTAAAAAAGAAAATAAAGATAAATTGACTGCAACCTCATGAAAAATTAGAATTAACAATGCTGACAGCCAAATCGAGTGGTTGAGACTTATCCTCATGAAATACTCACAGCCAAATGGAATGGTTGAGACTGGTTCTCATGCTTTTATTTTCTAAATGGTTGACAATCATGGCCGCTGATATAACACGGAATTGCAACACTCCAATTTCAATTTAAATTTAATTTATAAATCATTACGATTCAACTTCTTACGTATAATAAACTATAGGTCGAAAGTAATCTGACGAATACCTACAATAATCAAGTTAGTAACATAAAAATATGGTGAGTTTATGTAGAAGGAAGAAAATCCAGAACCCTTCACACGTGGGTTTATGATGTACAATGTGTGAAGCTTGACATGATTGGAAGAATTTGTGAGTTTTGAAAGGACATTATGGTCAAATCCTTAAGATAATCTGTGAGGACATTTTTTTATTCTATATTGTATCTTCAATTCTTGTGATTGATGTATTGAGTGATGAAAATAGTTTTATAGTCGATGATACATCAAAATGAATTAGCCATGTTAAAGAGTAAATAAGAATCAAATCTTACACTGGTCGCGAGTCAACAAATCTGAGTGAAAAACCGTCTTGAGATTTAGTTACAACGAGTCCTTAGCACATGGGTTGCAAGAGGCCCAACACCGAGGCATAAGGAGTCCAGTATCCTCAACCGAAATAATTACAATAAATTTTCATTGATCTCGAATGCATCAATGTAAGTAAACTAAAGTTTGAATTATTGTGGACTCTTATTCTCAAGAAAATCCTGACAAATCCAACATTTACGATAATCTATCATAAGTAATTCAAAAAAATTACGACTCTTATTAAATCACGAGATTTGGGTATGTTCAATAGCTTATAAAATACAACCGTCTCTAAAAAATTAAGGATTAAGGCTTTTCTTCTTTCAACAATAGACTTTGCATACCTACAA
Organism: Trichopus zeylanicus subsp. travancoricus; assembly: GCA_005019695.1. Taxonomy (NCBI): domain Eukaryota; kingdom Viridiplantae; phylum Streptophyta; class Magnoliopsida; order Dioscoreales; family Dioscoreaceae; genus Trichopus; species Trichopus zeylanicus. The sequence goes on from RXID01014968.1 coordinate 415,847, forward strand.
CTAACTTGAACATCAGAGCGGTAACCATCAAAGAGTTTCTAACGATCCTCCTCACTTTTTCTCTTATTGTAAATTAGCAAGATATTGACATAGCGGATTGATCTCAAGAAACCTCTCAAATCAAAATCGATGGAGAACCAAGCTAAATTGGCACAAAAAAACTTGGAGGTTCTCTACATATCTACCTTAAGGAAAAGTGAAAAGGGGTCTCTAAAATCTGATCCATAAAAAGGGGAAAAACATGGCAAAATTGACAAGCCACGACATTCGAGGTCATTTTCATCACCAACCGAAGCATGAAAACCTCCCGAGTTGCTTAATCAAAAGTTTTATTTAAATGGCTTTACAACTCGGGTGTATTGATTCCTGTTTACCTCTCTATATTTCTTTCGATTATGCTATAACAATTGATTTTCTTTTTCACCAATACAAGATACACTATGGTAAATGACCAATCTTTGGAGATAAAAATTTACATATCATGCACTTGCAACTTGGATTGCCACCTTCAACAGTTTAGCTCCAATACTCAAGACCTCAGTTTCACCTAAGGCACACAAGACTTTGGTTTCATTCGAGGCACTCAAGACTTTGATTCTACTCGAGGTGCCAAACTCTGGCTTTGGCTAGTCCACAAAGCCTTTGGGCTAACCCAAGGCACAAAAACCAAACTTCATGATTACAAACTTGACTAAAGGGTAAAAGCAGTTTGGTGACAAACTATAGACTCAACCAAATAGAATGCTGGCTCAAGACTTGGCCTAAAAAGAATATGAAATTAACTCCATTGACTGAGCCATGAGAACTCGATGTTTAGAGTTAGGAAAATTTGATGATATAATGAACCCTCGAATCAATTTAATCAAGGTCAAATAAAGTTAGCTCAAAATTAAATCCAGAAAGAATCCTTCATAAAAAGATAATTATATTCTAAAGAGATAATCATACCAAATCTCCTACAAATCAAAGATACTATTCTTATAAAACATAGTCCATAAAAGATATAAAAAGAATGTATCTTTATTTCTTTTACACAGTCTTTTAGGTCCTAAATTATATAATTCTTTTCTTTTCTGAATTCTATTATTGATTTTCTCTCAAAGAGCGATATTGGCATAAGCTTTAGAGGGGCCGCTAGACTTTGGCAATCTCTCTCACAGTGTCTCTATTTTACAAGTCGTATAACGTGAATTGACCTAGTGAATTTGATATCAAAAAATCTCTTGATTTAAAACCGAGGATAAGTTTGACTATCAACAACCGGATTTAGTAAAAATATCTCGAATGAACTAAATTAAAATTTTGTATTTAACAAGCATTTAATATATATACTCATCCAATATCAAGAATTGTGTCATGTCTCCATTATATATTTAACTTAGACTAATACCTAAACTTGGACAGAAAGCCAAATTGATTGCGACTTGACTAGATTTGGCGCGCTGATTGGTATTTCGATGGGTTCAGACAAACCAAACTCCTATCGACTATTGCATGGACTGACTTTCCTTAATTAATAGTTTAATATTGTTTGTGACAAGTTTAATAGAATTGATAGAAAAAAAATTGATAGGCATTGAGCGAAAAAAATAAAACAAAAGGCGTTGTATTTTATAGAATAGTAAGTAGACCAAGCGGGATTTATTTCATACATCAAATATTTGATTTGTTAATTACATTCATTTTTTTTAAAAAAAATCATGAGTTTAAAATTTTAGAGTATTTATAATTGAGACAACAAAATCAAATTGAGAATGCTCCCAAAGCCTAGGTTGGATCTCGTGCATTGGATGGCTCTAAAGGTTCTTCCAATATATTCCTTCTTAGCCAATGTCAGAATACAATGATTGTAGGAATGTGACAAGTCTATACGTCTATATTCACTCCGGGACTTGATTGCTAAAAGGCTTGATCACAAACAAAATTTAGCGGTATTGTAGAAAGGGGATTTCCTTTGATATAAAACTAAAAAATAAAATATTTTTATTTTAAAACAGTATCTCTATTTTAATTTTAATTTAAAATCAAAATTAATTAGTCTGATTAATTTTGAATTAATTTCAAATCAAACAGAATAAACCGGTGAAATATAGAAGTAATTAATTCTATGCTTTTTACACAGAATCAACTTACATACCAATATTTTTTTTTAAAAAAAAAGAATCAACTTTTATGGCACCAAGGCTGATCTAATCATTTAATAAAAAGAAAAACACAAAATTAAGATAAATATTTGCACAACTAAACTCTTACGATGTCAAGTATAATGAATTAATTTAATATCAAATAATTAAATAAATATAGTAAAAAGACTTATATTTCAAAAACTTAAATTTTTAAAATAATTTAATATTCGACCTAGTATACTGATTTGATTTGACAATCTTAAACTCTCTCGATACCAAACAATTAATTATTCTCTAAAATTAACCGGATTTTAAAATTTTACACATGAGATCATATACTGATAACATTACCCCAAATGATTCTCTTGCCGCCGCTCAATCACTCAACTATTATTCCTATACCTTTTTTTTCTCCTTCTCTTTGTCTTACTGTGCTCTCTCTCTTTTTCTCTCTAGAGGAAGCCCTAGAAGCTTTTATATTTTTTTTCTTTCATCGCTTTCATGTACGATTCTACTCTTATTTTGATTTTCATCATGCTTTATACTAGATCTATAAATTTTTTGCATGAGAAAAGCACATATTTCCGTAATTAAAGTTCAGGTTCCAACTAATCTATGGTTTCATGGTCACAAATCTTGCACAAAGATCTTGATTTTATTTATCCTTTGGTTGATGTTTGAATTTAATTGCAATCCCTTTTTTCATGTTATAGATCTAAAATCTAGCACAAAGTTTCATTTTTTTGATGTTTAATCTTGGTTGTGGAATTTAACTTTTTTTTTTCTTTTTAGAATTTCACTCTAGTGGTGGATATAGATCAAACTTAATGTAAAATTGTTAATTTAATAGGTATGTGTTATTTCTATTTGTTGATTTTTTTATGATTATTTGAATTAGATCACAATGGGAAGTTTTTGGATTATGGATTGAAAGTGTTGAACGCATGATGCTCTAATTGATTTTGTTGGTATTCTAATAATGCTTTGATTTACAAAATAAAATTCTTGGAACATTATGAAACTACTTTCTTAACATGTTTCTTTTCCTTTTCTTTTCCCCTAAAATAAAAAAATAGAGCAAATTTGAAGTGAGTAATCTCACCACCTATATTCAATAATAACTGCATTATAAAAGTTCAACCAAACAAACACAAAATTTATAAGTATGAAATTTACAAATTCAACAAAACAAATATTAAATTTCAAAATTCTAGATTTATATGTTTTACAAAATAAACATACTGTCAGAATTTCTAAATTCAAGATTTTAAAGTTTCAGAATAATAAAATTTCTAGAGTTTTGAAATTTTATGAAACAAACAGGTCTTTATAATTTTTAGCAAATAATCACATATCTTATTATAAATCTACAAAAAAACTATTTACCTTATCACTAATAGTAAAAAATCACTCGTCTAAAATTATAAATTTATAAAAAATTACATCGATTAAAATATATAAAAAATATTCTATTTTAATTCAACTTTACTTATTAAAATTAATATAAAAAGATTAAATTATCTCATTTGATTTTATTTTAGATAATTATTAAATTGATATAAAAGTAATGAATCTTATTTTAGTTTCTATGAAAGACTAATTGTCAAGTATTATGAAGGTAAAAATTTAAAATCTAATTTTGTTAGACCGATTATTCGATAATTATGAACTAACTGTCTGAAATAAAATTAAATGAAGATACTTTACTCTTTTATATTAATTTAATTAATAAAATTAAATTAAAATAAATATTTTTAAAATATTTTAATTAAGGTAATTTTTTTGTAAATTTATAATATAAAATGAATGATATTTTATTGATAGTAATAAATTAAGTAATTTTTTTATAAATTCATAATAATACAAGTGGTTAGTTGCTAAAACTTTTTTGCTGTTGTATCCAAATTTCTTTTTGGTAGGAAAATAAAAAAATATGGCATAAAATTTTTTTTTAACCATGACTTAATTTATCTCATCTAATAATTCAAAAGCAAATCAATTTGATGAACTTAAGAAGGACTCAGAGAGCTTTCAATAAATTTTTAAAATAAAAAATATAAATAATCATTAAAATTATGACAGATTATTGGTAAATAAGGTAAAAACCAATGGTTTTATGTAATAATCTTTCTTCATTTCATAGATTGTATTATCACCTTTTGCATTCAAAAAGTTGTTTGCAAATGGACACAAAATTCAACATTTTAAATTTGGGATTAATTATATATAATCTTTTAAAAAAACTTATCAAATTACATATTTTTGTTCTTCTAATTTAAAAAAAATGTATGCGACTACATAAAACTATAATTTTAAAAAATGTATGCGACTACTCAAATTATATATTTTTTAAACTTAAAAAATTATATATAATTTTTTTAAAATTGTTGGATTACGTATTTTTTTCTTTAAATTTAAAACAATTGTATATTTTTTAATGATGATTGAGTATGTATTGATTATTGACTATGTTGTAAAAACTTTTTCAAATATAGATTTATTATTAAAATAAAAAATATTTATATAATATACCATTTGACGCCATTTTAATTGAAGTGAAAATGTAGAAATATCTTTGACTTAGTTAGAGATGGCATAATAAATAACACAAACAAAAACGAACTCTACAAATGATCCATATCAAACTCTAGATTTAGTTCAAATTGAGCCCTTAATTTTAATATAGATTGAGTCAAAAATAAAATTATCATTTTACATATTAAGTTAAATTTTAATCTAAAATTAATCTTTCAACTAGATGAGAGAGAATTTTTCAATAATAGCTGAAGCATGAAAATCTACTCTAAATAGTTAAAAATATTTTTATCTTTTTACTTAGACGTAAACAACGTCAAATGTTATAAATTTCAAATATTTTTGATTTTAATGTTAAAGTTATATCTAAAGAGATTTTTTAATATATTGAATAATAAAAAATATGTAATTTTTTAAGGTTGAACTAAAAATATCTAATTTGAAAAACTTTTAAAAATTTATATGTAATTTTTAAATTTAGAAAAAAAATAATTTTACAAAATTTTGAGTTAAAAAAACAATTTGATAATATTTTGAAAAACCATGTGCAATTGATCCTTTAAATTTTGGTCAAAGGGAGCATAAGGGAACCTCATTTTTTAGGGTCTTGAAATTAGGGTTTTTTGCAAACAGCGATAGAACCGCTGCTACACAACGATCTTCTTTTTCTTCGGCCCTCCGAGTTGTTGTCGTTTGACTTTGAGGGATTTTTTTCTTTTTCTTCTTTTTTTACTTCGATTTTCTACAGCTATTGCTTCTTCTTCTCCCAATTGTCTTTTTTTTTTTTTCCTTCTAGCTGTTTGTTTCCAAGTCCTTACTAATGCAATAATATTGAATATTAACTTTATAGTTAATAATTTGATTTAAATTAATTAAAGTATAATATAATATTATGATCAACTTGTCATCAAATTCTTTGGATTTTCTAATTTTTATTTTTCTTTTATAAATTTTATAATATTTTTAAACTTAAATTTAAAATACGGTGAAACCATAATCAAATTATAATAAAAAAAAATTCTGTTTGAGACCAAAATTGAATTGATTTCAACTGAAACAACAAAACGGTTGACACAAATTAGCCGGGCCTTAAAGTTAAAAACTTGTAGAAATCAACTAATACAAAAGAAATATAAAATTGTTGTGTTACTTACAATTAGATAAATTTTGTTAGCAAATAACCACCTATTTTATTTTAATTTAATTTTATCGAATAAATTAATATAAAAAACTAAATTATTTTTATTCGATCTTATTTCGAACAACCGGTTCATAATTATTAGACAACCCATTTGATAAAAGTGGATTTAAAATTTTTACTTTTATAAAATCGGACAATCAACTAAAATAAAAAAGAATAATTTATATTTTTTATATTAATTTTAATTGATAAAATCAAACTAAAATAAAATATTTTTTAAATATTTTAGTTGAGGTAATTTTTTATAAATGTATATTATAAAATAAATAAATTTTTTATTAATAATAATAAAATAGATACTTTTTCGTAATTTTTAATAATAAAAGTGGTAACCCACTTTAAAAACTCTTAGATAAAATTTTAATTTTCAAGGAACCATATGAAAATAGCCCATAAAGCTGACAAACTGCAGAAGATTTTTGCCATGTGGCATAGCGGTTACATGGTCAAAAGAATCTAGGATCCATGGCACAAAGCATTTAAAGGGGACGTTTGGATCAATTTCAAATTTAAAATTATGAAATCGAGAAAATTCAGTAATTCTGAGGAATTAGAAAAATTGAAAAAATTAGATAATTTCGATATTTGAATAAATATTTTTTGAATGGAATTGGGATTTAGCCAATTCATAAATTCTAAAATTTCCTTATTTGGTTGATAAATGAAATTGATCAATTTCATTATATTTGTCAAATTTCTATATTTGATTGGAGTAAAAATTGAGAATTAGCATATTATCCTCAAAAAAATAATTTATATGTAAATTATTATGAAAATATAATAACTTTAATATAAAAATTGGTAATTTAAATTTCATAAATAATAAAATTCTTTAATGAGTTGCATAAATGAAGAGTTATATAAATATATGTTAACTAATTATTGTTATTTAATATAATATTATTATTCTCATGTCAAATAATTCTTAATAAACAAAAAATACTTTTTTAAAAAAAATATTTTATTTGTAAATAATTAGGAAAGTATAATAATGTTAATATTAAATATATAAAATTGATTAAAATAATAAAAATTTAAAAAGGCCAAAAAATAGCTGGTTATGTAAGTAGATTGTAATCAATTATGAATTTATTTAATATAATTTTGTAGTTATCTTATCAAATAGTTTTCAACAAAGTTAAAATAATTAGGAATTTATTTAATATAATTTTGTTATTCTCTTGTCAAATAATTTTTAATAAACATAGAAAATATATACTTATTTTTTAAAAAATAATTTATTTGCAAGTAATTAGAAAAATAAAATAATTTTATTTTCAGAATTATTGAATTAATTTTAGAAATTAATAAGATTTTACAAAAAAGCCCAAAAATGGAGGGCTATATAAATAAATTGTAACTAATTATGGATTTATTTAATATAATTTTGTGGTTCTCTTTTCAAATAATTTTTAATAAACTTAAGATATGCATATCTTTAGTAAAAAATATTTAATTTGTAAGTAATTAGAAAATTATAATAATTGTAATATTAAAATTATTAAATTGATTTATACAATCTTCTCATTTCAAAAGCATATATTTATAGACATCTAACTGATGATAATCAAAGAGAAGGAGAAAATAAAAAATAAAGTAAAAATAAAATTAATAAATAATTAATATTGTTACAATTCTAACATAAAATGACTCTTTTGATTTTAATTTAAATATGTTTGTATTATGTAACCAACTATGAATAGTGAAAGAAATAGCAAGATCAAAATTTAAAAGATGTTGTAGTTTGATATTCATCAGGTTCAAATTTTTATTAACTGCCAAACAAGAAGAGAAAAAAAGGGGTGTCAAGCCCCCACAATTGTAGTTTGGACAAGAGAATCTGTATAGCTAAGAGAAAGCTTGGACAAGTTGAATTTTCAATTTCTCATCAAGCAATAGCATGATGTAAGGACTCTCTAAAGTTTGCCCATTTGCCACTTCAAATCTAAGGCTCACCTTGATTAGATCATAGATGCAAGAGAAGCTAAAAGCTTCAGAACATTAGCCGGATTGAGCTATGAGATTTGACTTTGCAATAACTTGCTAAAGCAATTAGACAAATTGTTCAAAAACAAATGCAAAGGATAGCTTCCTAGCTCCATTTATAAATATTTGGAAGGCAAAAACAATGACCATAATAGCAAAGTAGATTTCATTAGACATAAACAAAAATATGATATTGTAAGAATTTAGCTTCACTATACACAAATATCAAGACAAATATTAAGATGATCTGTAGTAATTAAAAAGATAACTTAGTAGATTAATATAAAAATAGCTTAGTAGGTTAATACAAAAGACCGCTTAATAGGTTAATACAAAAGATAACTTAGTAGATTAATATAAAAGACAGCTTAGTAGGTTAATACAAAGGATAACTTAGTAGGTTAATACAAAAGATGTAATTAGATATTCATATTGTCCAAAAACTCTTGAAACCACTCAATTCTAGCCTCATTATCTATGCCATCGACAAATGTCATGTCATCAATCTCATCCTCATGTAAATGTCTACATGCAAGTTTCAGAAAGGCGACATTAAATTATTCCTTTTTGAACCCATCAAAGTTGGATACACGGCTTTCTTCCAAGAATCTTTTTTAGCTGTTCGAATGACACATGCAACATCGCGCATGCCGATTATCAACTCTTCCGACATCATCTGATCAATATTTTTTCTCTCACTTACGTGACCTTGATGTATTCCCTGAAAGAGAGGCTTGTTGTTTGCCTTTCGACTAACTCTCATCATTATACCTGGTAGAAAGTCCCTCTCTACTGGTCGCATTTCGGGCATCCTCGCGTACAAAATGTTGTTGTTGGGTCTCCTCTCTATTGAAATCTTCTCCAAAATTGTCAAATACAGATCTAGCCATATTGCCAATAGCATAGTCCGATCCACAAATCAATAGCAACTCCTTGTATAAGGGTATACGTATATTCAAAATATGTTTAGCTTCTAGAATTTGCTGCAAGATTATATTTCAAATATATTATATATAACATAAAATGATAATATATTTAAAAAATAATGAAAAATAGGAAAAATTTATTTCTTTCTTATGACTACAATATCAATATAGACTTGTCCAGATGCTGTGATCATCTTCTCATCTTCAATCTACCCTACCCCGTTAAAGTTTTGTACCTTTTTAATGGTTGCAACCCATTTCTTCAAAGTCTTCTTATAATCGCTTTCAACATTATTAATGATGAACTCAGTATTGAAGTATGCATTTATAACATTTGTGGCTGCCACGAATGCTTTCCTCTTGAAAGACTTGTCTTGCTATAAACCTGTATACACATATCTGACTAAAAAATTAATAAGAAATTCGTAGTTGCTTAAACCACACTTTATATGGTCTATGATTTTTGATTTGTTTGACAATTTTGATTGTTCCTTGTTCGATAATTACTACTTCTAAGTTAGGACTCATTAAGTTAGTAAATGAGTTGGAGTCTAGTCCTTCAAATCCATCTGAGTATATACCTTTCAAATAATAACATAGGCTTTAGTAAATAAATATAAACAATATATATATATAATTAATAATAAATAACAAGCATAATAACAAGCAAATAGGTATAATAATAGCACATCTACAACATAATTCACGCAAATACTTCAAAAAGCAAAATATTTTGATATTAGCATAGATGATAAATACAAAAATATGTTCACGAACAGAACTATATCCTAATGATGATTATAAGTTTTCCACATTTTTGCCACTATGTTATTCCTCAAATAAATCCACTGGAGATTCTCCTTATGTTACTCCCTGATTGTTTGACTAATGTAGAATGGCTCGTTCTCTACTTCTTTTGATGGTTCAACTTCATTCTCATCATCCACATTCACATCCCTATTCAGTATTTCGTTATTTGGCTCGATAGCCATGACATATTTGTGGAGGATGCAACATGTTAGAATTATATTAACTTGGGTTTTGAATGGAAAGAAAGAAGTCTCGTCTAGTATATGAAAATGATTCTTCAAAATCCCAAAAACTCATTCTATTTTAGACCTTAGATATGCATGCCTGTAATTGAATTGCTCCTTTGCATTTTGTAGTAGATGACCTAGTCGTTCTTTCAGATGGTATTTGACATCCTTATATAGTGTAATAAATTTAGCCATTATTGAGTAACCAGCATCGACAGGGTAATATTTTCCTATAAAAGGATCAATCTGATCACTACAATATATATTAATGTTTGACGTAGTTATTAATTAAAATTAATACCTTCTACCTGCTTCAGACGACCAGTAGGAGGTCGTGAAATAGTATCTCTCAAGATCATAAAGTCATTTACAAATTTTTTTCATCCTGCCAAAACATATAAAAATTTAAGGTTGACATTAATTGCAGCTAAAACATTTTGTGTGACACTCTTACGCCCACGAAAATATGTAATCATATCTGTCGATACTCTAGCATATACATATGTTTCATCAACTAGTCCAATACAATCCTACATAAAATATAATCAAATATTAAAGACATAATTTTAATTAAATAAATTTAATGAGTTATAATAATATACCTTAAACCACAGATAATAGTTACTATTATTCTCTATGATAGGATGTGTCAAAGCAACTATTTGAGACATGGACTGATCTTTGATTCCACATATAGCTTAGATGCATGTATTAAAATATCCACTAATTATCTCACTAGACCTTAAAAAGACTATCTTCATACTTCTATCCTTTGAATGAAAATCAATATAATGCAAAAACATCACAAGTTGCTCCTCAACGGTGACATGTCGTGTATCGTATAAAAGATTTCGATCTCGCAACATACTGATCAAATGCATGAATAAAGGTACATTTATCTTTAAATAGACTACACAATTACTTTTACCATCATATAAAATATTCTGAAGATTGTCACCGCTAAAGGACTATTTGTTGGCTATTAGTTCAATGTGCAATGAGTTCTTTTTCTTCTAATCAGTATTCGTACTATCAAACATGCAGTCATTAAGTAACAATATCCAGCAACTTGTATTCTCAATAAATCTAAGTCCTCGTCGTCCATCTAATATTTGCACATTTGTTAAAATAAGAGTTATATTTTTAACTAGTGAGGTTAAGTCAAACATAAAACTATATTCTTTTCTTTATTTAGATATTACATGTAATTCATAGATTTACAGTTTATAAAATGGCTATAATAGAGGAAAAAGCAATAAAATGGTAGATAATAATAAACCTCACTGCATGTAGAGTTTTTATTTATTGGCATGTTGAAGTCAATTTTGGCCCCACATGAAAATCCCAGTAGGATTTAATTTGTAGTCCCTGAATAAGCAAGAATATGTCCATATGCAAAAAAAAAAAAAAATACTTCACTGTTGCTATCAGATTCCATATTATATGTATCTTGAAGATCTTTGGTTAAGAGTTAAGCTGGATCTAAGACAAAAATCTTTTGCACTATGAAATATGATTTTGCTCAAACAATACAAAAAGAAGAAAATGGTGTCTTAAATGGTATCAACAGCAAACTTTTTAATAGGTAATAAAGATCAATAGCAATAACTTGGTTTCTCCTAACCAATGATCAGGCCATCTTCTCCATCCAATCCTAAATAAAGAAAATGTTAGCTTATTGGTACCATGACTTGTAAGACAGATACTCAAGAGAAGATAAAGGTATAATCATTTGTTCGTTAACTAATCAACAACATAGAATGTGTCAAGTGGATAAAACTTCATATCATTGGACTCCATAATCTTTGATTATCAGTTGTCAATCAAAAAATAAACAATTACTCACTACTTGTAATGATTACATGCTTTTTATAGCACAATTTAAGAACTTAGGCATAAGTCAAATTAGAAAAGTTTCATTTTAGTATAAAAGCTATATAAATAACCAGAACTATTTTCTTTCTTTTAACCTTCATCAACAAACTAATAATGCTAAAAGAAAAAAAGGGACTCTAAAAATACCTCAACAATATGAATATACAGAATAGGACAATTCTTTGACATCATCATCATTTCTAAAATAAATAGCTCAATAGCCAAATATCCAAACTCAATGATTATAAAAGGCATTAAGGTGATAACTAATAATACATGTGATTTCTAGCAAAAAGAAATAAAAAACTTTTCACAAACACACACAGGCATGTTTTGGGACAACTCAACGGCACTGCAATTATCTACTAATATGCTTCATTAAGGAAAATAATTCTGACAATATGCTAACCATGGGTAGATAAAGGAAACACATATTCTCTTGCTTTGATGCCACAAGATGTCAATTTGCATGGATCGTCTATTTTCTCACAACAAAGAAGCAAAGGTTGCAACATGAGATTTCTGAACTACTTCTTTAGTTCCACAGCATGAATAGAATCAATAATTTCAATACTTGAGGCTTGCAGTAGTGTTTCGATTCAAGTAGTTGGAAGCAAGACAAACACTCAAAGAAGAAGACGGAAAGTAGATGATCATAAAGAGGTGTTCAACAAAATAGAAACTAGACAAAGAAACCAAAAATATCTTGCTGAGAACTGGATCTCACCGAATCTGATTACTAGCCGCCGGATTTGTGAATATATATCTCAGATCTGCTTGATGGGGTGAAGAAGAAGAAGACATAGTGGCACAGGTCAAACAGAGACGAAGCTCGCATGGGGCTATGGTGGCATAGATCATACAGAGATGAAGCTCGCACAAAGCAACATACGAGCTTGGAGCGGCAGCGCACGGAGTCCAAAACGAGTTTAGACCGGCACTGCACGGAGTCGGAGATGAGCTCAGACCAGCAGACAAAGCTCACACTGGGCTATGGTGGTGTAGATCAAATAGAGATGAAGCACGCACAAAGCGGGAGACGATGTTGGACCAACAATATACGGAGTCGAAGATGAGCTTGGACTGGTAGCGCACAGAGTCGAAGACGAGCTTGGACCAACAGTGTATGAAGTCGGAGATGAGCTTCGATCGATAGGCACAGATCAAGCATGGCATGCCCAAATCGAGCACAGCAGGCGCAAATCGAATACGGGGAAATTCCTCATGGGAAATTCAGAGTAAAATTTGAATGTAGAACTCCCGTCTTTTCTTTCAAAATCGGTATCTTTCACAAAAAAAAAAATAAGAAATTCAAATCTGAAATCTAAGAGACTAAAAAATCATCCAATTCTTTCTATTCTTAATTTTAAAATTGAACCAAATATTGAATTTAAAAAATTAACTTTTAATTTCTTCGATTCTCTCCATTTTTCGTTTCAGAAATGGAATCAAACACACCACCACCACCGACCCCTTTTTAACTGAAGCCCAATTAGACCCCAAACGAGCGGGCCAGGCCCGGGCCCCTCCACTTTCCACCTCCGCTTCCCTGCTATAAAATCCCAAACCCAATGGCGGTGGCAGAGCTCTGGGGATCTCTGGGGATCTCTGGGGATCTCTGAAGCAGGCGATCGCGCCCTACACGGGCCTCTCGCTGGCGACCTTCTTCACGACGATCGCTCTTGCCGGCGCCCTCTACTACCTCGTCTCCGCCCTCTTCCCTCTGTCGGAGCCGGTCAGGATGTGGGAGCTGGAGATCAAGAAGTCCTAGCCGCTGCCACCGCCGGTGCAGCTTGGAGAGGTAACCGAGGAGGAGCTGAGGGCGTATGATGGGTTGGATCCCGAGAAGCCGCTGCTCATGGCCATCAAGGGCCAGGTCTACGATGTCACGCAGAGCAGGTTTGTTTTCTCCGATTCGTATTGATTTCTAGGTTTTCCGTATTTTTGGACGATTTCTTTAGTATGAATTTTGAAATCAAGCTATTTTGATTGCGATATATGGTATGGTCGATGGAATTTCTAGGACTTCGATTACCCTGGAAAACGTTGACTTTCATCATGGAAGGTCAAAATTCAGCTTTCTCTGGGAATTAGAATTAGGCGAGATTGAGTGCAGAACCAAATGAGCATACTACTGCAGACCAGGATGCTGAACTGAAGGGGGTTAATCCTTCAGTTGCAGAACGCTATCTAGAATTGGAAGAGGTTGGTGCTGTGTCTCACTTCAGTGAACCAAAAAAGCATATTCACACAAACCAGGGTGGTGAACTGAAGGTTATTAATACTTCACTTGCAGAAGATTCTCTGGAGTTGGACAAGGATGGTGCTGTTTCTCACTTTATTGAACCTAAAGAGTATATACCAGCAAGTGTGACAGGCACACCGAGTCATGTTGCAGAAGAAACAAAAAATAGTCATGCTGACTACATTGCGGAGCCAAATGAGGATGTTCTGCTCAACCATGCCAAGGAACTGGAGCACAATCCAGCGGATTATGTTGCTGAGAAGGAGAACAATAATTCAACTGACAATGTTCCAATTACGAACGGAAATCTTCTGGTTGACCATTGTGCTGAAACGGAAGATGGTAGTGCAGATGAAGAAGGCAGGAAAGGGTAATTATAGAGAATCTATATGCTATCAAAAACAAACGGATGGAGAATAATGGTATGATGTTTGTGTGATAGGTCCTAAATATAGTACTTTTCGGTTCAGCTATAGTTTTCTTTCATAGAAATTAGATGCTTTATATATCCAGAAAGACATCAATTTTTGGTGAGAAATTTTGCCCTCTATTTTGACCTAAAACACGGGTTTTTATTGTTGTCTGATGATGGATAATGTCCTCTTGATGGAGCTTTAATCATCTTTTTGTAATTTGATTAGATTGGTTTCTTGCATTTATTTTTTTACTAAAGCAGAAGGCTAAAGGACCGATCTTTCCGGTTAGATATTTTGCAGGCCAACTGCATCTTTTGTCAAACTAAATGAATCTAATGGATTTAAAATTTAGTATTTCAGCTTTATTTGTGGATAAAAATTTAGTACTCCTCAGTTGAACTAGGAAAAAAAGGGAAAGATAAACTACTAGATATTTTAGGTGCACCCGGAGAAGACAATGTGAGTTACTGTTCGCTGACATAGACATCAATCAGGACCCGTTTCAGCAGCATTCTGGTCCGGTCCATGATTTACATATTAGTCCCAAAGGGCTTTCCAGTATTGCATCTAGGTCCCCAACGTTTTCTTGAAAGTCACATTTAGAAGGCTATTTTGTTAAAATTATGTAGTAATTTGCTGTGCCTATATGGTTGTCTTTCCCTACCACCACATGAGGACCTGGCTTCATATAAACTCCACCCCTTTCTTCTTATCGCTTGCACCTGCTCTTCTCCTCCACCGTGCAACCATGAAGCTCAAAAGCTATCCTCCTCCCATCGCATCCTCCCTCCTCCTACTTCTGCTATTGCTCTATCCACTCCATTCCATCCACTCCAGAGCCATTAAAGATGACTGGAAGCTTGGAGACTGCCTCAAAAGCGAGTGCTCCTCGCCGTCCTCATGGTACTTCTCACGGTTATTGCCATCCCAAGCCAACGGCGACAGCTATATCTATCCGCTCTATGGAGTTTCCAACAGAAAAGTGTCTCAAGGTCCAAATCCTCTACACAACTGATGAAAGTTCAAAACATGCAGGTCTTTCTCCTTCTTTTTCTCTTTTTTCTGTGAGAGTGTGCGATTGTATGTATTGATGTTGCAGGAAATGTGATTAAATGCTGTATTTTTTGGAGATAATTTGTTTTTTTTTTTCCTTATTTGAGTTTGATTGTTTTGCAGTGAAGCTAGGCATGTTGCTTTAGAACACAGGATTTGAATACGTGGTGTGGTCGGTTGTGTTTGGAGCAATGTGTTGACAAATCACGGGCGATTACTGATTCCTTGCTACAGAGATTGATCACGTAGTTGCCAGTCAATAGTGAATGGGCATTGTCTCCGGGGACTGCCATACTGCTATCAAAAATTATTTATTCGGATATTCTTGGGTATTTCATCTTATTCTTCACACATAATTACCTCCGTGATTTAAGCTAATTACATGAGTTTACCTGATTTATGCCATTTGCGTTTCATTTTTTCGAAATGAACTTTCAGAATTTCATGAATATATTCATATAAAAGATGAAATGATAATTGATAATAAGCTGGCTTATGGTTGACATGTCTTATCAAGAATAAGTTGGAAAAACTAGTTTATCGTGACATATCCATCTTGATGGCTCTAGATAAACTAATTTTGTGGCTCAAATGAGGACTCTTGATGCTTAGCACCAAATTCTATTCGTCATATATATCAATGATTGAAAATAAAAAAGAAATTTTGTAAAATATTAAATGAAAATCACCGCTCATCTAGTGGTGCACGAATCTCAAATCTATTCTGGACGGACGGTGCTGATCTAGTCCTAAGCAATCTCCTGCGTGACAGGTCCCATTCCAACGAAGTTCCCAACTGAAAACAGTTAAAATGGCGCGTAACCGGCACCCCTTGCCCTCTGAATTTCCAAACACTCTCAATTGCTTAAAGGGGCAAATCCGTCATTACACCAATATAGCGCAAAAGGTTCAAATCTGAGAAAAATAGGCAGCTCGTTTCTGGCCCTTCTCCCCCATTTGCACGATCTCCCGAGCTCTTCTCCTCTCGATACATTCAAAATCGATCCGAGCCGAAGATCTTAGAAGCGCGACTTTCGAGGCAATGATCGCGCGTGGGCCTCGGCCTCCGCTTCCACTATCCGTGCGTTCCCTGTCTGTAATGCCGACAGCGAGGTGAGAGGAGAGAGAATGCCGAGGTTGGGGGATTCAGTGGAGGCGGAGAACCAGGTAAAGACGGATTTTTACGGTTTTCGGGGTTTGATTTGTATCAGAACGAGGGAAGGCTTCGATTTTGGAGAGGGAAGCAGTGAAATATCCCTTCTTTTTTTTTTGAAATGTTCTGATTGTTCGTTGTCATAGGTATTTAGGATTAGATTTTCGAATGTTGTGATAAAAGTTCTGGTTTGGGCGAGGAAAGAAGTGAAAAAAAAAATGCTTATTTTTATTTGAAATGTATTGATCGTTGGTTGCAATCGTTAATTGATGTGAAAGTTGCTCATGTTATGAGGTTAATTCAGAGTAGACTTGTTTTGGGGGTATTCTAAGATGGTGATGAACATTTAAAGAACGCAGTATTCAAATAATATGAGGAATGGGTGAGGAAATGGATTTTGTAATATGGATTTTCAAGCTGTTAACATAACATCTTTCAGAAGCCATCTGACCTTGGCAGTCTGGTTTGAATCATGGGTCAATTAGTGGAATCATATAGTCTCTAGACTCTCTACATTCAGATTTCAATTTTAAAACTTGATTTAACAGAAGAGTCTTGACATGGTTGGCATAGAAAACTTGATTAGGATTTTGTCTTCCCAGCCCAGTGTCATTAATGTTCACAATAACAAGGAGTGAAGCACAGTTCTGCATAGAAATGGTTTTGTTAAGGACCAGCAATAATATGTAGACTGAAGAAAGCACTTTATTCCAGTCTGCTCGCTTTTGTCACCTAGAATTGCATAAATGATTCATCTTTATACATTAATACTATATAGGGAACAACAGAGACCGTTCTAGTGCTCCATTCCTATGAGATTTTAAGAATCTTACATGTGAATTGCTGTTTTCTCTCTACGTTATGTATTTTAATTTTATTGATCATCATTTGCAAGAAAGATAATGTGGATTGCTAGCTGTAGGATTTGGGTTCCACCTGATATCTCTTCAAAGCTTCTGGGCCAACTCAAGCATGAGAAGTAACAAGCCACATCTACTTATGATCTTATTAGTTTTCTAGGGATGCCTTTCTTTTGGAAATTGAATTGACGATTAATTTCTTTCCAAATCATTTCCCACATCCCCTTTTTTGCCGCGTCAATTCATTGTCCTGTTAAGTTGGCCACATTCTTGATTTCAAAGTCCATGTGTCTCTTTGCTGCATGAATCCCATTGCCATTGTTTGTTATTCGGCCTACACATCTCGGAAGGACACATGTGATCCATTCATTCCCACTGCATTAATTAATAAGTTAAAATTATTCTTCTGTAATTTCCATAAAATCTTTCTTTGTCAGTATTCTTCAATTAGCATATTTCTTGCTTACAACTTGACTTTTTGGAAAGATATTCAATCACTACTTTTTGTCTATTTATACTACAGGAATATTTAGTAGCATCAACCATGCAGACTTATTATTATGACACAAAGATGAAAAGGTTTATAATATGGCATAGCTTACTCATTGTTCCTTATGCAAGCATCTACACATGACCAATTACATGAAATAATCACAAGTTAAAAACGAACTTCTATCCTGTTAATAAAGCATCACTCATTTCTCGCATATCATTGGACTTAGGAGCAGAGATTCTTTAGAGTCTTGACCTTATAAGCTGATCTCATGTAACATAACTTGAAAGAGTTAGAAGAATCATTTATACTTTAACTACTCTGATGTTAACCATGTGTGTCATATTAAAGTGTCTATTAGTAAAAACAGATCCAGGTCCACATGGAAGATATGCTAGAATGGTTGCCCGCTGTATGGGTTTTAGAGATTAAAACTCGGAAGAGTGGTGTCAGTGCTGGACAGAAATACAAGGTAGTATGATCAAATTTTCTAATCCTTTTTCCTTTATTTATTTATTTATTTTCCTTTGATGAAAACCACTGGTCTACTTTTCTCCTTAGCCTATTATATTGCTTATTCTGTCTTTACTAGTTATGATCTCAAATGGAGAGAAAACTGCAACAAGGACTCTTTCTTGAGTAAACAACAACAGATGGACCTGTAACTTAGGGTGTGACTTGATCCTATGGGCTTCTGGAGCTTATAGAATAAATCATACAATTTGAAAGCCAGAACTATCAAAAAATTAGAGTTTTAAGTAGCTGGGTGAATCTTAGGTGATAGATTCTACATTCAGTCTTAAGAAACATTTTAATATCCTGTTGTCACTGATTATACCTTTTCAGAAGTTGGAAAATACTTGCAGAAATTGGTGCCTGGATCACCTGTTTGACACTTTTATCAAAACAAACTCTACAAAGTTTATTTTACAATAGCAAAACCTGTGCCACATTTTTTTTGCAGACATTCCCTACCCCAGTAACCAATGTCCATTTTTTTTTCTACATGTCCAGTTTGTTAGGAAAATAAGTGAATATTTGATTCTCATCATTGTACGTAACATGTTTGCATGATTCCAGGGAAATTTGTGAAGGGGGAAGTCATTGGTTTCTGAATTATTTCACAATCTGTGTTGTGTTCTTGCAGTGCTATATTGATCTGTCAGCTGGATCCCAATACCCATCCAAGAGGGAGGTACTTGGACATCTTGAGGCTAGTAGTTCTCAAAGTCCCATGCCCAACAAGGAAAGACGTAAGCAGCCCAAGAGCAAGGTTAATCATGACACTAGAAAATTCTGCAGTCTCAAATCAAATCATAACAGAGACAAGCAGCCAAATAACAAGGTTTGCACTTTGTTGTCCATGGATCCAGTCCTTTGCAACCAATACGAACTCCAACATTATTGTTGTTCTGCATTTTGTCAGACTCAGCTTCTTCTTTCATTGCTTCTGCTATTTAATGAGCTTAGCTGTTTTGCAACTTTTTCCAGGCCATAGATCAAATTAATTGTTCACCAGATTGGTTGCCTCATGGTTGGATTAAAGAGATCAAATCCAGAAAGAGTCAAGGTCGAGTAAAAAAAGATCTGGTAGGATTAAGGAAAAGCCATGTTCCTTCTACATGAGAACACATCTTTTAAATGTGTCCTTGATTTATTATATTGTAAATGGAAAGTTCGTATTTTCCAATGCCAAGTTTAGGTTATTGGCATATTATATATGTTCAATTGCTTATAATTAGCAGAATAAATTCTGCCATGAGATATTTTCTACACTTGTACTAAGTGTGGAGCTGCTTGTTATCACTTAACTCTGTTTATCGTATTTATTAATCAAGCATAGGCATCAGTTATATAAAGTTGTAGTCCTGGTTTAATTATGAGCGCAAATGATTGATATCAAGAGGCCTCAATTGAGTGAAGTTACTGTTGGATGGGGTTGGGAAGAGATGAGAAAAACAGAAATGGGCCAAGCAACTAGACAATCAGGTGGGAATAGTAGTGGAGACATATGGGTTGTATGACATAGTTTGTTGAATAAGTGCAGTATGTGACATGAATATTTTGAGGGGCTGGAAAATATCAGGGAATAATAAATGATGAAGGAGGAGAAGTCAGCCTGATAGGCATTGCCTGACTGGACGAGTTAAGTTTTAGCCTATCTATATCTCAGAAAGAAAGTTATGATGTATCCATACATGGAAAAAAAACCAAATGTTCCAGCTATTCAATTGCTCAATGTTTGCATTTAGTTCTATTTCATATTTAGAATATTCTCATTCTCTTGCATTGTGTTTGGGTTTAAGTTTGGTTGTGTAGGTCTTTTTGAGTTGGTGTGGTGGGGTGGAGGGTACATTAACCTTTTCTCGGTTTCTTCTATGCTGTATTTTTTTTTAAAAAAAATCTCATTCATGAAATAGTGATTAATATCAGAATTTTAGATTTCAAAGGTTTCTACTTGATTGTATTTCTCAACTTGCATATGAGAGGATAGGCATACACAGTTTTTCATGCCTTCAACAAAAATGTATCGGTAGCATTGGATATGACTTCATTTAGACATACCTTGCATTGATTATGAATTTTTCGATTTGAAATTTATTTTTTGCCCCTTTCTTTTAATGTGTTTGCGGCAGTACTACACTGATCCAGTAACCAGCTATGTATTTGGCTCCCGTCCAGAAGTCTTTCACTATCTTCAAACTGGAGAGCTCAGTAGACATGTTTCTAGACCAAAGAAAAGATGTGTCACTGACATCTATTCATCAGAAGAGTTTCCAATAAGTATATCATCATTTTTTGTTTACATTTTTTGTCTCCTTGTTTTTTCACTGCTGTCTCCGGTTCCTACTCTCATGACTATACATTTAGGAGAAGATCAGTCATCTATTCTGTGAACATAGATTAAGTAGGCATGTGATGAAGGATTTGTTGCTGTATGAAATGTAAACATCAACTATTAGCTGTCTGATAGTCAATAAGACAGCAAAAATATGAGAATTGTAGATTTGATATTTCTATCAAATTATAGTTTTGAACTTGGAAGTAGTTGAAAGAATAAGCATTAGGTGGGTTCTGTATTAATCTAGTATGCATTTTCTGCTTGCATTCTTAACTGAGCTCCAACCAGCCAGACTACTTCAGTTGTGATAATTTGTATCAACCAGTTATGTCATACATATAGAATATTCTATCAGAATGATTGGAATTCTATCTTGTTCTTCTATACTTCCAGTTCTGTGTTTCTCTTCCCTTAGTGTTGTGGGCTCATTTAATAGTGCTTTGTCATAGCTTCCTATTGCAGTCAAAGAACTGAGATCACTTGAACCTACAGTAAGGCAAAGCCTTTCCCCAGGATACGGAAAGGCGATAAAGATTGACAACCAAGCTGGCGATGCTCCCATACCATGTACGGTCCAAAAGTAGATTGAATTTTCATTATTTCTGCTTTAGTTATTAGCAGCAGATATCATCCAGGTTTCTTCCATTAAATCTTCAAGAGAACCCTATACAATATAGTTGAAAAACAAGAATTATGAAATGATATAAGAATTGGGAACTCATAAGCATGTCAGTTTGCAAAAGCTAGAGCTAATTTGAGTAACCGCTGATCCAGAACCCCTAGCTGGGTAATCAATTTAAGGTCTATTCGGGTGCTTGAATATGATACTCTGTAATATTACTCTAAAAATTTGAACTATCCAATAGAAATGACTTTGATCATAGCGTGGGAGATTCATTGATAAATTTAAATCTAGCCACCAAATCTGAGGATAACATTTTCTTTTTAAATGTGGTCTGAGAATATGGTTTTCATAAAATTGTTTTTAAAATTCCAAACCTTGAGGTCGCCTCTCTTATATCCCAGCACCAGATATCACAATGCTATCCAATGTGGGCATCCAAATGACCCCTTAAAATGCATCCCTTGTTATGAACAATGTCGTGAACTTCAAATTTATTTTGATGCTTGGAGATACGCAGGTCATCCTGAGATATAGGTCCAGAATCAAACCAGCTCCAATCAAATTGTAATACTTGTGTGTAATTCTGAGATTGACCTTTATTCTTCAAGAGAATATTTATGACGTCCGCTTATTAGTCTGATGCATTGCAGGTGCTGATAATGCTTGATCTAGCTCCTTCACACTGTTAAATTTTGAGATCTCAGGAAGAGACGGGAGTGCAACCAAAATTGGGAACCATTTGTCTCCAACAAATCATGAAGATGGAAAACAATTGTGCTTGTTAGATTTGGGAAAGGTTGGGGCTAAGGAACAAAAAGGTATTAAAATGCTAACATGGGATCCTAGTGATAACCCAGTTGAGCAATTGAATGACAAAATGAAGAATTTGCAGTTATCTTTGCCAGAAGAACAGCAATCAGAGGCAATGAATGAGAAGCAAGTCCAGCTTGGAAATCACAATTCAGAGAAAAGGGCAAGAAAACGCAGGAGGCCTAGGAAACGTGGTAGAAGAAATCATCCTGGCCCAAGCACAACCAGAGCTGTGAAAGCCGCTAAACCCGAAGTGGTGAAAGCAGTTACCTTGCCAGTAAGAGCATCAAAGCGTATTACTGGGCTTTGGGCCAATCTTGCACCAGTAACTGTAATTGGTGACCAATTCCTTGGAGAAACAGCCAAGCAGACTGATCATTTAAAGGCAACAAAGAATTCTGATCTGACTGGTGGATCAGTATCCGCCTCAGGAATATCTGAAGAACTGAAAGCTGCCATCCCCCTGGTTAGTGACAGTCCAAAATCCACATTGGCATTGCCATTTGGAAGTTCCTGGCTGGATTCATGCCTCGAGTTTGCAATCAGGACTCTTACCAGAGATATTCCACTGGTGGACGAGAATGCAGATATCCAAAATTATTTCCACCATCACTTCAATTCAGCTCAAAGCACAACTCAGACCACTCCATCTCCATTGGCTTCTTGTGCTAGCTCTCAGGGTTTCATCAACTACATGAGGCCTTGCTCGGTGGAGGATGGGATGATGTCAGATAGGAAAGTTAGCCGGAGTATGTAGCTGGATCAGTAAGTTATGTTGGTTGAAAATAACCTAATGTAGCCAAAAACTCATCTTCTTGCCTTTTGGGTCTCTTGACCCTACATTTTGATGCTTATACACCATGCAATAATGTAAAATTAGATGTAAAAAAAGATGCAACATTAGCGGGACTGACGAGAAAATTTCACTGTAATTTTGTGGTGCTAGTTCTAAGCGATTGAATGTTCTTGATAGCTTAGCAGGGTTTTCAAAGTCTCTGTAAACTAGGTACTCTCACCAATCTATGTTGTAAATTTGGGGCCTGGTTTCTTTATATTCTCCATTGCTTTTTCCTGATAGCATTACATATATATGTATGCTCGACAAAATTACCTATTATGATACCTAGTGTTTGTATATTTGAGTCCTTCAAATAAGCAAATCTCTCCATCTTTATTGGCGGTTCACTAAGGGCATGTTTGTTTCGATTTCCAGAACCGGAAATCGGGGGAATGGAGGGAATTGAGAGCCAATTTCCTTCATTTCCGTGTTTGTTTCGATTCCCAGAAATCGAAATCGAGAGAATCCCCCGATTCCAGTTTTCTCCGATTTTTGTTTTTTTTTTCCGGCCAAAACGTGCGGAAAACACCAATTCCCGGGTGAATCGGCTGTGGTTTTCACTGTTTTCCCCGTGATTTCTCTGCCTTTTCCCACGATTCTAGCCATTGTCGTCCTCCTTTGATTTGTCCTCCTCCCATCCCCCGTTCGCCATCCCCCGTCCCCTGTCCCGATCTGTCCTAGATCTCGCCCTTTGTCCCCGAAAGACCTCGAGATCTCCGATTCTGGTCATCGATCCGGATTCTGAGGTGTCCCTGCTGTGGTCTTAGCGTGTAGGAGGCCGACAGGCGGCAATGGGAGGCGTGCCGTCGACGCCAAGGGCGACGGCGAGGTCGCGGGAGGCTGTGGAGTACCTCATCGGGGCTTTTGTTGGTGAGCGGGCGTACCCGATCTCGTCTGACTTCTGGCAGAAGCTTCTCGAGCTCCCACTCACCCTCTAGTGGCCCCAGGACCGCATCCTCCACACCTGCTAGATCTTCGGTCTGTTTCCTATAATTTTTGGCTTATTTACATGATATTTTTTTTTGATTTCTTGATTGCATCTGGTTTTTTCGGGAATTAGATGATAAAGTGAGGAATGCTCTTGAATACGATGAAATGAAGCTTGCTGCCTGCATTGTTTCCCTTCATGAGATTTTTCTCAGCGAATTGAGAAGCTGGTGCTAGTTTTTTTTTAGAGTATCAGTGTAGATGTTGGGGGTTGTTTTGTATGTCTGGAGGCTTCTGAATGTAATAATGTTGCAAAATTCGCTGACTTGTGGAAAATTGAGGGTGTTGATTTGTTATATTGACAATTGACAACAAGGAAATTAGCGGAAAAATGCTATTTGGATGAAGGAGACATATTTTCTGGTTCATGTTTGATTTAATTTCTGTGGTGACCCAGTCTATTTATGCATCTGCAGCGCAGAATAACTATCACACGAGTCATATTGCAAAGATTTTGATTCATCTAGTGCTATGTTTGCAAGACTGTGTGTCGAGTACTACTGGGTCTTCAACTAGCTACAGAAAGGCAGTCAATGCTGCCTATATATCTTCTGTATTCCTCAAGTACTTAATTGAGAATGCGAAAAGTGATAACTTTGAGGAACTATGTCTCAACCTTGATGAAGATACAAAGGTTCA
Organism: Trichopus zeylanicus subsp. travancoricus; assembly: GCA_005019695.1. Lineage (NCBI taxonomy): Eukaryota > Viridiplantae > Streptophyta > Magnoliopsida > Dioscoreales > Dioscoreaceae > Trichopus > Trichopus zeylanicus. Next base: position 440,494 of record RXID01014968.1, read on the forward strand.
TGTGAGCTAATGGCATTGCCATTTTATGCTTTTTGCTAACTGTTTATCTCTTGTTTCCTTGTATGAGTTATTGACATCATCAAACATTGTTACATTTTGTATTTCATGAAATTTGTGTTTAGGCATTCCTCTTGAATATTTTAGTCCATTTTTTCTTCTATTGAGTTTCAATCTTGCATGAATTCAAGAGAGCTAAATATGAATTGGATATGCTGATGACTGAAGAAGGGCTTCACTCCTTTTTTTCTTTTTGTTCTTCTAGATCAGAGCATAGAGAGTTTTGTCATGCGTGGGATGCTCACTTTTATTGGTGTGTCAAATGTGAGGTACATTTGGTTAATTCTCTTTCTTGTAATCTTGCTTGATGTATTAGATTAACGTACTGTGAGTCTGATTTTGAGTCATCTCTCCGCTGCAAGTGCTCATTCATGTCTCCTTCATCATGAACTTCTGAACTAGGATGCTTGTGGTCATGTCAACTATTCTCTTTCTTGTAATCTTGCTTGATGTATTAGATTAACCTATTGTGAGTCTGATTTTGAATCTTCTCTCTCTGCAAGTGCTCATTCATGTCTCCTCCATCATGAACTTCTGAACTAAATGCTTGTGGCCATGTCAACTCAGCTTCGTTCAGGGCCATCCCCAGGTCTGAAAGATGTCCATCCTTTCATTGAGGCGGCAATGCTTCAGGTCTGAGAAGTCCTTTGGTAGATAGCAGCCTAATTGCTCTGCTCATCCTTGTTCATTATCGAAGGCATATTCTGGAAGATGAATCTGTTGCAAATAGTGATGTGGAGACTTCTGGTGTTAATTTGTACATGAAACATACATCTTTTTATGACAATCCTTACAGCAAGGCATTAGAAAGTGCTACAGATATTGACTGTGAGGCCTGCTCTTCTGCATATGTAATTCTCTATTTGATAACATTACACATAAGTTTATGCTAAAAATAATAACAACTTATTTTAGAAGATAATAACAAAATTATATTGAATAAATCTGTAATTGATTATAATAAGTTACTTACATAGTCTGTCTTTTTTTGACCTTTTTAAAATATTTATTATTTTTTATTATTTTTATATATTTAATAATATTATTATTATACTTTTCTAATTATTTACAAATAAAATATGATAAGAAAGAAACTATTTTTAAAAAAAATTATTTTACATGAAAATAATAATATTATATTAAATAATAATAATTAGTTAACATATATTTCTATAATTACAAATTTTTAAATTAAGTTTATTATATTTCTGTATTAATTTATATAAATTAATATTTTGTATAATATGCTAATTCTCAATTCCCACGTCAACTAAACATAAGAATTTAACAACTTATGAACTTATCAATTCCATTTGTCAACCAAACAACGGAATTTAGAATTTAGGAATTAGCCAATTCCCAATTCCCTACATTAAATACTCATCTAAACACTGTAGTTATCTAATTCCTTCAATTCCTTCAATTCCCCGGAATCACTCAATTTCTACGATTTCACGATTCCTAAGTCCGAAATCAAACCAAATAGGCCCTAAGTGACAAAAGTTTATAGGCAAAGCGAATTGAAGTCAGGCTGCAAGCATCCTACTAGATACCTTTGGAAGCACATTGGAACTAACAATTTTCAGGAAAACTGATTCCATCGCCCTACTTCTGTTCATCGTCCTACTGGGAGTTATCCAGCGAGGGAACATTAAATATAAGGTTGTTGTTAACCATTCCACACATACTATTGGTCGATAGCCAAAATATATTCCTAAGAATTTATTCATTGGAGGAATGTTCTATCCTAACAAATTTACATGAGGTCGCATAAATCCTCTTTGTAAGATGCTATGATTTATCCATTTGTTTTAATCCTATCCATTCACTTTCTATTTAAACCGCCCAAATCCTACAATTCTCTCTTGTATCACAAACCCTAACTTTCACCCTCTCAAAGAAGCATAGATAAAATCCTCCTAAAAATAACAATTAGAAAAAGAAATGGTACCTAGTTTGACGTTTAAAAATTTTCAAATTTTTTAGCCATAATTTTTGTAGTAATTTCACCACAAGAATGCTTTCCACCATGCTAATATTCTCTCCAACCTCATTCAATCAATTATTAAGAATCAAACTATTTATTTCACATAGTGAATCATAATAAAATCTCTAATATCAGGCAAACTATGATATTAACTTTTGAGAAAAAAAAATCATACTTTTATATTTTAAATTTAAAACTTCATTAACTTTGTCATTCCTTTCTTTTCATAATTTTTTTATCCCCCATTCATGTGATTAATTTCTCTACTATTATTGAGTCAATTGGGATTATGAAAAAAAAAATTTGGTCAAGTTGCTAATATTTAGGGACCAACAAACTTTGTAGGTGAACTCCCTTCCCCAAATCATCAAATGAATAAACTTATCAATAATAATCATGATCAGAAAAAAAATTACAATACTACTTAATTTCAAAGAGAATATCAATGAACATGAGATGTCACCTATGTAGGAACAACTAATAAGGAATATTAACATTAAAAACAGCTGATAACAAATCAAGAAAAAAAAATCAATAATACCAGAATTCACAAACAATCAACAACTATCAATTAGAACTAACAACTGCAAATAAGCAATTGGAATCAACAACTAATATCCGCTAATAAATATCCAACGAACAGTATATAGAAAGATAAATGCATACTCTAAAAAAATAACATTCTGAAGCACAATATGACAATAGATCATATGGACAATTACTATCATTCTAAGATGGACGTACTCTCAAAATCCCTCGAGAGTTGTGTCATTGTACTTCCCATATAATAGTGAGCGGTACTCATCCGCCACAATAAACACGTCTCCTACATTCTCAAAAATCAGTGGTCATCACGTCTGATGACCCAACTAATCTTGCAAGGGAACCACACCCATCAATACTGACTTGTCTATCCCTAAGAGTAGGGTGATCCAATATAAATTCTCTCAAATTAACTCCTCTATAACTATGGTCAACTAGAATGAATAATCAAAGGAGAATTACAACATTCAAATGAATCATTTAGTTAAATTTAAAATGATAAAAGACCGATTTTGATATTTCCAACTTTAGACGGATTCTATTAAAAAGATGAATTAATGAATTTTGAATCACTAAATTTGAAGTTCAAATACAAAAGTTATACCAAATTATCTAAATTACAAATAAGCCCTTGGATTGTAATTAAACATTAGTTAATAGCAATTTATTAAATAACTATATTTTAATTTGATAATTTACAGAAACCACCTTGCAAAATAAAGTTCACATCTACACTTGATTATAAATAAACCTTTTATGCTTAGCCCCTCATACAAACCAAAAACGTGCAAGAATGAAGAATTTTAACTACATTTACAGAAAACCCCTTGACATAAAACAAATTATGATATGTGTTAGTTTTGGTATTTTATAAAAAACCCCCTCATTATAAGAATTAAATTATTAAATAATTTGCGAAAATACCCCTGATCAAATCCAGAATCACTAAACCCAAACCGAAACCAAAACCATATTAGACCAAATCAAAATCGAGACCAGAACCAACCCATCCAACCAAACCCAAATAAAAACGTAAACCAACCCAAACCCAAAATAAAACCAAAACCAATACAAGACACAAACCAAAACCAACCTTCTTCTTCCCCTCTGTCAAAACCCTAACCCTAAATCGAATTGTGCCGCCACCGCTCGCCGCCGCCATTGTCACGTGCCACTGCGCTAGAGGCCCGCACAGCCTGCACACCCCGCACCGGCCAGCCGCCGCACCCCATGTCGGCCTGTCGCCGCGTCCTGCCTCGGCCAACACCGATCTCCAACCAACTGTAACACCGATCCATCTCATACCACCATGCAACAACCAAATCCATCCTCCTTCGAGATGGAGGAGGAAGGAGACGACATATTTGCATGCCCCCTCCTTAAATTTAATTACTTGTAAATTCTTAATACCAACTTTTCTCTTACAACTTAATCCTTATATAAATTTTGTCACAATGAAATCCGTGAATACCGTTTCGAAATTTTGAGAATCCACACGCATCTGTCCTAGGTTTTGATGAAATCATGATTTATACATAGTTGTTCATGATTTTTTCATCATAAATTTTATAAAAAAATAAAATTAAGAATTTTCAAGGTAAGATATCATAATTCAGATTCTCAATAGAAGTCACCTAGATATTCTTATAACCTACAGTCTTCTCCGTCATTAATAGTAACTTCGCTCCAATTTTTAACAGTGTCTTTTTTATCATACCTAAAATAAACAAGGCTATATTTTTTGGATTCCCTAATGTATCCAAAGATAACCGAATCTGAAAGGATTAAAATAACTAACTTATTCATTAAAATATCTCATCTTAATCATCTAATTATCTTATCTTTTATCCTAACCCTCTAATTATCTCATCTCAATAATCCTATTTATTACATTAACCACCATGATATAATATTTCTCCTCTCTTAAAAAAAATTTGATCTCTAAATTCAATAGCAACTTGCTTTGAATGAGATTCCTGGAGGTTTGAACATCTTAATGCATAAATGCAAACACATCTAGAGCTTTTGAAGTTGTAATTGGCTCCTTGGATAGACTCTTGTCTCGTGACATAGTTGACTACAAACAAAATATAAACATATTTTATTTGGGCTCTTCAAACAGTTATCTACCAAGGTAACTGTTTATTTCTTCTCCTCCATCCTATGCCTCTTTACATAATGGCCTTGGTGGTCGTCGTCCTTGGTAAACTTCCTTCGTCGAACCTTTTGCTCGACCTCTCTTTTAACTTTAGATTTTTACTATGACACTCTCTACTAATAAGGCCTTCTTAGTGTTATATGTCGAAATCCATTCACGAATATTGCTACTTTTTGAACATCAGTAGCAATAAACTCAGGCGCAAATATGACGAGACGTTCAAACTTTGCCTTATACTTAACAATTATTCAACCTACTTATTTGAGACGAAGTAATTCTTACTACATACCTATTCGAATTGAGTTTGGAAATTATTGTTCCATGAATGTCTCTTAAAATTGATCCCAAATGACCTCCGCCTCATCACCTCCCGGTGCATAATAGATAGTATCTCACCATGCTTTCGCATTCCCCTTCAATTAATAGCTAATGAAGTTGACATTCTCATATTCATTACATCCCATGACTTGAAAAGTCTTCTATATCTCATGGAGTCAATTATCAGCTGCAATGACATTGGATCGGCTTTCAAATAATGGTGGCGCTAATTGCATAACTGCGTCAGCTTACTATTAGCACCAGTGTTATTGGCAGCTAAATCTGTTTGCTGGAGCAATTGTGCCATAGCATCAAGAATAACCCCACTTGATGTCTTTTAGATCCCCTGCGTCTCTAACAGAAATAATATGCAGATAGGTGCGAAATAGTACTTTGCTTCAACAAAATCATCGTCTGAACCAGAAATAACTGTCCATGAGCTTGATATTGAGCTCCGAAACACTGGTAGAGACGGTAAAAACAAAGTTCTCATTCCATTCTGGATCACCACCTTGCTCTATATCAATGAAAAGATGCTAAATCTCAGTATAGAGTAAGAAGAAAATTCCGAGAAAAAAGAGCATACTGGTGAATTGGATATGCATGAAAGAAAAGAAAATGGAAACAAAGAGAAGAATGAAAGAGAAGAAGACCAAATAAGTTGAAAAGATTGCAAAAAGGGAGATGAATACAATCTCAATAAGCTGGGAAGAAAATCCTAAGAAATCGGATCGGTCACTTTAGTTGCAATTTTAGCGACGAATTTGAACTGTTCATGGTTGCTACAGGCAATGGATGTCTCGAATTTGTCGCTACGGGCTTCCTCTGGTGGGTTCCGGCTAACCTTTAGTTTGAAGCATCCTGATTTGACAAGTAAATGAACTATGCTGGGTCAGAACCTAAACCGTTGCTGTTGTGTAGCATGATGGATCAGTCCTTGTTGCCTACTGGCTTTGGGCACGAGGGCCGGATGGATCAACACGGCCCCCTGGGTTTGTGAACGGGTCAATCTACTCGCGTCGCTGTTGGAAATTGGAACACGAACTGCATCTTCTCTGAACCAATCTTCACAACACAAATATCTTCCGCGCATGCTTCGCTCCGGAACATTCCGCGTGACAAATATAATAGGACATAAAACGACATTGCAACGAGGCTAACAGCAAAGCCAGCCGCTTTCCTGATGGCTACATGCGCCGCGCCCAAACTCGGTCCGTCTAATTGCTTGCTCCTCGTCTTTTCTGCACAAACTTTAAAATTTAAACTGTTCGTTTTCTTGCTTTTCTTTTATTTAATACCAGTCAACTTTATGTCACTTCATACTATGATACGCTTTTCTGCTGAAATGATCTTTGGGCTCTAACAACTGACGTAATTTAGAAAAATTACTTAATTCCTTTTTCAAATTTCGTGATCAGTCTTTTTTTTTTTTTTTTTTTTTTTCAATTTATCGATCAACTCTTCCCTCACTCTCAGTTAATACAATTTTTTTAAAATTTTTTTAATACATAAAAGATGTATAAAATAATAAAATTATCTCACTGTTTGTATATAAATTAATTAATCTTCTCTTCAGAGAAAAAAATAATGATATTTTTAGTGAGATTCAATGTGGGTTTTGGCGTCATTTATAAAAATATTTATGTATGATTTTGATGACACTAATGGTGCTTAGTGTTTTAAGATTTTTTTCACTGCGGGCTAGAGAGTGAATAAGTTTTGAGAGAATTTTGGCGGATTTCAAAGTGAGTTTTGGTGAGATTTACATAACATTAAGTCATTATTTATCTTCTTATAAGTTAGAGATTGTCACCATATCATCTTAAGTATGAAAAGTTTGTTCACTATTGTGCACTTCGAAGCAAATGCCTATGTTTTGAGTTAATCATCATCTTGAAATTTGATTTTTCAATGAGATTTTTTTGAAATAAGGCTTAAACCGTTCGTTAGTGACTATTAAATATACCATCCATGCAAGCATAAGATGCTTGCATTGATTTGTGATGATATTGACTATCACCATATGTGCGATTTCTATCATGTTTTAAAAAAAATTATAATCGAGATCATCATCGAAGTCGTGAATCCATAATAAAGGATAATATATGCAATTCAAAGTATGTTGACAGTTGAAAATTGTGATGAGTGAAATAAAATTTTTACTTACTTTAAACTTTATTTTCTTTGATATTTGTTTATCTTTGAAAGTTTGCGATATTTTCATTTCATTTCCATGTGCATCTTTAGTGAGAGTTTTGAAAGCTTTGTTTTATGCGTGTGTGCATGTGATTTTCTATTCATGATAGTATATTTGAACTTATTTTTTAAATATACATATTCGTAGTTTAGTTTTTAATATTATCTTCGCATATGATATGTATATAAAGTGCACGACCTTTCATTATTTTAGAATATATTATATATATGAGGTAGATACAATTTTCTGCAGATAGAATGATATATTGTTTCAATTGTTTATACATTGTTATGTATCAAGTGAGGTGTTTATATTGTAGTTGCAATGACTATATATGGTACAAACTGTTTATTTTGAAGTAATATATTTATATATGAGTTTAGGGTTTATATATGTATTGAAATGATTAGATATACGTAAAGTATTTATATAATATTCAAATAATTATATATGAGGTAAGATATTTATATATGGATTGAAATAATTATATATAGAATAAAGTATTTATTTATGGGTGAAAATGATTATAGATGGGACAAAATATTTATACATAAGGTGATATATTTATATTAGTTTAAAAGTATTTTATTTTATCACAAATTGAGTATACAATATTTATATTAATTTAAAAGTGTTTATTTTTCCCTAGTACACTTTTAGACAAAAGTCCATATTTTTAAATACACTACAATTTTACAAGTAAATAATTAAAATTTAGATTTTCAGAAATAAGTTTTTTTTAACGCGATTTTATAATGGACGACTTTAAAACATCAGATTTAAGATATTTACATTAAAAAAGGCAAATTTTATAGATGTACCCTTGAAATGAATAATTTTACTAATAAGTTCCTAAATTAAAAAATACATAATTAAACCTGATTTGAAATATTAAAGTACTTTTTTTGAAAAATATAAATTTAAGATATTTGATTGGGGCATGGTACTTTTGCATAAAGTTCTCGAAAATTGTGGTGTTGTGTAAGTGTTTGAACTAGGGTGTGGCCGATTAAGTCGGTTTGAGGCTACATATCTAGGTTTTTTAAAGAATTATAAAGGCAGGTATCTATAGATGCTTCTCCATTGGTGAGATATTAAAATAAAGTGTAAGTCAATGGTAAATTGATAGCTGCCTTTGAAGATAAATTGGTCGACTTGTTGACTGTCTCATTGGCAACAAAAAAAGGGTTAAGAAGTTACTTTACCATATTAGGGGCATTGGACTAATACAGGAGTTTGTAAGCTTACCTGTGATTGTCATGCACAAAGGGGAAGAAGTAGAGGGTTGATGGGGATACACCCAGAACATGATATTTTCTTGTGATCTAAGAAACCGTCACTATTCTTTTTTTTTTTGGGGGGGGGGTGGCGGGGTATCAAATTCAAAGTTGTCAAAATTGTCAAAATTGGAGTAACTTAAGCAGTTAAATATTTTAACCTGACTTTACTGAAGCACCAAGAGGATGATGGAAAGAATGTATGTTGGGGTGATGCAAATGCAATAATGACTCTATAGAATACAAAATTTTGGATGAAGAAAATGAAATGTTGTCAACTAGATTAATGGGGTCCTTCTTATGAAGGAGGTCTATAGACCACTTTAATCTTTCTCAAGTAGAGATTTTGAAAAAAAAATTCTATCGATGCCTCTTTTTGACTAATAAAGTGAAGAAACTGCACCTGGTGGGACATGGTTGAAGATCCTGCAAAAAAAATATTGTCAACAAGGCTAATGGGGTCCTTCTTATGAAGGGGATCTGTAGACCACTTTAATCTTTCTCAAGTAGAGATTTTGAAAAAAAAATCCTATCAATGCCTCTTTTTGACTAATAAAGTGAAGAAATTGTACCTAGTGGGACCTGGTAGAAGATCCTGTAAAATTTTTTTTTTTTGAATTTTTTCATAAGCCAGAGTGTTGGAGTGCATTTCTGAGTTCGGTTGCCATGTTCTTAACATACGACTTTTTTTTTGTGCAGCAGACTGGGAGCACATCTTTACTTTTGAGCGCTAGGTTCTTGGCACCCAACTTTTGATTTTTTTTTTTTTGAGCATCATCTTCTCAGCTCTTGCTTGTAAATTTGGATGCTAGATTTTTGGTACCCAAATCTTTGAAAAATTCTGAAATATTTGACATGATTTTTGCTTCCAAATCAGTGTTAATTTTGCTGGTCTGTTTTCGGTGTGACTTGGTCACACTTCCTTTTTTGAGTTCAAGTATAAGGAGAGACATTTCCAACTTTCTCTTTGTAGTATTCTTAGTTGATGTTGATGATAAATCTAGATTTGTTCTTTGATCTTGACATCTCATCATTGGGAGCCAACTGACTCACATTTCTAATTGTCTTATTTTACTAGAGGTATGCTCTTTTCTTTTCTCCCCTTCTTTTTTTTAGCCCACCTTGATTTTGAATTCCTATAGGCGATTCCTGATTTTTCCAATAAGCATTGCTTCAATCATTCTTTTTGGGCTAAGGAATTGTTGAACCAATTTTTTTTTTGTGAGCTCACTATGCTTGTGTGAACTTTCTAATGTTGAACAACTTATGGCATATGAAGCCAAACTAGGCTCTGCTTGGTGTTACAACAAAACATTGGAATCCTACCACCCACATGTTTTTCTTCTCTATTGGGAAGATGGTGCCTACACTTGGAGAAGTGAGATATTTAATAGGTTTTAAAGATTCAAAAAATTTTATCTTTCTTGATGGAAGCAGCATTATTTTTGGGTAGAACATTCTTATTACCCTTCTTCTTAACAATCTTGTGAAGAAAGAGGAGATTCTCGCTCTTTACAATGACGTTGGAGAGCTTATTCTTAGAAGTGTGGTTGAAAAGCCAATCCATCCTATATTCTATTGTGCCATCGATGTATGTTAGGTGCCACTCTCATATTCTGTGGATTATTTCTCTTTCCAAGTGGCAAGGGCACTCTAAGCAATCTTGATGCTAATACTATTACTAAGGGTCTCCTTTACTTTGGCCAGTCCTTGATTGTTCCCTCACTAGGCTACTTAATCGAGGGCCTTGACTTTGTTGTATATGACAAACACATTTTTGGGAGTACCTAGTTCCTCCAACTATGGCTTGCTCATTACTTTCTTGCTATAAAGAATATTTCAAATAAGTGTACTCGGGAATAGTGAAGGTACTTCTTTGATATTATTTGTAAATACTAAATTAATTTTACTTTAGCTTCAGTCAATCCTCCATTAACTTTTAAGGGGGCTCAAAATGAACTCACGCTTGTGAAAAGTTGTAATTTTGTATCTTATCCGATTCACTAATGCATGAGGATAATAGGCCCTGCGGTGATACTTCCTTTTCTTTTTTACTATGGATAGAGTCCAAGTGATTTGGCATTGATGACCATGGTGAACTCCTTGACATGAATTCAATGTGGTCTTTGGTACTATTACATTTTTTTTGATCTTGCAGATGTTTATCCTTCTAAGATTGAAGACTATTCAACTTGATATTTAGCTTATCTTCCTCTTTCCTTATCGACACTCTCTTATAAAAGCATTATGATTAATTTGATTGGACATGACTGTGATGCCCTTAGTGCATTTTGAAGCATGAAGAAGATTGTTCTTCTGATAAGATCCGTCATCACTCTTGAGTTTATGTATTGTATTAGTTATTCTAAATAAAAAATTATTTTTAAACTAGTTGCCTCCCGTGTCCCCCGATTTTCTAGAATTTTTTGGTGCCTAGTTTTTGGCATCTTTTGAACCCTTAATAGTAGGCTTTTGGGGTTCGATTTTTTTTGTGTGCAGGAATTGGTTGACTTCCTAAGCCCTCAACCCCAGCACACCCCCCCTCCTTCTTGTTGGGGAGTCGCAAGAGCGTCAAACCAAATCCATATAGCGAGCCGGACACCAAACCATCCCAAAAGCTCGAGCTCATGGGATATGGGTCTTTTTCACTATATCTATTAGACTCTATCTATCCAATATCCGATGTGGGACTAATTCATCACACCTGACATTATAACAATCTCCCCCTTCATGTGTGATTTGTCCACATCAATTTAACACTCTTACTCAAGAACTCTTTTATTCGACCACTTCCACCGTGTGACCCATGTCCTCGCACTGGCCTCTAGTGCCTGCGCCCTTGCGTCAGCTTCTGGCGCCCACACTTGTGTGCTCGCCATCCTGGCGCCAACGCATGCGCCCTCTCTCCGGCCTCAAACCGGCCTCGCGCGAGCGCCCGAGCCCTTGGGCCTGCACTCACACCCTTGCCTGCCTCGCGCCCGTGTCCGCTCGCCGGTCTTTGCCATGAGACTAACATGTGACTCAATTCAGTTGCATCATCTCGGTAATTTTTGGTCTTAAGAGTTTGCACAACTTCGAACCTGAAGCTCTGATATCACTTGTTGGGGGAGTCGCAAGAGCGTCAAACCAAATCCATATAGCGAGCCGAACACCAAACCATCCCAAAAGCTCGAGCTCATGGGATATGGGTCTTTTTCACTATATCTATTGGACTCTATCTATCCAATATCCGATGTGGGACTAATTCATCACACCTGACATTATAACACCTTCTTTACTTTTCTTACTATTCTCTTTTCTCCTTTTAGGGAGTAGTGCAGGCTCGATCTCACCGCCGATGGCATTATATGGTCAAATAGTTTAATACTTTTCTGTTATTTTAGTAAGAATGAATTAATCAAGCTGTCTTTGGTTGCTTTCTGTGCATGGGATCCATGAAGCTCTTTTCTGACTTGATGGTGAATCTAGCTGAGAGATTTGATTTCACACTATATCTTTATCTTGAGATAGGGGGAGATGACCCTTCAGGATATGATGTATTGTTGGAGAGTCGAAAAAGTGTTAAACCAAATCAATATAATGGGCATGACACTAAACCATATCAAAACTTAAGCTTATATAATATGCACCTTTTTCACTATATATATCGGACTCTATCTATCCAATATCCGATATGAGACTAATTCATTACATCTGACATTATAACAATTTTTTCCTTCAGATGTGATTTGACCACATTAATTTTAATACTTTTAATAAAAAACTCTTTTACTCGACCACTTTCACTATGTGGCCCATATTAATGGATTTTTGTCTCATTTTTTGATTTTTTTTAAAGAGAGGGCTAACATGCGAGTCAATTTAATCACACCATCACAGTAATTTTGGTCTTAAGAATTTGCACATATTCAACCTGAAGTTCTGATATTATTTGTTAGAAGAGTCGAAAGAGTGTAGAATCGAAATAATATAATCTCCATTATTGTAATCTTCTTTCCTTTTTCTCATCAATACAATATCCTATGTATTGTCTTTATTACATAAATCTCTTGTGTGTCACTTTTTTTCTTTTTTGTTCTTCTTCTACATTGTGAATTGAGGTGGATATCGATATCTAGCACAATAAACTGGTATTAGAGCTTGGTTCAATATGTCTACTATGAAGTTTAATGTAGAGAAATTCAATAAAAAAAAAATTTTCTATTTGACAAGTAAGAGTTTATGCAATTCTTACTCAACAAGGGTTAAAAAATACATTGGAGGATATCAAGCCTAAAGATGTCATCGAAAATATCTGAAAAAAATCAGAAGGTTATTGCACATAGCGCAATCATCTTTAGTCTCACTGATGAGGTACTTTATCCATTTTTTGATGAAATATCACCTTTAGAGCTATGGAAAAAGCTGAAGAAATAATATATGAATAAGTATATCTCAAATCGAGTTTACTTAAAGTAAAAGCTATCAATTTTTGAATGAGAGAAGGTACGAATATAGTTGATTATCTTAATACTTTCAATAAATTAGTCTCTCAATTGTTAAGCATTGATATTAAAATTGAAAATGAAGACAAGATAATTATTTTATTATCATCTTTACCTCATTCTCTTGAGAATATGAAGATTACTCTCATGTATGATAATGATTTAAAATTTGACGATATTTCTGCTGTCCTCCTATCTAATGAATATTTAAAAAAATTGAAGGTGATGTGTCACACTCTGAAGCATTGATTACCAGAGGTCGTACTAAAGAAAGATCAAAGATAGGTCGTTATAGATCCAAATCCAAAGAAATAAATTGCTTGTATTGTAAGAAGATGGGATATGTAATTAAAGAGTATTGGAAGTTCAAAGCAAAGAAAGAAAGAGAATCTCAGTCTAAAGAGCAAACCAAAGAACAAGTATCAGTTGCTGAAGGGAGTTTTGATGATGATTATGGTAATGTTCTCTCTATTGTTCTGATTTTGATCGTTACCATGATACTTGGATTCTTGATTCTGATTGTTCTTACCACATGTGTCCCAATAAAGATTGGTTTGAAAACTACGAGTCTTATGATGGTGGATTAGTTTTGATGGGTAATAACAATCCATGCAAAATTGTTAGAATTGAAAAAATCAAAATCAAGATATTTGATAATATTATTAGAACTCTTACTGACATTAAACATGTTCCTGATTTGAAAAAGAATTTGATCTTTTTGGGTGTTTTGGATTCTGCTGGTTATAAGTATTCTACTGAAAGTAGAGTTCTTAAGATTGCTAAAGGCTCATTAATAATGATGAAAGGCCTAAAGTATGGAAATCTGTATGAGTTAGTAGGAAAAAAACCATTGAATGTGGAGCAACAATTTCTCAGGCTTCTTCTTCTGATATGACCCACTTATAACATATGCGTCTCAGTCATCTGAGTGAGCAATGTTTAACTGAGTTAAACAAAAGAAAATTATCGAAAGGCCTTAACTCATGCAAATTGGATTTTTACGAGTATTGTCTCTATGGTAAATAGTTCAAGGTAAAGTTTAGCACCAGTACTCATTGCATTAAAGGCTTAATTGATTATATTCATTCTGATGTGTGGTACTCTCCTATTCCATCAAAATCTGATGCTCGTTATTTTGTCAATTTTATTGATGATTTATTTAGAAAAGTGTGAATTTATTTTTTACATCACAAACCCGAAGTATTTTCTGTTTTCAAACAATGAAAAACTTCAGTTGAAAAAAAGACTAGTAGAAAAATCAAATACCTCAGAAATAATAATGGCAAATAGTACAAATCAATATAGTTTCTGAAATTTTGTGAAGATGAAGATATCAAACGCCACTTTATCATCTCAGAAAAATTTCAACAAAATGGTGTGACTGAAAGGATGAACAAAATTTTGTTGGACAAAGTATGTAGTATACTCAGTACAGCTAATCTTGACAAAGATTTTTGAGCAGAAATAGTCAATACAACATATTTTTATTGTGAATTGCTCTCCTTAGATAGTTATAAATTACAAGATTTTTGAAGAGATATGAATTGATCAATCTGCAAATTATTCTTCTTTAAAGATTTTTGGTTACCCTACTTATGTGCATATTGTCAAGGATAAGTTAGATGCACGTTCTAAAAAGTGTATCTTTTTGTGTTATGCCAAAGGTGTTAAGGGCTATCGTTTGTGAGATCCTACTATTTCTAATATAATTATTAAAAGAGATATAATATTTAATGAAAGTGTTATGTTAAAATATCTCAAGAAAAGTCTGAGTGATATAATGCAAGTGGAGGTGGAACGTATATCTCCTTTAGAAGAAGATATTCAGGGTATGCCAAACTCTCAAGAAAACTCTAGAAATCAAATTTCTGAGAAAACTCCACTTCGAAGATCTCAAAGAAACATAAAGTTATCTGAAAGGTATGATTTTGAAGATATGGTAGCTTTTATTTAATTTACTGGTAATGGTTATTCGTCTTCCTATAAAGAAGCAATGTAGGATAAGAAATTTTTTTAGTGGCAAGCTGCTATGAATGAAGAGATGAATTCTCTTCAAAAGAATCATACTTAGGACTTGGTAAAATTACTAAAACTTCAAGAGGTCAAAATTATTGGTCATGTCAATTCAGACTATATTGGAGATCTTGATCGACGATGATCCCTCACTGATTATCTTTTCACTCTTTGTGGAGGACCTATTAGTTGGAGGTGTATCTTACAGTCAACTGTGACATTATCTACAACAGAGTCTAAGTATATGGCAGCTACAGAAGCCGTCAAAGAAACTCTATGGCTAAAAAGATTGACAAGTGAAGTTGGTTTTTCTCACAATATTCTTTCTATATTTTGCGACAGTCAGAGCGTCATACACCTTGTAAAGAACTAAATGTATCACGGCAGATCAAAGCATATAGATGTCTGATTTCACTTTATTCGGGATATTATCAAAAACGATGAGATTTCTTTATAAAAGATTCATGCTTCAAGAAATCCTGCAGATATGTTGATAAAGGTGATTCTGATTGACAAGTTCAAGTTATGTTTGGACTTGATCAATGTTCAAGGTTGTTGATCCTGTCCCATGAAGTAATGGTAAAGACATCTATTGAAGATTCAAATTCAAAGAATAAGAAGATTCGAGCCAAGGTGGAGATTGTTGGTTTAATCGTGTCTCGAATTTGAATTTTTCGAAGAGTCTTAATTATATTAGAAAGTAATTTAGTGGGCATAATACTTATCTGAATTTATTTTCTACTAGAAGACTTGAATTAGTAGAAGTCTTATTTGAGTCAGTTTTCTACTTTGACTCAAACTCAGTTAGGCCACATCTATAAATATCCTATTCATGTAAGGGTTTTACATAGAGTGAGAGAGAGATATATAGATCAATACTCTCAAAACGTCTTGTGATAGTTAGACTATTTAGACTCTTATGAGAGTTGGTGATATTGGAGTTTCATTTTCATGATTGTAATCTTCTCTTCCTTTTCTCATTAATATAATATCCTTCAGATCGTTTTCGTCACATAAATCTCTTGTGTGTTATTTTTCTTTCTTTTTGTTCTTCTTCTACATCGTAAATTGAGGTGGACATCAATATTTAGTGCAACAATGTATTTGATCAGATTACCAGTTGTTGAGCTTCCTATTATGTCCCAACTCAAGGTCCTTATTGTGGAGGTTTTTGCTCATATTTTTGTGGATGAGATCTTGGGGGGAGTGCCCATATGTTCATTTGAGAAGATTTCATGATACGTATGATCTTTTCCACTCATCTCCATATGACAGTCGTACTCAGGACTTGATTATTGAAGCCTGGAGGTGGATTGCTAGTTGATTGTGTTCCTATTACATTTTATGGATAGGGTGCTATTTTTCACCACAAGTGTAAGTGTGAGCCTATGCTTTATTCCTTTCTTAGTAGACCCTGAGACAACTGAATCATACTCCTAGGGGTTAACCACATTATATCTACCATTAGATAACCAGGGTGTATAGTGCCTCGCCAAACATATCGGGTTTTCCCCTGTCGTGCACCTATGGGCCTTTGAGCACTTCTTGATATTTAGGTATGTTCCATCGGTAGAACATCAATTTTCTTTTCGTCACGGAGTTCACTGGATCAGGAGGCAATTTGGTTCTTCAGCGATCTAAGTTGATGACCACCTTGGTCGTGGTTTCTTTGAGAGCCTTCGGAAGTATCAGGTCAATTTTTTCTTTGTGTGTATTTTCTCTACATTTGGCTCCTGCTATCTTAATTTGAGCCCTTCTTTTATAGGTCGAGTGATGTTCATATTCTAAGTGATCCTCTTGTGGCACATAATCGATACCCTTTTCTATTGAAATATGCCAATTATATATATTCTTTTAGTTACACCGCATCTTGCGAGTCACGTGGCTCATCATCTCGGTTGCGTTCTTGCATTCAACAAACAGATTTGCCTCCTTTGAGAGTAGAATGTCAAATTATACGTAAAATGTCAAATTATATGTAAGTTAATCCTGCTAACTGTATCAAGAGTTGAAAAAATTAATTTAAAATCTGAAAGACTAATGGATAATTACCAAAATGAAAAGGGTTGATCACAAAATTCAAAGAGTTTTAAGAGTTTTTAAATAAATTTTCCAATAATTTATGATTCATGGCTGCATATTGGAATTCCGTTAAGATGATAAAACATGACTTTCGGAAGCGCCACATTAGCAATTTCCTGCATTTTCTGCAGATTCCTGCGGAATAGCTCGTAATTAGGCACTAAATATTCCTGCAGCGGAATATCAAATGCCGAGCTTCTTACTTATTACCAAATGTTCAGTTTCCAGTAAAATTTAGTGCAAATCATATAATGAATTCCAATGCGAGAGAATTAAAGAAGCAAAGACACATTACGCTACCTTTTTGGGGTGCCTCAACCAGACGGCACTTCCGTACGGATTCATCCGACCCCCGGCCTCGCAGTAAATCCTTCACCTACATTCACAGGATCACACCACAATATTTTTGCACATCTTTCATGGAACACCGATATTTCTTGTTTTCTGAAAAAACCCCTAACTTTGACGAATCATTGGGAGGTAGTCATCAAAAACCTTTGGTTTTTTTTGTATTTTCGCCAAATATAGGGCGTTTTATGCCAAAACCACTTCCGTCTGCAATGGTAAAAATTCGAATAAAAAAAGAAGAGCAAGAAAAGGGTAGAAAACCACCTGCCAACTCCTTCGCTTCTCGCATATTTTTTCCCAGCTTTATCGACATCGAAAAATATTTAATTTCCGCGTCTTTTCAGACTGCCCAACTACCGCCTTATTATTATCCCTTCGCCCAAAACCAAACGCCCGGCTCCGCTCCTCCTCCCCACCCATCAATGCCATTTTTCTTCTTCCTCCTCCTTCTCGGCCTTGCCGCCGGCGATGCCCACCGCCTCGACCTCTCCTCTCTCCGCGAGGCCCCCGCCTTCCGCAATGGCCCCGCCTGCGCCGACGCCCCCACCGTCCACATCGCCATAACCCTCGATGCTGCCTACCTCCGCGGTTCCCTCGCCGTCGTCCTCTCCGTACTCAAGCACGCCTCCTGCCCTGAATCCATCCATTTCCACTTCCTCGCCACCTCCCCCCGCCACCTCTCCGCCGCCGTCTCCACCGCCTTTCCAACCCTCCCCTTCGCCGTCTACCATTTCGACCCTGCCCTCGTCGCCGGCAGGATATCCTCCTCAGTCCGCAAGGCCCTGAACCAGCCCCTCAACTACGCTCGCATCTACCTCGCCGACCTTCTTCCCCGCTCTATCCGCCGCGTCATCTACCTCGACTCCGACCTCGTCGTCGTCGACGACGTCGCCAAGCTCTGGGCCACTGATCTCGGTCCCTTCGTCCTCGGGGCGCCGGAGTACTGCCACGCCAACTTCACCTCCTACTTCACCGATCGCTTCTGGGCCCACCCGATGTACCCGAAAACCTTCGCCGATCGCCCTAGAGAGCCCTGCTACTTCAACACCGGCGTGATGGTGATGGATCTGGAGAAATGGAGGGAAGGGGGCTACACGCGGCGACTGGAGATGTGGATGGGGGTGCAGAAGACAGCGGCAAGAATCTACGAGCTTGGTTCACTGCCGCCATTCCTGCTGGTGTTCGCCGGCAGGGTGGCGCGGATCGGGCACCAGTGGAACCAGCACGGTCTCGGCGGCGACAACGTGGAGGGGCTCTGCCGGGATCTGCACGATGGGCCGGTGAGCCTACTGCATTGGAGCGGGAAGGGGAAGCCATGGCTGCGGCTGGACGCCGGGAAGCCCTGCCCGCTGGACGCACTCTGGGCGCCCTACGATCTCTTCCGGCGCCGGCGGGGCCGCGATCTCCTCGCCGACGACGGCTGAGCTGGCGGGGAAACGCGTTCGGCAAGGTTGGGATTGAAATCTTTAGATCGGGCTTGGAGTGCGCGTGCAATGATATGCAAGCTGGCGCTTGGATCGGAGCCGCTTTTTTCGGTTAATTTTTGAAAAGAATTATTTTCTCATTAATTCATGGCAGAAATTATTTTTTGGTGGAGCTGTAAAATAATACTTGGATTTTAGAATAGAAGGGAATTTATGGGGAAATGTTTGTCTGTTTGCTGTATAAATCACGAATATTGCAAGTGATAGGGATTTATTTTGTGATGTTTGGATGGATACTTTATTGTTAAAGCAAAATGGCTGGAGACAACTGGCGCAGTAGCAATGTCGGGCAATTTGGTGGGTTCGAATGAACTGTCGCCATGTGAACTTTCATGTCCGATCGGGCGATCCGGCAGCTACACCTTCGGTCACGTATTTTAACATGACGCGTTCGGATTGGTGACGCGCACAATTTAGTTCTTGCCCTCTGTCTTAATCTTTATTTTTTTTTTTGTTAATGATCTAATTTTATTATAAAACACGTATTAAACCCTTTGACATCTGAAAAACCATTAGATGGTCGAGTTTTAAAATATGATTTACTTCGAATAGCTCACGGAATTCTTTCACAATTACGTATTATTATCTCAATTTTAAGTAATTATATATAGTTTTTTATATTTCTAAAATTTCTTTTGAGCACTCCTAAAGTTAAGCTAGCCCATGTAATATATAGAAATTTGGACAATATCGGAAATTTATTCCGATTTTGATCCTATTTGTCTTCAAAAAGGACTTGGCCAAAGAAAAATTCTACATATTCACTTATTAATATATATTATACGTGTCGACTCACCATCGGAATAATTTTTGAAAAAAATCTTAAAATTGTAAAGGGATATGCGCTTATTTAAAATTAGGGGAATTATAGGTAATTTCGGAAGAATTTAGGGAATATTTATGATAAATGCTTTAAGATAAAACTTTGAAATAGTTCTATGTTTTTTTAATTATATATATAATTTTTATTTGAATACTTGTTAAGGGTCTGTTTGAAATCTTAAAAGAGAAAAACTTGTTGGGATTTTTCATATAATTTGGAATTACATGCAATCTCACTTTGTTTATAAAATTCTAATTAATAAGTGAGATTATTAGTGATAATAGAGAGTAATTTGGATTCAAACTCTATTTTATTGAAAAAAAATAAAAAAGTAAGGCCGCCTAACTCAAAACAGGATATTGATCCTCGAAAACAGACATAAACAAACTGAATATTGGTCACGCGCAAAGACGAATGACACGTACACCATACTTCCAAATGCATTCAAATGCAGAGATTTACTTCCAAATCGAAGGCATTCAGAATATGCCGCCCACGTTGTGATGAAGTGACGATCAACGAAAACTAACAAAAAAAAAAAAAGCAATTTTACACATTCAAATGTTGTGGAATTATCGGGAAAACAATGTGCAGTCTCTGATTACGTTATCTGCATCCCAACTCAGATCTTCCTTCTGCATTGATGGTAGCATTTGTGCAGAGCTTCTGAAGATCAATATACCCTGTGATGGTGTCCTCAAAGACAGCATCTTCCAATTTGGCATCGCCAAATGTGGAGCCCGATGACACAGTGTTCTTAAAGATTACACCTTGCAGATCAGCTTTCCCAAAATTAACACGGTCGAGAACTGCATTTGAGAAATCAACACCTGCAAAGCCCAAAAATTGAACATGTTGAAACATCTGTGCGTACCGTGATTGTTCTAGACTGAATTATCAATTCAACTTTTATCTAGTACGCCATGATTTTTAAGAATCAAACCGGAATGGTGAACAGTGTAGTCACCTTTCGAGCTTGTGCCAACAGCATAGGCCTTGGACATCACAACTTCAGACATATCGGCACCATTAAACTTCGCGTCAGACATCAGGGCTGCTGCAAGTGACTTCCCTTTCAAGTTCGACTTCTCGTTTGTGTAGTTACAAAATCGGAGATCGGTTGGCTTGTCATATACACCATTTGCATGACCAATCGTGTTACCAACAAATGCACGTTCGCATTGATTTAGTTCAGTTGATAGTGGAGGCTGGCGCTACACATGTGAAAGGAAATACATCTATACTAAAAGCCTGAGTTTCTAGAACCATCAAAAGAAAATCCACCTACAGTATCATACACAGAAATCAATTGAAGCTTTTGTCTTCATGAATGAAACAGGCATAGAAGTTGAATTGTCTCATCTTAATAACTTGGGAAACTGTCATAATGCGGACGGTCATAATCCAGCATGAACCATGTTTGTTGACTCTGCTCTAACATGAAATCCTAGTCAGATTATCAAATCTTACAATTCAACTAGAACAAGGAAACAGCTCCTCATTTTTCTTGTATTAAATGCAGATTAACTAGAGGATGGTTTAATCGTCAAAGCACATCTTTGAAAGTGTTAAAGTAGCTAATTCCAAAATGTTCCGATTTCTGATATGGGTCCTCGGGTCCTTCAACCGATTGTTACTCTCAGGAGTGAAGATCCCAGCCATATGCAACAAGAGAAAATAATGCAAAACAGAAACTACACGCTCCACCTAAATCTGATGCAGATCAGACTTAATTAAGATGGCCTTCACCAAACATCACGCAGAAAGGGAATATAAATATCTTTTGTTAGTACCGCAGCCTTATAAACTGTTTTATTAATTTATTTTTGAAATAAATTTGATTGTACAATTCGGATTAAATAGTTTGGAAATAGAGAAGTGATTCAAATTTGAATTTCTGATTGATATTTGTATAATAATGAATGACAGTATAAACAGAGCTAAATTTTATACGTGTGTGCTCATTTGGATATTGCATGATGGGTCGGAATGTTTTATAATATATCCAACATCTGATCTCAACTTGAGGTTGTTTGGTTGAAGGAGAATAAATTATTTTATTTGAATTATTTGAGCTTTGGATCTTTTTATAAATATTTATCTTATTTATAATTATAAAACATTGATTTATAATTCTAATAAATTTGAAGGATCTATTTACAAAATAACAAATAAAAGCTCCACTCACTAATTGAATTGAGAATTGAAAATTGAGAAATAAAGAATAGTTTTCTCCATTTTCCAATCGTTTTCAGGCCCGTGAAGTGAAATTTTTTCTCCTCTTCAATTCTTCCCTATAGTGACAAGGGCTCAAGGTGGATCAATTGAGATTTGTGGATAAAAGTTTCAAATTTTTGTTTGAGTATCTAAGATATGTAAATTTGTTTAATTCAATTTTAAACTCGATTTTCTCATGGGTCTTGCATCGAAAGATAAAATCGGAGCCCGTAATTGATATCAAAGCCACATTTTAATGGTTGATCTGTGAAAAATCGAGTTATAATTAGTTTTTGTTGAATTTTTCAAAATCTAATTTAGGAAAATCAAGTTTTTGTCTTGGGTTTTGACTAAAAATGGTATTAAATAGTCTATTAGTATTCACAATTTTATTGGTGGAGGAAAATTCGAGATTGGTTTTCAAAATTTTGATTTATGGTGTTTTTTAAGCAACCTGTTGCATTTTTTAAAATTATTTGTGAATTTAAAATTTGGAAGGGCTTTAATGTAAAATTGTAATTCAATTTGAAATGAATTGTATGGAATTGAAATTTGGATTCGGTTTGGTTCACGCTGCACTTATGTTAATCAAGATTAATTAATCTTGATTAATATTAAGCTAATGATTATTTGAATTAATAAAAAAATAAATTTTCATTATTATTTAATCGTGGTTATATTTATGAGTTAAAATAATTAAATATTTTTTCAAAGGATTTTGAGGTTATTTTAATTTATAAATATTATTATTTTGTATTTATTTTCAACTCTAGTCAATTTGACCGAAAGGTTGAATTGGTGTAGAGAAGAAATAAATATAGAATATTTTAAAAATTTATTTGTGACTATTATGAATTTTATTAGTGGGATCTCATGATTTGTATTATTCTTCCAAAAGAGATAGTATAAAATCACACTTTATCCTAATTCTGGTTTTACTCGTGGTTTGCGGGATCTCGTGATTTGTATTATTCTCCTAAAGGAAGTAGTATAAGATCACAATTTATCCCGATTCTGATTTTATTGGTAATTTGTGGGATCTAGTAATTTGTATAATTTTCTCAAAGGAGGTAATACAATATCATAATTTAATTCCAATTCTGATTTTGCTAGTGATTAGTTTTTCAAAGGAGTTAATATAAAATCACAATGATAATCCTTATTTGAATCAATGGAATCATGGATTATTTATTATTAAAATGCATTTGTTGTGTTTTTGAGTTATTCAATGCAAAATCTGCAGTATGAAATTTAATAGTCAGTTCTTCAAGATCGAGGTCTTAAATAGATCAAATTACTCGACTTGAAGAAATAAACTAAAAGCTCATTTGGTATTTCAAGGTTTTGACATTACTCTTGATACTACTGAACTACCTATTGGGTCAAGCCAGTTTGAAAAATAGCACAGAGCAGATAAATTAACAAAACTGATAATAAGAAGAATAGTTTCTGAAATAGTTTGTGCCAGTTTGCCAAATGTTTATTCTGTCAAAGAATTGCTTCAGAGTATTTATGATAGATTTGTTGGGTCCTCTAAAGCCAAGAAATTGTCTTTGACTCGCAAGCTCCACAACATACAATTGGCTGAGCGTGGAAATGTTCAAGAGCATATTTTGGCTATGTCTTCTAAAGGACATAAGTTGGAATGTCTGGTTTGTTTTGAGTCAAATTATATTGATGTTTCTCCTGATACATGGATTATGGACTCGAGATCATCTATCCATATATCAACTATTATTCAAGGATTCCTGTACCTAAGGAACCTAGATGATCAAGAGAAGAATGTCTTCATGGAGAACAATGAGCGAGCTGAGGTCGTAGGTGTTGGGACTTACACTTTGGTTCTCCATGGTGGTAATACTATTTTACTATCAAATACAGTTTTTGCACTAGTTATCAGGCGTAACTTACTGTTAGTTTTTAGACTTATAGAAGTTGGTTATTGTTTTGATTTTGGCAAAGATTGTGTATCTCTGTTGTATAACAGTATTGTTGTTGCTACTAGTACTGTATCTAATGGTTTGTATAAATTGCATGTGAAATTGGAAGTTGACTCTATAGTACAGTGCTATAATATTGATTTCAGATATATATGTCCTTGTGATCTGAATGTGCAGTTGGATAAGAATTCTTCTCGTCTATAGTATTGCCGTTTAGGTCATATTGGTAGAGATAGATTGGAGAGACTTTGTCATGACGAAATTCTGCAAAATATAAATTTTGATGATTTTGGTGACTGTGGATTATATGACAGTATTATATTAAATTTCATAAGGCAATCACAAAATTTGGCTTTCGGGAGAATATAACTGATAATTATGTATACATGAAAGTCAGTGGGAGTAAAGTTCAGATATTAATGTTATATGTTAATGACATCTTATTGGCAGGTAATGATTTGAATTCCCTCAGAGAAATTGAAAGGATGCTGTCTATAACCTTTGAAATGAAGAATCCTGGCAATATTTCATATGTCTTGGGTATTAAAATATATAGAGATAGAAAACGTCGATTGCTTTGGCTTTCTTAGAAGACATATATTGCTAAAATTCTTTAGAAATATGGTATGGACAATTGTAAAGCTGGAGAATCACTGATAGTTAAAGGTAATAAGCTTAATCTTTAGTAATATCTTCAAAATGAAATTGGGAGACGGGAGATGTAGAAAATTTCCTATGCTTCAGCTGTTGGCAGTTTGATATATTTGATGATCTGTACCTGTCCAGATATTATTTTTATTATGGGGCTTCTTGGCAGATATCAGAGTAATTCAAGAATGACTTATTGGCAAAACATATTGGGCTACAATTTCATTATGTCCGTGAAAAAGTTCAGAAAAGGACATTATTATTTCACGGATATCCTTTGCAGATAATTTGCCCGACCTAATGACTAAAGGTCCAACGGTGACAATATTTAAATAGCATGTCAGTCATATGGGGATAGTTTGTAAATATGATGTCATGTTTTGATCATTACTATATTTTTATCCGGTTATACTTTATTTGTCAGTAAACTATTGCTTTCCCCATATGAAATAATTCCATTGATGTGTTTTGTTCTTAATCTTCCAATATAAAAGATGAAGTCCTCGGGAATACCGTGGGTCATTAGGTAGGTTGGTGATCACCACCTACATGAGAACCTAGTGATCATATATAGGTGACTCCTGAAATACTTGAGGTGAAGCTATGACTGGGCATCATATCCATTTTATACCTCTCATTTAGATGTACTTGTGGGATGTCCTCAGTAAAATTTGTGTATCTAAGTAACATGTTTCTGAGAAAAGCACGAAGCGTCTAGACCGTCAGTGGAAAAGATAGGAAAATTCTCACTACCGTTATATTTTATTATATGCCTTATTCCATAAGCACATTGTCTATACTTATGTTTGATATTATTTAGCTCAACTAATGTAGTACTTTACTTGTTTTGACATGGAAACGGTTGGTATACCATTAGTATTCCATCCATGGTTGGGCATGTATGGAAACTACTGAAGAAGAGTGTTATGGTTCATTGTCTGTGAATTGCACAGTTAGGATCCTATTTGAAAAATGATTTCTCAAAATTATTTTCAGTATACATGTATTTATATATATATAAATAAACAAATTTATAGGCCAAGTGGAAGATTGTTAGTCTTGTGGCATTATAGACTACTTATTGATTTGCTTTTGAAATAAGTTTGATCGTGCAATTTGGATCAAATAGTTTAAAAATGTAGTGGGTGACTCAAATTTGACTGTCTGATTGATATTTATTTGATAATGAATGACATCATAATTGGAGCCAAATTTTATATGTGTGTACTCATTTGGATGTTTCGTGATGAATTAGAATGTTTTATAGTATATCAAGTATCTGGTCTCACCTTGAGGTTGCCTGGTTGGAGGAGGATAAATTATTTTATTTGAATTATTTGAGGTTTGGACCGTTTTGTAAATATTTGACCTTATTTATAACTACAAAACTTTGATTTATAATTATAATGAACTTAGGGGGTCTATTTGCAAAATAGCAATAAAAGTTGGATTATAATTCACGAATTGAATTGAGAATTGAGAATTGAGAAATAGAGAATGACTTTCTCTGTTTTCCGATCATTCTTAGGCCAATGAAGTGAAATTTTTTCTCTTCTTCAATTCTTCCGTATCAAAAAGTGGTAAGGACTCAAGGTGGATCAGTTGAAATTTGCGGATAAAAATTTCAGATTTTCGTTTGAGGCCCTGAGGTATGTAAATTTATTTAATTCAGTTTTAAACTCGATTTTCTCGAGAGTCTTACATCAAAAGGTAAAATCAAAGCCTGCATTTTCTAATGGAAGGCCTAGCACATTGACAAGCTAGAGATAATATAAACCTATTTGACAAGCATAACTTCAATTTTGAGGTTATTCTCTTCTAACAGAAATCAGAAAAAAAAAATCCAATTTGCTTTGGTGTTAACAAAACCAATAAAATCACTTGGAGTATATATGCCCTTACTGGTTTCTGCAATTAGAGGGAATGGTTGCTTAATTCTATAGAATTAGAAGTTATAAGTGCTAACCTCTGTATCCCTACATTCAGAAGAGAAATGATGGTGGAGATGAAAAATGCTGGCATCAAAATGCAAATGCAAAGTCACTGACCTGATTTGCTACAACAATAGGAGATGAGATGGTCACGGCCCATGCAGCGAGCAGGCCACAAGCAACACTATTGAGATCTCTAGAGGAGGAAGAGCATCATGTAGATTTGTTACTCTCCTCAATAGCTGAAAACAGAAATCAAAATGCATTTTAATAGTTCTGGAGTTTTTGAACAAAATGGGGGCTATTAAATCACTACTTACGTACTCTGGTGTTGGGATTCGCAGCGAAAAATTTATGAATCACTTTATCTTAAACAACACAAGAAACGAGAAGTAATACAAGATAAAAAAAAATAACAAGATAAGACAGCAGGAGATCCACTATCAAAAGAAAAGGCTTTTACAAGAGTCTACAAAAAAGACTTCACTCTTTCTTATTCAACTAAACTCTTTCACCAAGCCTCAACAACGTCTCCACCTTCAAAGAGAATCTCCACGAGAGCACCACGAGAAATCACCACGAGAGACCACCGAGAAGCACTAGAAAGACCCACACATGAGAGCCGACACACTCTTTCTTTCTCTTCTCTCTATTCTCTCTATTCCTCTCTAGTTCAACCTCAATACAACGCCATACATAAACCCTATGTATATTTATACACTCTTATTGAGTCTGAGTTTTACTATAATTATAACTCCTAATATTACAAATCAATCATAAATCTAAATCCAACTTTGGATTCCTACTTTAACTCAAACTCTAATTCGAGTTCGAAACACCTAAAACTCAACACTCTGGTAAATTTGGAAAATGTATAATTGCTCGTTTGCTTCATTGACTTTTCGCTAGGAGATATAAAAAGCATGCTTATCGGCATTGCCCTGGTAAATGGTGAAATATATTCACTGAGCAACAAAAGCTAGAGAGAAAGATGGAAACAAGAGAATTACGATCGAATCTAGGGCTTCAAATTGTACTTTCAAATCAAAATGAAAAGCCAAGTTATACTTTGTGCATTGCCAGTGCAAGAATCACAAAGACAAAGAATATGAAGAAGGTGGAAACGTGATCATGGAGCACAAGTGGGTTTCTTCAACCGTTGGCTCAGGTACAATCAAATCCAGTTGCCAATTGCACCAACACTAATAGGATACACTATGACTCTAAAGCATAGTCGTAACACTCCATTGTGTCCGATATTGAATTACAATTCAAAATGAATAATATATATAAAAAACTTACAAAATATATATAAACATAGTTCAAATAATATAAAAAAATAGAAAATACTCAAGTTCCTCATAATGACTCCTCAAATAAAAAAATAAAATAACCTACAAATAAAATAACTCCAAGTATAAGCACGGATATATGTATTGTTATTGTTGCAACCAATGCATATCAGCTACACTCCTGTGGATGAAAACAATCAAAGAGTAAGCCAAGGATACTCAGTAGAGAGTTATTGTCTCTAGTCAATATGAGAGGTCAATATATGAAAGATAACAATAAAATTAACACTGATAACAATAAAAATAGTACAACGACAGCGATGATCAGGAAAATTAACATTCACAATAAGGAATGAATTAACAAGAATATGATCATCGTATCCACGATAGCCAATAATTAGGGATAGTAAATATGAACTCCCCCACCGATATTGCAAAGATGGCTACATCCCTCACAAGGCAGAATCGAACCAATCTATACATAAATCAACTTATGGGTATGACTAGACCCCCTATCAAGTAAAGTCGTACCATGCTACACTTTCACTATTGATGGAGTGGTTATTCCGTCTAGTTACACAACGGATTACATCCGCTAAAACTCAGGAGACCGGCTACTATTACGTCTAACAATTTTATTAATTCTTTATCAAAGTAGGAAATCACCAACTGATGCTAGCTAAATAAAGTCTTATTGCGTACACCTCCCAATATACTAAAGCCTCAATTATAATAAATATTGAGTCAAGATTATTGAATAATAAAAATAAATCGACTTGATCACAAATCAAACTAAATCAATTCGAACGCATCATCAAAATAAGAATTTGAGACTACCAATAGAATCAAAATGAAAAATTGAGTCTGATGACTATGAATCATTAAAATCGAAGTCTAAATGAGGAAGTTATAACTATTTAAATATATTTATGTAATTTAGACACCAAATTATGTAAAGGATTATTTTAATTCCCAAGAATCCATTACGGGAAATTTTACAGAAAGCCTCCCGTGACACTTCACACTACCATTCAGTCCTCAAGTAATTGATTAAGCTAATTTTACTCTTTCAAATTACAACTACAGCTATTTATTCTAGAAATTTTCATATAACCCCCTAATCAAAATTCAACATATAGTCCTCAAAATGATTTTTCATTTAAACCCTCGATAAGACTTATTTCATCATATAATTTTCAAAATCAATAACTAACTCAATTCCCTCGTACATATGAGGTCATCCTTCAATCAATAGATTAAATTAAGGGCTAATTACGGTGACCCCCGTAATTAGCCTTAATTACGGTTAATCCCCCTAATTACCCTAATTACCCCCACCCCTCACATTCGCCTTATTTTTACACATACACCCCTAAAAACTTAATTTTTTATATTTAAACCCCCGGATTTCGGATTTTTGTTCAATAACACTCCGAATTAACTCAGATTTACAAAAAAGTCCTCGGAATAAGAATTTTTGCAAATAAACCCCCGAAAATTATTCCGATTTACAGAGAAGTCCCCGAAATTCGAATTTTTGCAAATAACACCCTGAAAGAACTCAGATTTACAAAAAAGTCCTCGAAATTTGAATTTTTACAAATAAACCCCCGAAATTATTCCCATTTACAGAAAAATCTCCGAAATTCGGATTTTTGCAAATAACACCCTGTTGCGCGGGCGGGAGCGGAGGAGGAGGCCGGCCGGCAGGCCGCAGGAGCGGAGGCGGTGGTCGGCGGCGGGAGCGAAGTCGGAGGCCGGGCGGCCGGGACGGAGGCCGAGGCCGGAGCGCCCGCATGCGGGCGCGGACGGCCACGGCCGAGGCCGTTCCGCCCACGCGTGCCAGGAACGGAGGCCAAGGCCAGCACACTCGCACTCGGGGGCAGAACGGCGACCCTCGGGGGGGGGGGTGGGGGGGGGGGGGGACGTGGCGTTCGCCGGCCCCGCGTGCCGCACGCCGGCCTCGGCCTCCGTCCTGCGTGCGGAGGCCGTCCGCGGCCGCGTGCCGGTGGGCCTCCGGCGAGGGGTGTATTTGTAAAAATAAGTTTTAAAAAAAAATTTAGAGTTATTTAAAAAAAAATTAAAAGGTCTATTTTTTAATTTATAAATATAAAATTTATAATTATAAATATAAAAAACACTGATGTCTTTTTTGAAAAATTTTATTTAAAATATGATTAAAAATATAGGCTTATTTATAAATAAAAATATTGAAGAGGTTTATTTGTAAATGTACACCATGAAACTTGAAATTTTAAATTTTAAGCTTTGAAACCTTCGATGACTTATTTGTAAATTTTATTTATAAAATAAATAAAATTTGGACGTATTTATAAAGAAAAATATTAAAGGTGATCTATTTTTAAATGTAAAAATTAGTAAAAATTAGTTTGAAAAAAATTTTACAGTAATTTAAAAAAAAATTTGAGGGTCTATTTTTTAATTTATAAATATTAAATTGGTAATTATAAATATAAAAAATACTAATGTCTTTTTTGTAAAAGCGGCGGCGGCAACGGCGGAGCAGAGCGGCGGCGGCGGCAACGGCAGATGCGTTTAGGGCTACAGGAACAAGATGGTTATATAAGAAAGTTATGGACTTTTTTGTAATTTGAAATAATTTCGGGGTGTTATTTGTAAAAATCAAAATTTCGGGGACTTTTCTGTAAATTTAAATAACTGCGGGGTGTTATTTGCAAAAATCCACCCCCGCGCGCCGGGGAAGGAGGCGGAGGACGGGGCGCCGGCGAGCCAGGGGCGGGAGTGGAGGCGGACGCCAAGGCCGTTCCGCCCCCGCGTGCCGGGGACGGAGGCCGAGGCCGGCGCGTCGGCATGCGGGCACGGACGGCCCCGGCACGCGAACGGCCAAGGCCGTCCGTCCCCGGCACGCGGGCGTGCTGGCCTTGGCCTCCGTCCCCGGCACGCGGGGGCGGAACGGCCTCGGCGTCCGCCTCCGCTCCCGCCGCCGGCTCGCCAACGCCTCGGCCTCCGCCTCCTTCCCCGACGCGCGTGGGCGGATTTTTGCAAATAACACCCCTTAATTATTCAAATTTAAAGAAAAAGTCCCCGAAATGTTGATTTTTGCAAATAACAACCCGAAATTATTCCGAATTACAAAAAAGTCCAGAACTTTCTTATATAACCCTCTTCTTCCTGAAGCCCTAAACGAATCTGCGCCGCCGCGATCGCTGTGCTCTGTCGCTGCTGCCGTCGGTCCCTGCGTAGCTGCTGCCGTCGCTGCCCCGCCGGCTCAGATTATTTAAAATATATAATCATATTTTAAATAAATTTTTACAAAAAAGACATTAGTATTTTTTATATTTATAATTACCAATTTAATATTTATAAATTAAAAAATAGACCCTCAAATTTTTTTAAAATTACTGTAAAATTTTTTTCAAACTAATTTTTACTAATTTTTACATTTAAAAATAGATCACCTTTAATATTTTTCTTTATAAATACGTCCAAATTTTATTTATTTTATAAATAAATTTTACAAATAAGTCATCGAAGGTTTCAAAACTTAAAATTTAAAATTCCAAGTTTCATGTTGTACATTTACAAATAAACCCCTTCAATATTTTTATTTATAAATAAGCCTATATTTTTAATCATATTTTAAATAAAATTTTTCAAAAAAGACATCAGTGTTTTTTATATTTATAATTGTAAATTTAATATTTATAAATTAAAAAAATAGACCTTTAAATTTTTTTTTAAAATAACTCTAAATTTTTTTTAAAAACTTATTTTTACAAATACACCCCTCGCCGGAGGCTCGACGGCGCGCCGGACGGCCCGCTGGCACGCGGCCGCGGACGGCCTCCGCACGCGGGACGGAGGCCGAGGCCGGCGCGGACGGCCACGGCCGAGGCCGTTCCGCCCCCGAGTGTGGGCGCGCCGGCCTCGGCCTCCGTCCCCGGCACGCGTGGGCGGAACGGCCTCGGCCATGGCCGTCCGCGCCCGCGTGCGGGCGCGCTGGCCTCGGCCTTCGTCCCTGGCACGCGAGGGCGGAACGGCCTCGGTCATGGCCGTCCGGGCCCGCGTGCGGGCGCGCCGGCCTCCGCCTCCGTCCCCGGCACGCGGGGGCTGAACGGCCTCGGCCATGGCCGTCCGCCGGGGCCCGCGGGTCGGCAGCCGGCGCCCCGGCCCTCCGCCTCCGCTTTCGCCGGCCGTCCGGCCTTCGGCTCCGCTCCCGCCGCCGGCCGCCGCCTCCGCTCCCGCGGCCTGCCGGCCGGCCTCCTCCCCCGCTCCACCCGCGCGACGGGGTGTTATTTGCAAAAATCTGAATTTCGGGGATTATTCTGTAAATGGGAATAATTTCGGGGGTTTATTTGCAAAAATTTGAATTTCGAGGACTTTTTTATAAATCTGAGTTCTTTTGAGGGTGTTATTTGCAAAAATCCGAATTTCGGGGACAGACTTTTTTGTAAATCTGAGTTACTTAATTTTTAGGTAAAATTTTGATTAAATGACGATCAGGGCCTGTGCTAAACATGGGCGAATTTAAGTGGTGTGGGGGTAATTACGGTAATTACGAGGGTTAACCATAATTAAGATTAATTACAGGGGTCACCCGTAATTAGCCCTTAAATTAACTACAATTTAATAATTTACTTCTTATTAACCCCATCCGAATATCACGAATTATAATCCACTCAAATCCATAAACCAATTGTTAAGTATAATCATCTCAAAACATAAACCTTCAAATCCAATTAATTAGTTAAATCCAGACTCCTTTTTTACCCATAATCAAATTCAAACTATTAATCGATTTGATAAGCCTAAACCACCAATTATCACTCCAAATCGATTTATAGCCAACCTAGGTCAGCTCTCAAACCCAACCAACTCAAAATCTAATCCAACTAAACCCAAACCTCAAATCAATCCAACCAAACCGAATATCAATACAAAACCAAAACCAACCCTAAATCAAAACCTAAACCCATCTTCTTCCTCTTCCTCGACTCAACCATCAAACCCTAACCCTAATCCACCATCACCATCACCAGACCGCCGCCTCTGCTGGCCACGGCCGCCGTTGGGTCGCTGCAGCCGCAGGCCATCGCCCTCGCCGCACGGCCGTGCTCTGTGTCGCGCCGCCGCGAGCCGCTGGGCAGCAGCGTAGCCTGCGCGCTACCACCACGCCCTGCCACCGCCTGTGCTGCTGCCGTGCTTCGCCACTGCCGGACACGTGCAGCCGCTCGCTTCCATCGCCGGTCCGCGCCTTCTCCGGCCGCGCCCCAGCCCACGGCTGCGCGCCGCAGTTACGCACGCGCTGCTGCCGCACGCTGCCATCACGCAATGGCGCGGCCGGGCGCTGCCGCCGTGATCCGCACCCCACCGACCATCCGCCATCGTGCGCGTCGCTCTCCGTGCCGCACCACTTCGCCAGCCAGCCAGCCAGCCAGCCAGCCATCGCAGCCATGAGAGGAAGGAGATAACTCTTTTGCAGCAAAACCTCAAAAGGAAATAATTTCAGGCAGATACCTCACTCCCTCGATTATTCCCATATACCCTTATCCAATCAACCCCCTCACATGCAGATCTTCAAATCAATATAATAATAACAATTTGACATATATTTAAATTCAAAAATCTTCTAGCAAGTTCTTTCTAATTTTAGGTTATCAATTCTCCTAATATATCATGAATATCACTAAATTTAAATTAATTTTCAACATGAATTTGTCTAAAAAAAATGACATCAAAATAAAAATAAATTAACTTCATCTATCTTAAATCTTGATGGTAATGGTTCCGAAATTTCTTACTACACTGTACACCCTTACAATGACTGTTTTTTAACTATCCTCGTTTCCAGATAAACTCCCGATTCGAGAAAATTTAGTGTGAGAAATAATTATTATTTCTGTCACTGGTAATATATAATTTATTTTTAAATTTTAATTACTCAATAGTGGTGATTACTGTTTATATATATAGAGTAATTATTAAATCATGAGGAGTGAATTCAAGTAGTGGGCGGTTACAATAGTTGCGAAATATGAATGTACAGCTTGCTGCAACCTGTACAATTTCATGCCTCGATCTTCTACCCGTTCTTGAAACTAACAGATCAAATAAATTATCGGGTCAAAGAACGATATAAGAATTTCAGAACAAATTCCCCGCCAATTTTCACATACCATAAAACCTATCCAATCTGTTTTGAGGACTTCATCAATGCATACTAAGGGCTTGTTTGTTTGGATTCCCGGAATCGGGAATCGGAGGAATGGAGGGAATTGAGAGCCCAATTCCCTCCATTCCGGTGTTTGTTTCGATTTCCAGAACTGGAATCGGGAGAATCCGCTATTTCCGAATTCCCGCTGATTCCGATTTTAATTCCCTCTCAAAACGAGGGGAAAACACCAATTCTCGTGTTTTCCCCTCGTTTTCCACTGTAGCACTCCGATCAATTCCGATTTTTCCCACGAATTCCTCCCCATTCCCGTCGTCTTCTTCCCATCCAGCTCCTCCTCATCGTCCAGCTCCGAGGCCGTTCGCCTTCTTCCCGTCCAGCTCCTCCTCATCGTCCAGCCTTGTCTTCTCCCACGAGCTCATCTTCTTCGCCGAGCTCGTCTTCTCCGCTGAGCTCGTCTTCTCCACGCCGAGCTCGTCCTCTCCACGCCGAGCTCGTCTTCTCCCCACCGAGCTCGTCTGCTCCGCCGAGCTCGTCTTCTCCGTCGAGCTCGTCTTCTCCACCGAGCTCGTCTTCTCCGCTGCCCCGAATCAGTGCGCCTGAGTGCTGGAGCGCCTGCCTCCCACAATTCGAGAGCTCATCTTCATCAGAGCTCGTGATTTCGTCCAGCCGGCCGAGTTCAGAGCTCCATCGCCCCGAGTTTTGGTTGATTCTATTAGCTTCGATACTGTAGTGTTCTGTTGGTTAATGGGTGATTAATAAAAGTGCTTTAGTTGCAGAAATCACGGGCAAGTTCTCTACAAATGAGAACAAGATCACTGTTGGATTTGTGTTTGCATTGGATGACCTGACCACAGCGAAGACAAGAGCAGACAACTCCGGGAAGATGGGGGCCCTTCTTCAGCATGAGCCGAAGTCGAAATTTGTCCTGACAATCTTTGGCGAGTTTCGGCTTAGCACTTGCTCTCAAGTTTTGGGTCTTTTTTTAAAATCTTATTAATTTTTAAAATTATTTCAATAATTTTAAAATTAAAATTATTTTATTACTCAAATTACTTAAATATTACTTATTTTCAAAAAAATAAGTATATATTTTCTATGTTTATTAAAAATTATTTTAGAAGATAATAACAAAATTATATTAAATAAATCTGTAATTAATTATAATAAGTTATTTACATAGTCTGTTTTTTTATTTTTTAAAAATATTTATTATTTTAAATTGTTTTTATATATTTTTCAATTCCTTACCGTAAAAACTCATTCAAACACAAGAATTCAACAACTTATAGAATTGATCAATTCCATTTGTCAACCAAACAACGGAAAGAAATTAGTCAATTCTCAATTCCCTACAGTAAATAATCATCCAAACACTGTAATTATCTAATTCCCTCAATTCCTTCAATTTCCTGGAATCACTCAATTCCTACGATTCCACGATTCCTAAACCCGGAATCCAAACAAACGAGTCCTAAGGGTCAAATCGCAAGCATACCAGCTCATTGGATTCGGAGGCGTGGGCGAGATCGAGGCTTGAAGCGCGAAAGCAACTGAGAAAAAGGAATTGAAGACTGGCGCCATCACGTGCGAGGCACACTCTCGCCATTTTTGATGCCCTCTCCTTTCTTCTTCTTCTCCTCCTGCTTCTTCTTTCCTTGTCTGCTCTCTCTCCCGCAAGCCATTCATCTAATCGACTTGCATAAACGAAACGGACGGGACCCAGCTATCGAGGGGCAAGGCCCGGCCGGAACCGTGCTAAGTATGCGGCCCGAGGCCCAAAAATCATCGTTCCATAGGTGGCGGTTCCCAGTGGAGAATAAGAATTCCTGAGATATCTATTTAGACAAAACCCTTTGCTGTTGACGGGTTAAATTTTAATTTAGTCGACAGTGAGTTATTAAAATCGGAACAAAGGAGTTATGGGTAATTTCTGAAAGGTCGATGGTTTGCAAGTAATTTCGGCATTGTGCATGAGGTTGTGCCTAAAAGACTCGTAATTATACTAAAAGCCTAAATAAGTAGAATTCCATTAGACCAAAGCCTCTTCATATCACAAAAAAATACATTTGTAATTCTACAATGGTGGATATATATAGAAGAAAAAACCTATTCTAATTATACAATATTAAATGGTATCTTAAGCAAATACTATCCTAAATAAACTAAATCATAATAAATTAACTTAAAATAATTTTAAAATCTATATCAGTATATATTTTAATTTAAAATTTTTAGTAAACAATCACCTTAGTTATCCGGAATTTACACGAAATAATATTTTCTATCATGATTACTGAAAATTACTTTACAGCCCATCATCTCATGGCGAACTTTTCATTTTTTTAATATTTTTTATCAGTTAATTTAATATAAAAAATTATTATATCCTTATTCTTTTAAATTTACATGTAATAATTATATATATATATAGATATATATATAATATATATATATATCTTATTTTCTCTTCTCTTGTATAAGAATACTTAACACCATTTTCTCTCCAATTTTGGTGCTTGTTACAGAGAAAAAGGTATTCAAATATTCGACATTCTCGTGCATTAGGAAAGATAAGAAAAAAATTGGAGAAAAATGGATTTTGCACTTAAATTTAAATGACTTGGTGTATAATAGCTTTTTATATTAAAATAAATATTAAATGTCAAATAAAAAATGTTGACTAATAGATGATTATTTATAAATTTTTACGACAATATAAGCATTTTATTATTAATAGTGATAAGAGATGTAATTATTCATAAATTTACAATATCATTGATGGTTTTTTGCTAAATTTTTTTATTTAATTAATATATTGTTCTAGAATACAAGATGATGTGCATAGAGTCCAGATTGTAAGAACCAAACTGGACTCTAGGATCCAAGAAGTAGGGGTGAGAAAAACCGACTTATCATACCAGTTTTAGACATTTTAGTACAAGAACTGGATTTCGGTTCTTAAAAAATTGAGAATCGGAACTGTACCAGTTTAAATAAAGAACCGATTTTTTCGGTTCCGATTCTAAACTGATTTTAAATTATTAATTTTAAAATCTATATTTTATATTATAATCCTATAAAAAATTAATTTTAAATACACTAACAAGTCTAACATGCATATATTAAAACAATTATACCTGAAAATGGGATAAACAATAGTTTAATTATCAGTTAAAATCTCAAATAAATTTTGTTTACATAGCTTCAGATCTATTTCTGAAGTTGAGTCAATATTAGAGGGATTATACAGCGCAATAGTAGTAGATCATCCTTGCCAAGTTGTCATGACTTTAGATGTCTTCACCTTTTCCTCTTTTCTTCCTCGCATTTGCTCTTTTAATTGACTTAGCAATTAGCAGTTAGCATTTAATATGTGTAAGTTTGACAATAATTTTTTAATCAAAATCAACAGTTACAAGATACTAGAATTAGACATCTTTGCTAGCAAGTTTATAGAGACGCATATAAGCAATACAAGAAAATGGGATACCAGTCTAGAGTCAGATATCTTTGCTGATAGCCTAACAAGTTCATAAGGATGCAGATAAACAAATCATGCTGACAAAAGCAGAAACATAGTGTAGCCATATGATTCTCCAGTTACAAAAAAATCATTCTCCAATTACAGAATACTAGAGTAAGATATCTTTGCTAGCAGGTTCATAGGGTTATAGATAAGCAATATAAGAAAATGGGATATCAGTCTAGAGTCAGACATCTTTACTGATAACCTGGCAAGTTCATAGGGACATAGATAAATAAACCATGCTAGTAAAAGCAGGAATATAGTGCCTAACATATGATCTTTCAATTATAAAGAAGTCATTCTCCACATATATTGAGCGTTCAGTGAAAAATGCCTGAGAGCATAAGACATAAAAAATTACTATAATGTAAATCCAAAAAAAAAGTACTAATGCTTGAAAATCCATACAGAAAGAGATATATATACCTAAAGAAATCAACAGTTAGAGAATATTAGAGTCAGACATCTTTGTTGGTAGATTTATAGGAATGTAGATAAACAATATAAGAAGGTGAGTTGATACCATGTTCACTATCTTATTCTTCTGGACCTTCTCAGTTCTCAGTGATGGGATGTCACCAATCCATGTCATGCAGAAAGAGATATATATACATGAAGAAATCAACAGTTAGAGAATACTAGAGTTAGACGTCTTTGCTGACAGATTCATAGGAATGCAGATAAGCAATAGAAGAAGGTGAGATAGCACCATGTTCATTATCTTATCCTTCCGAACTTTCTCAGTTCTCAGTGATGAGATGTCACCAATCCATGCCATGTAGAAAGAGATATATATACCTGAAAAAATCAACAGTTAGAGAATACCATAGTCAGATATCTTTGCTGGCAGATTTATAGGAATTGCAGATAAGCAATACAAGAAGGTGACATGGCATCATGTTCACTATCTTATCCTTCTGGACCTTCTCAGTTCTCAGTGATGGGATATCACCAATCCATGCCATGCAAAAAGAGATATATATACCTGAAGAAATCAACAGTTAGAGAATACTAGAGTCAGACATCTTTACTGACAGATTTATAAGAATTACAGATAAGTAATAGAAGAAGGTGAGATGACACCATGTTCACTATCTTATGCTTCTGGACCTTCTCAGTTCTCAGTGATGGAATATGCCATGCAAAAAGAGATATATATACCTGAAGAAATCAATAGTTAGAGAATACCATAGTCAGACATCTTTGCTGGTAGATTTATAGGAATTATAGATAAGCAATATAAGAAGGTGACATAACATCATGTTCACTATCTTATCCTTCTGGACCTTCTCAGTTCTCAGTGATGGGATGTCACCAATTTATGCCATGTAGAAAGAGATATATATACCTGAAGAAATCAACAGTTAGAGAATACTAGAGTCAGACATCTTTGCTGGTAGATTTATAGGAATTACAGATAAGCAATACAAGAAGGTGATATGACACCATGTTCACTATCTTATCCTTCTGAACCTTCTCAATTCTTGGTGATGGAATGTCACCAAACCATACCATGCAGAAAGAGATATATATACTTGAAGAAATCAACAGTTAGAGAATACTAGAGTCAGACATCTTTGCGGATAGATTCATAGGAATGTAGATAAATTTTGTTTAGATAGTTTTAAATCTGTTTTTGAGGTTGAGCTAATATCAGAGGGATTATGCAGTGCAACAGTAGTAGATCATCCTTGTCATGATTTGAGATGTCTTCACTTTGTTCTCTTTTCTTCTTTGCGTTTGCTCTTTCAATTGGCTTAGCAGTTAGCATTCAATATGTGTAAGTTTGGCAATAATTTTTTAATCAAAATCAATAGTTAGAGAATACTATAGTCAAATATCTTTGCTGGCAGGTTCATAGGGATGCAAATAAGCAATACAAGAAAATGAGATGTCAGTCTAGAGTCAGACATCTTTGCTGATAGGTTCATAGGGACACATATAAACAAATCCTGCTTGCAAAAGCAGGAATATAGTGCCCAGCATATGATCTTCCAGTTATAAAGAAGCAATTCTCCATATACACTAGGTGTTCAATGAAAAATGTCTGAGAGCATATGACAAAAAATTACTATAATGTAAATCCAAAAAGAACTAATGCTTGAAAAAAGTACTAATGCTTGAAAATCCATGCAGAAAGAGATATATATACACCTAAAAAAATCAACAGTTAGAGAATGTCATAGTCAGACATCTTTGTTGATAGATTCATAGGAATGCAGATAAGCAATACAAGAAGATGAGATGACACCATGTTCACTTTATTATCCTTCTTGACCTTCTCAATTCTCAGTGATGTCATCAATCTATGCCATGCAGAAAGAACCTGCAGTTGTATTGTTAAGTTAGTAGAGCAGTAGAATAAATTTAAGCATATTAAAGAGAGAGTTGGATAATATAACAAGATGACAAGATTAAATTTAAGAGCAAAAACGAAAAATGAAGTGCTAACCTTTAAATCTGACCAATTTTCAATTAGATTATTTCTCAAGTCAAGTAGCAGTAGTAGTATACAAAATGTAGAAGCTAAGTTATACAAAATGTAAATCACATTTCCAAAATTACATGCAT
The DNA here is from genome assembly GCA_005019695.1 of Trichopus zeylanicus subsp. travancoricus. NCBI lineage: Eukaryota > Viridiplantae > Streptophyta > Magnoliopsida > Dioscoreales > Dioscoreaceae > Trichopus > Trichopus zeylanicus. The sequence goes on from RXID01014968.1 coordinate 480,547, forward strand.
CAAGAAAGAAAATTAATCATCAATTGATACTATTGTTTCCATTTTGCTCGTTATTTTTGCAATTATAAAGATAAAACATGTGAAATATATAGAATAAATATTAAAATCAATAATTAATTTCTGCAGAAATAATACAATGAATAAGTAATTTTTATCTTCGGATTTTTTTTAATTTCATCAAGTGTCTCCTTAATATTAATAGAAGAACTAGTAGAACGCAACTAATCTTGTGTACAAATAAGTACTTTCACCATTTTTGCAGATAGAGAATTTCAAAATTGATCAAGAACTCGACTCCTATACTAAAAGCTAATTCCGAACCAACGGTAGATATGAGCATAGCAAGCACATCTTTAACCATCATGGAAAAAACTGGATACCTACCACTATTTATTTTCCACTAAAGAAGAATATCAAAATTTTGTGTTCATCTTCACGTTCCTCCTCCAAATACTTATTCAATTCTGTTTTGCAAGTAGAAGTATTTTGTTTTACTTTTGCTTTTCTCATTTTATCTTGAACCAGCTGAAATACATCAAGATTACTTGTTCCAATAACATTTCTTTCTTTTATCAGTTCAACTCTTGTAACACTATTGGAAGAAGATGATGATTTTTCTATAGATGAATATTCTTGAAAAAGTTTATCTAAAACATTCTTCACTTTACACTTTAACTAATTGACTTTTTCATTCTCATAGCTTTCCTCAATCATCCACTCTACGCTCTCCAACTTTAGCTTAGGATCAAGCACAAAAGCAATAAATAGCATAATATTAAGCTTTTCAACATTTGCCCAATATTTATCATATTTGATCTTCATCTTAAAAGTCATATTACTTAAGCAAAAGTCATCTGATTCAGAAAATTTCTTGATCATCATGTCAATTCCATACATAATTTGCATATATATATTTCTTGTAACATAAGAAGAACCAAATATATTTAAGATAATATCATAAAATACTTTCAAAAAAGGTAATAAAGCTCAAGCAACATCCCAATCTTCATGTGTCGGTGAACCCTGTGACTTGCCCTTCATTAGCTCCTCTATATATTTCGAATCTTGGATCTCCAATAATTCAAAAGCTTTCTAAAACTTCAAAACAACATCAAGCATTAGATATGTAGAGTTTCATCTTGTTTCAACATCAAGACAAACCAAACTTTTACATTCTATTTTTCCTTGTTCCATACAAAGCTTGAACCTTTGTGCTCTTGCTGGTGATGATCTCACATATTTAATTGTAGCCCGAATTCTAGCAATAGAGTCATTTGAATTTTTAAGCCCTTTTTTAACAATTAGACTCAGGAGATGTACACAGCATCTCACATGCAAATACTCTCCATTAAGTACATGACCTTTCTAACTATCAAATCTCTTCCTCAGGTACTGAACTCTAACATCATTAGAAGATGCATTATCTACAGTAATTGTGAAGACCTAATCTATGCCCCAATCAAGTAAGTACAATTTTAATATTTTACCAATTACCATACCAGCATGTCTCGAAACTGAACAAAAATGTTAACTTTTTTTTAAGCCTCCAAACATCATCAATATAGTGAACAGTCATACTCATGTAGCCCAAGTTTTGGCATGATGTCCAACAATTAATTGTGATACTCAGTCTTTGCTTTAACTTGCTAAAAAAATATTTTAATTTTTTCTTTTCCTCTAAAATTATTTTAAAACAATCTCTAACAACAGTAAATCGAGAAGAAACATCAAATTTAGGTTGCAATTTAGAGGTATAGAACCTATACCCTTCACCTTCAACATGTTTGAAAGATAGTTCATCAAGAATCAAATATTTGGCTAATGCAATTCTACATGCTTCTTGATTAAAATTTTATATAATAAGTGTGCGTGCTTAAGTGCCACCACTGTCATCACTAACTGATTGAAAGACTAAAGTTTTTTATTTTTTCACCTCCATGTTTAGAGGATAATCTCTGCATCTACTTAAGTGAGTACTTAAACCACTTATTCCATAATTAGAAGGGCATGAAAGGAGACTTCCAAAGTAATTACATTGAGCTTTATTCTTATAACCATCTTTATTGGAATCTAGTTTAGAAAAATGGTCCCACACTCATGAATTATTTTTTCTCACCTTCCAAGCTTTCTGATTTGTTTTATTTATTCTTAAAATTACATCTTGAGCTTCATTTGCTTTCTCACCAACATTTTGATTTGGACAAAAATATTTTATATCTGAAGCATTCATACTTGTATTTTCATTAGTAATTTCTTTGCTTGAGTCCATCTAAAATATCATAAAGAAGATAAATAAGATCCAATCAAAATGATTAAAGAAGATAAATGTTGCATATATAGTATTTTATTTTTTATTATGACCAACAGACCAAGCATGCAAGTAATATAGTTCCTAGTAGAACTACAGGAAAGATCAATCCAGCATGAAATTCTAAGAAATGGAAAAACGCAATACCTAATTCACAGAATTGGTACGATCAACCACATTGCAATAGGAATATCTCCCAAACAAGTTGAAATTCAACTCCCAATCCCAAAATTCCTGAGAAAACTCTCAAAAAATAGAACCCAACATCAGTAAAAATCAGAAATAGGAGAAGAATTGGTACTTGGTACTTGGTAGAGTTGAGAGAGAGGGCATACTGGAGTAGATTGCTGCTTTGGCGATGTCGCTGTTCTAGCGATGGATGGAGGAGAAAGTAGCACTAGCCACCAGATTAGCAATAGAGAGAATGAGGAATTGGGGATCAAAGTCGGAGTCTCGAGGTGACAGAGATGGCGAGACACTAGAGTTTGACTCTTTGGGAATGAGAAATCGGAGTAACAAAAATAGGGTTCAATCTTTGAAAATGAGAAATCAAAACACGCGACGGCGAAATCGGAGATGTAGGGACCTAGGGCTAGGGTTTGAGCCTTTCAGAATGAGAAATCGGAGCAAGTGGCGACGAGATCAGAGATGCAGGGACCTAGGGCTAGGGTTTGAGCCTTTGAGAATGAGAAATCAAAACACGCGATGGCGAGATCGAAGATACAAGAACCTAGGGTTAGGGTTTAAGACTTTGAGGATGAGAAATCAGAGCAAGTGGTGACGAGATCGGAGATGTAGGGATCTAGGGCTAGGGATTGAGCCTTTGAGAATGAGAAATCGGAGCAAGTTGCGATGAGCTCGAAGATACAGGGACTTAGGGTTTTGAGTCTTTGCGAATGAGAAGTCAGAGAGACAAATATAGGGTTTTGAACTCTAAACCTTTGAGAATGAGAAGAGAAATCAAAGCAAAAGGCATGGCGGGCGGTGATCAGAGAGATCAGAGATGAAAGGACCTAGGGCTAGGGTTTGAATCTCTGCAAATGAGAAATTGAAGCAACAAAAATAGAGTTTCGAACTTTCTTCCTTTGAGAATCAGAAGAGAAATCGGAGCAAGTGACGAACCTAGCGACGACCGGCGACGGCGAGATATAAGATGTAGGAATTAGAGATAGGGTTCGGCGAAGGCGAGTCTGCGTCACTACGGTTTGAGAACCAAAACCATACCGGTTTGATTTGAGAATCGGTTTTCCAATACTGTTTTCAATCAGTATGATTCGGTATACTAATTTTTCAGTTTTTTTGCTCACCCCTACCAAAGAGCTAATCACATATCAGGTCGAGTTGCTCATTTCGATTTGTCACTCTTCATGTCAACATAACACCAAATCAGATTGTCAAAGTTCGTTTGAGTTGTCACAATTGGGTCTTCATCAATATACTCACATGACATCCTAGAATTCGGGTTACTAAAACCCAACCTCAATCATCACATGCACACCACATTCTAAAATGTGGTGCCTTTTAAGAGAATAATCACCGCCAACGTTATTTTCTATTTACCTTTTACTACAAGACAAAATAAGAAAAGAAAACATGTTGGTACAAAGGTCAGAATAAAATGTCCATACTATCTTCAACACCTTGCTAAATTGTGAATTATATGGGTATATATAAACTCCTCACTAAATAACTATTCGGTTTCTTTAGGAATAACCTCATTTCTTTAATACACAAAAAGAGATAATTCCCTTCTAATTTTTCTTCTCTAATTTGAGCATTAGAGCCTTGTCCCTCCATCAATTTTTAATGGGTAATTTTTTATTTGTTTTGCAAGTTATATATCTTTATTGGAGAACTCAAAGGCCCTTTTTATTTGAGATGATTTAGCAAGTTCGAGTAAAAAATAGCTTAATTAGTAAAAAAAAAAAGTTATTTTATTGGTGTTTAATTGCTAATTCAACTAGTGAATAATTTAAAAACTTATTGGACCAATTTTCCTTCACATTATTTTTTCACGGAGAGGCATTATTTTTCTAAAAAATAGTTTATTAAAGTAATTAAATTACAATCAAGTGATAATATGTAATTATATTATTTTTTAACTTCTCATCCTCCACTCTTTCTCTCAAATATTTACAAATAAACCATCAATTAAATTTAAAATTATAATTTACATATATATACATTTACAAATAAACCTATTGAATATTTTTATTTATAGATAAATCTAGATTTTAATATTTATCAAATAAAAGTTTGCAAAAAGAACCCTAAATATTTTCAATTTTTTAAAATGAACTTTCCATAAAAATTTAAATTATAAGTTTAATATTCATACATATACAAATAGACCCCTCAAAAAATTTTATTTATAAATAAATCCAAATTTTATCTTTTTTAAATAAAAATTTTCAAGAGCTAATTACGTACACTCCTCTGCAATATCCCTTAATTACGAAAAACCCTCCGAAATTTTCATAATTACTTACGCCACTCCCTTTTTCAAAATATTTACCTATACCCTCCTGATTGTTACTTAATTAAATTTTTCTCCAAAAATTTCGATTTTACCCTCTGTAATTTTTACAATTAGACCCCTAAAAAGTTATTCTTTATTATTTAACTTTCGGATATTTGCATATAACATTATGAAATTAGTCATATTTACAAAAAATTTCTGATATTTATAATTAAATCTCATCTGTTCACTGTTGCCCTAACCGAGGGCGTCTCCTTCGCTCTCTCCGCATTACGATTCGTCAGGAATGACCAGGATCTCGCCAAGGGGAAGTTGCTCAAGCAAAGACCCTGGATCGGGCTCAACGCCTCATTCTCGCCGTTGCCGCCGCCTGCTTCATCGTCCTTGTTGATGGTGCTGACGAGATTGATCCGACGATCGACAGACATGGAATTTCAAGAAAGAAGAAGAAGAGGATTGTCAAGTGCTTGATATCCATCCGTCGGCGGTGACCGTCTTCGCCCCCCCTTTACACCCAAACCCCCCCGCCCCGCTCTCTGCCTGTGTGTGGTCAAATGTACAAAATATTTGATGAGTTTATTTATAAATATACAAATATTAAACTTGTAATTTTAAAATTCAAGTTTTAAAACTTTCAATATCTTTTTTGTAAAATTTTATTTAAAATATGATAAAAAATTTAGACTTATTTATAAATAAAAATATTAAAGAGATTTATTTGAAAATATATAAACATGAAACTTATAATTTTCAATTTTAAGTTTTCAAACCTTCAATGATTTATTCGTAAAATTTAGTTTTAAAATAACTAAAATTTGGACTTATTTGTAAATAAAAATATACAAGGGGTCTATTTTTAAATGTACAAATATTAAACTTATAATTTTAAATTTTAAGTTTTAAAACCTTCAATATCTTTTTTGTAAAATTTAATTTAGAAAATGATAAAAACTTTGGATTTATGCATAAATAAAAATATTCAAGGGGCCTATTTGTAAATGTATAAATAAGAACCTTTCAATTTCAAAATTGAAGTTTTAAAACTTTCAATGTTTTCTTTGTAAAGTCTTATTTTAAAATAATAAAATTTGGACTTATTTATAAATAAATATATTTTAGGGGTCTATTTATAAATGTATAAATATTAAACTTGTAATTTTAAATTTTAAAACCTTATGTCTTTTTCGTAAAATTTTAGTTTAAAGATGATAAAATTTTGAACTTATTTATAAATAAAAATATTCCCGTCTATTTGTAAATGTACAAATACTAAATTTGTAATTCAAAATTTTAATTTTTAAAACTTCAATATTGTGAAATTTTATTACAAAATTGATAAAAATTGGGCTTATTTATAAATAAAAATATTTGAGGGGTCTATTTGTAAATATAGAAAATATTGAAGTTGTATTTTAAAATTTTAAGTTTTAATACTTTCAACTCTTTTTTGTTAAATTTTTTTTTAAACTTATAAAATTTTCAACTTATTTATAAATAAAAAAAATTCAAGGACGTATTTGTAAAGTATAAATATAAAATTTGGGGAATTAAATTGTAAAGAAATTGGCTTATACTATTTAAAATATTTAAAGGTCCGTTTTTATACATTGTCATATAAAAAATTAACATGTAGACTTTGTTATAAATAAAAAATGCAAGGGCTTATTTGTAAATATACAAATATTAGGGTTTATTTATAAAATATTTGAAATATTTCAGCTCCTTTATAAATATTTTTTTGAAAAATATTAACATTTGGACTTTTTTATAAATAAAAAAATTTCAAGGGTTTATTTGTAGGAGAAAGAGTGGGAGTGAGAAAATAAGTTTTTAGGAGTTTAATTGAAAAAATTATGGAGGGTAAAATCAAAATTTTTGAAGAAAAATTTGATTAAATAACAATCAGAGAAGTGTAAGTAAATATTTTGAAAAGGGGGTGGTATAGGTAATTACGAAAATTCCGAAGGGTTTTTTGTAATTAAGGGATATTTCATTGGGGTGTACATAATTAGCCGAATTTTCAATACTAAAGGTTTTAAAACTTAAAAATTTTAAATTACAAGTTTAATATTTGTATATTTACAAATAAACCCCTCAAATATTTATATTTATAAATAAGTCCAAATTTCATCATTTTTAAAATAAAATTCCATAATTTAAAAGAATTTAAAACTTAAAAATTTTAAATTACAAGTTTAATATTTGCGTATTTACAAATAGACCCCTTAAATATTTTTATTTATAAATAAGTCCAAACTTTATCATTTTCAAAATAAAATTTTACAAAAAGATATTGAAGTTTTTAAAACTTAAAAAATCAAATTAAAAGTTTAATATTTATCCATTCACAAATAGATCCCTTGAATATTTTATTCATAAAGAAGTCCAAATTTTATCATTTTTAAATAAAATTTTAAAAAAAAGACATTGAAAGATTTAAAACTTAAAATTTTAAATCACAAGTTTAATATTTGCATATTTACAAACATACCCGTTGAATATTTTTTTTATAAATAAGTTCAACTTTTGTCATTTTTTAAAAAAAATTTATAAAAAAGACATTGAAGATTTTAAAACTCAAAATTTCAAATTACAAGTTTAATATTTGTAGATTTCTAATAGACCCTTGAAATATTTTTATTTATAAATAAGTGCAAATTTTATTATTTTTTAAATAAAATTTCACCAAAAAGAAATTGAAGTTTTCAAAATTTAAAATTTTAAATAACAAGTTTAATATTTGCATATTTAGAAAAAGATCCCTTGCATATTTTTATTTATAATTTGGACTTCCTTATAAATAAAAAATATTTAAGAGGTCTATATGTAAATGTACAAATATTGAATTTATAATTTCAAACATTAAGTTTTAAAACCTTCAATATATTTTTTGTAAAATTTTATTTAAAAAATGATAAAATTTAGACTTATTTATAAATAAAAATATTCAAGGGGTCTACTTGTAAATGTACAAATATTGAATTTATAATTTCAAACATTAAGTTTTGAAACCTTCAATATATTTTTTGTAAATTTTATTTAAAAATAATAAAATTTAAACTTATTTATGAATAAAAATATTCAAAGGATCTATTTGTAAATGAACGAATATGAAGCTTGCAATTTGAAATTTTAAGTTTTAAATTCTTCGATATCTTTTTTGTAAAATTTTATTTTAAAATGATAAAATTTGGACTTATTTATAAATAAAAATATTTAAGGGGTCTATTTGTAAATATACAAATGATAAACTTGTAATTAGAAATTTTAAGTTTTAAATCATTCAATATCTTTTTTGTAACATTTTATTTTAAATTGATAAAATTTGGACTTATTTATAAATAAAAATATCGAAGGGATCTATTTGTAAATGTACAAATATTAAACTTATAATTTGAAATTTTAAGTTTTAAAATCTTAAATATCTTTTTTGTAAAATTTTATTTTGAAAATATTCAATTGTTCTATTTATTAATGTATAAATAAAAATATTCAAGTGTTCTATTTATTAATGGTACTAAATATTAAACATTGGTAATTTAAATTTTAAGGGATTTAAACCTTGAAGATTGTAAAATTTTGGTTAAAAAATAGATAATTTTTTGTACTTATTGATAAATAAAATATTTGAGAGTTATATTGTAAATTACAAATATAAGCTGGTAAGTTTAAAAATTTTAAGCTTTAAAAACTTTCAATAGTGTAAATTTTTTATTAAAAAATATAAAGTTTTCACTTATTTATAAAAAAATATTTGAGGGTTCTATTTGTAGATATATGAATATTAAACTTGTAATTTAAATTTTTATGGAGGGTTTATTGGTAAAAAATTGTAAACATTTAAGGCCCTCTTTATATATTTGTATTTAAAAAATACTAAAATTTAAATTTATTTATAAATAAAAATATTTGAGGGGTTTATTGATTAATACACAAAATATGTAAATTATAATTTAAAATTTAATTAATGGTTTATTTGTAGACATTTGAAACAAAAGAGCGAAGAAATGAGAAGTTAAGAATTTTAA